>JAJGRW010001085.1:1309087-1435529 GCA_025461045.1 Carex parvula | reverse complement strand
ATTATTTGAAACTCGCGATCCATCCTGAAAAACCTCTGTCCAAGCACAAGCCTGGTATCTTTCTGATAAGCCTCAATTATATATACTTTCGGTCGAGGTTTTACCTCTAAAACTGCACCAAATCCCTTGTATTTTAGATTAGTTTAGTATAGAATGCACCGAAGAACCAAGTTACTGTCTTTCCCTTGTTTAAATTGCAGAAATAGAGCGAAATGAGTAAAACTGCGAGTTTGTGCGAGTTGCAGGAATTCTGTGCGGGTCGCATCGATTTGTCCGAGAGTTTTGCAGGTGCTCGTGCGGACCGCAGAGAATTTGTGAAGGCCGCACGACCCTTTTTTTCCTTAGCCATTTCCAGACGAATTCCAACCTTGTGCGGACCGCAGGAATTCTATACGGGTCGCACTAAAAAGTCTGTGATCAGAGTCAAAATAATGATGATTTACGTAGGGTTTTGGCTTAGGTTTTGCATATTTTCTCACATTTATGTTTAATTAATTAGAGAAAAAGGCTACTGTCACCATTCTTTATGTTTCATTGTAGAAAACAGGTTTTGGGACTATTTTACACCAAATGGAGCTAGAATCGGGTCAATCGGATCAGCAACGTTCATCGACTAAGTCCCTGTTACGGCCCGTATTGCCTAATACGGACCAGGCCTAGCATTGACCAGAAGATAGCACTGGAAGCATTAAACCCTAACCGTCAAGGTCCTAATACGGACCGTATTACCCAATACGGTCCGTATCCGAAGGCGTCTCTTGGGGAATAACTGCCGACAGCTGTTTCCAGATCAGTTTCTTAGCCCCTACTCAACCTCTACACGTCCCTACACTCCTATATAAGGCCCCTGGGCAGAATGATTAGTTATCTTTGTAATTAGGGTTAGATCTGATTAAAGTGAGAAGAGAGGAGTGCCTGTAATGATGCCGTTCCGCGGCTAAGTTCCTTTTCTTAGGGCTAGGCAGTAAACCTTGTTACTCTTGATGTTTTGATATATATATTTCTACTGATTATGATTTCTTGTTGTTGAAACAAAATGCTTTTGTATTTTACTATCTCTTCATCTAATTTCAATGATCTAGTTTGAGTCCGTTAGGGTAGTGACAGTACTTTAATGGTAAGAGAAACTATTTGTATGAATTAGCCTCGTTGAGATCTATTAGGTTTATGTGAAGAAAACCTTAGCGGGGAAACCATAAATCAGACCAACAAAACGCGTACCAAATTCCATCACTTGCGTAAAGTAAATCGCAGTGATCTGTGTAGTAATTTGGGGTATTTGAGAGATCAGACATTTATGTAAGGTAAATCGCAGTGTCCTATGTAGAATCTCGGTGAAAGATCTGTCATTCTCGCGTAACATAAATCGCAGTGACCAATGTAGTGTCTTTCATTAAACAACAACAGGAAATCAGACGCAACAGGAATATATTGTCAAGACGGATTGAGTGGCAATGGTGTGCCGAAACCCTAGGAATTCTCATCTCTATCTTTATTTTAATTACTTTTAATTGCTTCCTAATTTACATTGATCCAAACAACATCTCTCAATTTACAGATTTTGTCTAGCCTTTCGAAAGATTGTGATTCGATCGCTCAAAGCATTGAACCAATATTCCCTGTGGATCGACCTCGTATATTACTCGATAGGATTGTGCGCTTGCAGTCCGAACCGATAGCATTTCCGAGTTTATAAATATTAAAGAAACATTGCTCTCTTTTGAGTGATCAGTCCGACAGTTCTACAGGTGCTTATGCGGGCCATAGAGAATTTGTGAAGGCCGCATAATTCCTTTTTCCTTAGCCAATTTCCAGCTAACTTCCAATTTCGTGTGGGCCGCATAGAATTTGTGAAGGCCGCACCAATGCCGATCTTGCCTTATTTCACGATATCTTCTCAGATTTGCTGCCAGATTCTGAGGGATTGCTTCCCAAGGCACGAAAATAGCTATATATGGGCAGAGAGGCAGCAGGATAAACCATCTTTTCAACTTAGGTTTAATTTACACACCTCTCTACATCTTTTCTCTCTTTTCCTCGTGATCAAAGGCTATTGGAGCGAAGGATTGAAGGATTCCTCGAGCGAGCAAAAGTGAAGACAAGGGGCAGCGAGCGAGGAGATTGGTGTACTCTATTCTCTTTCTTGTTTTTCTTAGTTTTTCATCATGTTTTCTCTTGTATTTTTCTTGGATGTTAGCGCACCCATGAGAGGCTAGATTTTCTCTCTAGGGGCTTAGGCTTAAAACATGAATTTGTGTTAAATCTACCTTACTTGGATAATTTTCTTTATGATGAATGTTTGTTTGCATGTTTGCTCTTGTTGATTTTATAATTCATATGCTTGTGTAATTTGTGTGCTTGTTAATTAGCGTCCCGCTTAGGTTTAACCAACTTAAGATGTTAGGATCAAAGAATTGATGGTACCAAATTATATACATGAATAATCCTAGGATTGAGATTAGAAATGACCAAATCTATTTCTTAGTCCGGAACCACAAGAAACAAATGTTGAATTGAGGTGAAGGACTTAATCGTGAAATCTCATATTTAATTAGAACACCTAGAATTGAACTGAATATTGGTATGAAGAACTTAATCGTGAAGTATTGGTATTTAGGGATAAACTAGCTAACCTATGCTTATGGTCTAGATAGCTAGGGTGAATGACTTAATCGTGAAGTCTGAATTATCTAGACACGTCATTAATTCACGAAAGTGACCTTTTTTTATATTTAAGGCTTAGAAACTCCATAATTGCAAATATGAATTTAGAAACTAATTAAGTGTGGATTTGACCAAGTGAATGTATGCCGATAGCCTCTAAATACATATCGAATCACAAACTCATTTTATTTGTTTGTTTTAAATTATTTTGTTTAAATTCAACTCTCAATCGGGTATTGAACCCAAAACCAAATTTTACGACAAACCCCCCCCCCCTTTTACTTTATTTGCACTATTTTAGGATTAATTGATTTAGAAAAAAGTAATTTTTCTCGTTATCTTTGGATCAACACCCATAATTACTACAAGGATAGATTGTGCGCTTGCAATTCAATCTAACTTTGCGTATTTAGGGTTCTATAAATTTAAAGCAAAAAGTGTACTAAATAGACCATCAAATCCTATACCCAAAATACACAACACTTCCTGGTCACTTTGATCGCTCATACCTTCAGGATTGATGTCACCTTAATTTTCCTCTGACTCTTCTAATTCCGGATCCACTGTATCATCATTCTCATCCGGATCATAAGATTGGCCCCAAGAAGCGGCCCGACTAGAGAAGGCTGGTCAATCTGGGGTGGGGCCCGACGGAGAGACCAATTACTGGACTGTCGGTCCCTCTGAACTGGGGCCCAACTGCTAGACGGTTGGTCAATTTAGAGAGGGGACAGACTTGAGCCAGGTAAGTTAACCCGACTAGGGCCCTGGATTAACCTCATAATTGGGTTGGTACGTCGGACTCAGGTAACCTCCAGACTCCATCATTCTGAACTGAAAAGAGTTGGAATCAAGTTTGTGCTGAACTAGCGGGCCTGCTAATTTTCGCATGAATATTAAGGTCATACTAACCCTGATCCAATCCCAAACTCTGACAAATAACCAATTTAATACCCACATAATCAATCAGTACCCGGCATTACCGAAATCACAATAACAAACTCGATACTATAATAAACCATATTAGGGCCTGTTAAAACATCACCACTAGTGTAAATGGATACCATAAGACTCATTTTGAATCAAATACACAAGAAACCTAAAATTAAATTAAATTCTACCTCTCGATGAGTACATATAGAAAAAAAAAATAGAGGCCGTAGAGCCATTGGGAGGCCCCTGGGGCCGCAGAGGCATTTGGCGGCCCCTAGACTAGAACTGCAGCGGTATTGAGCGGCCTCCAGTCTTTGGGGCCGCAGTGGCATTGAGCAGCCTGAGTAATTATTGAATTTCTCCAAAACTAGAGTGTTTTGGTTTTTTTTTTTTTTAGTTATGCTATAAATAAAAATATCGGCATTATTGGACATTACGTCAAAATCAGTGTTCTAAATAGCGCGCTATAGCGCCGCTATAGCGTTTTTGGACCCTAAACGCTAAGCTATGGCATGAAAATACGCTAATTGCGCTACGGCCGCTATAGCGGTAATAGCGGTCCGCTATAGCGCATTGCGTGTAGCGCGCTATGCATATTAGATTTTTTTAGACAATTTATATGGGCTTAAATAAAGATCCATAAAATTTATTTTGTATAGAAAAAAAAAATAGAATGAATCATGATGCTTAAGATATTTTGCATAGAAAAAGATCGATAGTTTATGATATTATTATGGATATTTTGAATCATGGACTTTTGTACTAGTTCAATATGAATATTATAATTTCTTAATTAATTTGGTGTTATTTATTGTTCTATGAAACTTTAGATAATGTTAATATATAGTACAAATATATAATATAATTTTTGTATAAAAAAAAAACGCTATTTGGAATAGCTACGCTATTCGCTATAGCTTTTTTGTATCCTTCCCGCTATGACGCTATAAACACTATTTAAAATATTGGTCAAAATTATGTTATGGATTTAGTTTTTTATTTTTAATGGTATGAATAAAAAAGTCGTAAATTTTTAAGTATCGACGTTGATTGGATTGGATAATTATTTACATTGCTATCTCGCAACCGTCATGAATGACATCAACATATTTGAATTCTTGGGCCGGGAGGCGGGGCAATGCCATTTATTTGAATTCGGATCCAGTGAAGTAACTCAATCTTTGGCTTTTGGATCGAGACTGTCCGATTCGAATCTGTGAAAATTCATCTCCAAAGTGAGCGCACACATCTAATGACGAAATCAAATTCCGAAACGATCTCGAGCGACGAATTCGAATCGGACAGTCTCGATCCAAAACCCAAAGATTGGGTTACTTTAGGGGATCCGGACCCCATTTATTTCTCTCTAAAGACCCATGGTCTATTTGTGCATATGGTCCACAGGTCCAGGATAGACATGGCATGGTAAGAAACACCTTTTTAATTTTTGGGAACCATCAGTGACCCTGTTTTAGGGCTGCACAAAAAATTCGTAGTTTGTAATTCGATTCGAGTTTGATTTGAAAAAGTTTGTAAAAAATTCGATTCGAAATTAAGTTCGTTCGAAATTAATTCAAACCAAACTCAAACTGGACCTAGTTCGTTCGAAATAGGTTCGCAAACCAAACTTAGTTCGAAATTAACTCAAACGTGAACGTTGATTTCCGCTGATAATGAACTTTAATGTTTTATTTAGGATAATATTTGGGTTTGTAATAATTCTAAGACATTGGTGATTCTTCTGTATTTCTATTGATATTTAAATTGTACTTTGAATACTTTGGATATTTAAAAACTTCGATGATGTTGCTCTTGTTGGCTATTTGGAAAACTTTGGATTCTGACTGAACTTTGATTGATTGTACTAAACTTTGGTGTTTGATATAAATTTTGGTATTTTTAATGAACTTTGATATAAACTTTGGTATACTATGTAATTAGAATTCAGAATGTCTGAGTTTCTATTGAAGTGTTGTAATTTCTACAGCCATAAGTCATAACTCGTAAGTCGTAACAAAGTTCGTAAAAATTCGAAATTGAGTTCGTAAAAAATTCGATTCGAAATTGAGTTCGTTCGAAATTAATTCAAACCAAACTCAAACTGGAGATAAGTTCGATTCGGTTCGGTTCGTTTGCAGCCCTACTATGTTTTGTGTTTTAAGACTTCTTTTGTTTATATTTCTAGTTATTTGAAGAAAGTATTATTTTTCACTTTTACTATTTATATTTGTATAAGAAATTATTTAAATTTCAAAACTAAAGCTTAATGTTTGTCATGAAGCATATAAATTACAAAATTATTACCATTAGATTCGGGGTGAAGAATTGGGGTTTAAAGTTTAAACAAGTAGATAAGTTTAGAAACTTCTAGCCATGCCAAATTATGGTTTAAGCAAATAGGAATGTACCGAGTCCAGGTTTAAACAAATAGGAATCTACCAATGTCCTGGCGTAAACAAATAGATGACTTTAAATCTCAGCCTTTTCAAATTCTGGGTTTAATGCCTCATCTATTTGTCTCTATTATATCCAGTCCCAAACTTTTTAATCCAATTAAAAGTTGAAAATTATCACCACACTTCACACCACACACACCCTGCTTGCTCATTCAACCCCAACCTGGCCACCAGTAATCAGTTTCATCTCTTCCAAGTTCCAAATTCATTCAATCTAACAAGCTATACCACTAATCAATCAAAAAACCATGGAACAAAATTTCCGTGAAAGCCCGCAGCAGCATTTCCTAATTGCAATTTACCCAATGCAGAGCCACATCAACCCATCACGCCACCTGGCGAGAAAGATTGCGCATTACACCGGTGCACGAGTCACCGTCTCAACCGCTGTGTCGGGCCACCGTAAATTGTGCTCTTCTCTCTCCTCCCCGGATGAAGAATTTCATGACAGTCAACTTTATTACCTCCCGTACTCTGACGGGTACGACGAAGGATTGAAGAAAGATGTGCATGACCTGAAGGATTACATAACCAGAACAAGAATTGTCGGATCAGAGAGCCTCTCGGCTCTTCTCGACCAGCTTAAACAAGATGGCCAACCCGTCACACATATCATTTACAGTATCCTCATGACATGGGTCCCTGATGTAGCGAAGGCCCATGGCATCCCAAGCATGCAATTTTGGATACAACCGGCAACGGTTCTTGCAATATACTACTACTTTTTTCACGGTTATAAGGATACAATCATCTCAGTTGCAAATGATCCAAAGGCAGAGATAAAGTTTCCATGTTTGCCTGTTCTTAAAATCAGAGACCTGCCTTCCTTTGCTACCATGACCAACAAAGACAGTCCATACTACCAGGTACTTGGTATGCTGGAACTTACAATTGAAGAACTAGACAAGGAATCAGCTGATGGGGTGAAGCCGAGGGTTTTGGTGAACTCATTCGACGAACTAGAGTCCGATGCAATCAGATCAATGGAGAAAGTACTGGACCTGATTAGTGTCGGGCCGATGCTGTCTTTTAACAAGGAAGACGAAGATGAATTCAAAGATTTAATCCAAACGGATAATAAAGTCTATCTTGAATGGCTCGGCACAAAACCAGAAAAATCTGTGGTGTACATCTCTTTTGGCACCTACTCGATGATGAGCAAGCAGCAACTGGAGGAGATCTCCCGCTGTTTGAAAGAGGCCGGCTGGCCGTACCTGTGGATTGTAAGAAAGGATAACCGAGATATCGAAGGGTTTGATTTTGAAAAGTTGGCTTCGGCAACTGATGGATTAGTGGTGGAGTGGTGCCACCAAATGGATGTGTTACGGCACCCGTCTGTCGGTTGCTTTGTAACGCACTGCGGATGGAACTCGACGCTTGAAGCCCTGGCATGTGGTGTACCAGCAGTTGGTGTGCCGCAATGGACAGACCAATTGACCAATGCAAGGCTGATAGAGGAGTGGGGGATCGGGGTGAGAGGGGAGATCGGCGAAAACGGGGTGATAGAAGGGAAGGAGTTGAAACGGTGTCTGGAGGCCGTCATGGGGGATGGCGAGAGCGTAGAGAAGGTTAGAGAGATGTCTGCATTTTGGAAGGAGCGGGCGAGGGTGGCGGTGGCCGAAGGGGGTTCGTCGGAGAGGAACTTGCGTGTGTTCTTGGAGGATATAGGACGATCAAAAATGAAAATTGATGTAAACTGCAGTTAAATTTATTTAGGACTACTCTGTAATTGTTGTTTTTGTATTTTATTTTTTTTAAAAGAAAGTGGCAATGGCAGATTGTATAACACTCTAACCTGTTGTTGTGGAACCAAAGTTCAAATAACACAGGTTCAGTTCAAGTGAAGAGAACTAGTGAACCGTTTGACTAGAAAGCATACCACACGGTACACGGTACGGCTAAAAAACAAGACAAAAGCTGCACGCACAGGACATGTCATGGTAAAAAAAGTTAACAGTCATATATATGCAAATAAAACACAATTTGCCAAAAGACAACTTTTTATTGTTGTTGTAAATTTTGTAATAGCATCTAAACTTTGAGTGAGGCTACGGTACTATGCATAGTACGGTTGGGTCCGTGCTACGGTTCAATATTTGAGTTTTCAAAATTCTAACAGAAGATCCAAACCGTTTAACATGATTATAAAATGAATATGTACTTGCAAACCAAATTTTACATTTTTTTGATTTTTTTTATTATTTTTTTAGATAGGTAGAAAATTACTTGATCTCAAAATTTTGGACCATCCAAAAACAGTGATTTTCTACCTATCTAAAAAAATAGTAAACAAAATCGAAAAAATGTAAAATTTGATTTGCAAGTACATATTCATTTTATAATCATGTTGAACGGTTTAGATCGATCGTTAAAATTTTAAAAACTCAAATATTAAGCCATAGCACGGACCCAATCCGTGCTATATATGCATAGTACCGTAGCCTCACTCCTAAACTTTTGTTGGATGTGAGTTGTCAATTACAAGTTTTGCAGTTGAAGATCAGATCAAAACTCTCAGTGACATCAGTCATCACATTAAATTGGATTGGATGGGAATGGGACTGACATAAATTCAATGATGCGACTAACATAAATTCAATGATGCGCACCGTTGTCAGTACTGATGGAACAGTATATAGACATATGTTACTCGGATACTCTAATATAGGCTCCCTACCAGTGTCGGACAAGGATACGCGCCCGATAAACATCGTATACGCCAGCTGGTGTATCAACTTACGTAGTATATTCTTAACTCTTGTGACACCTTCTGGATACGGCCTGGATATGTGCACCGCGGACCATGCCCACCATAATCTAGTGCTAAACCAGCTGTACACCGCATATAGACCACGCCAAAAATAAGTTTTTTCTTGCGACTGTGGAGAATCAAACTCTAGTTCTTCCCTCTAACGAAATACACTCTTACCACTACACTATATCACATTTGATGTTAGATTCTAGTAGCTATTATATTTAATGTATACCTAGAATTTTTGATATATAATTTATATAATACAAGTGTTGAATTAATAATATAATTAAAATAATTAAAATAATATAATATAATAAGCGTATCGTATCCTTAATTTTTTAGAATTACCGTATCGCTGTATCCTTATCGTATCGGATACGATACCCGTACCCATATCCATGCAACATAGATATATAGTCATCTGCACTGCAATCAACTAATTAATTGTGAAGTTTTCTGGATCTTGTGATTTTCATATATCGAAATTAGTCTAATTATTTTCAAAAATAATAATCAAGGAATAAATATTTCTCATAATAAAAAATTTCGGCTAAAGTGAACTAAGATGGTTATCTCCTCCATTTGTACTTGGTTGAAACTGTCTCTGTCTTCACCTCAAAAAAAAAAAAAAAAAATGTCTCTGTCTAGACTCTAGATAAAGCACCTCCTATTTAGGAAAATCTCTGTCTGAAGAAGAACATAAAAAGGGTAAAGGCTATTATTATTATAGGTTGGGGGTACACTATAAGATAGCTTTTAATAAGGTCCACGAATAAAAAGTTCTTAAAAATTGTGTAGCTATTGAATATTAATGATTTAAGATAAGTAGATGACTGAGGGTAAGTAGAATATTTTGTTTTAATTCTTGTCTTTATTCAAATATAGGGTAAGTAGATGACTTGGGTAAGTAGAATAATTGTTTATAAACTCTACACTGGTTAAATAATTGTCTCAAATTATTTCTCATTTTTAATTTATAGCTGATGTGGCTTAATAGAAACTCTAAAATTAATTTCAGAAATTACTTTCACAAAACCGGGTGCATGGAATGGAAAGAAAATCCTTTTTCAAACCTGTAGCAGTAGCTTCTTTGATAGCTTCTTAATTTTTAAAAAGCAGTTAACCATTATTTAAAAACTTATTTGAGTTGCTGGGATGTAGATGCTCTTAAGTTCTTCTCATTGCTTGTTATTTTGAATTTTTTGAAGGATGCCACAGTGAACATATAAGAATGTAGTCATAGAACAATCAATATTAACGTATCAAATCGAAGATGGAAATTGGAAACCGAATTTCATTTTCGGCATGAGATTGGGAAACCAAAAATGAATTTTGGTTTGGATTGGAACGGGTTGCTCCGTGTTATCAGGAGCGGATGCAGGATTTTCATTCGGATTTAAATAATTAATTGTGTTCAAACTCATTAGGATTCTAAGACGTAAAAATTTAATATACGAATTACAAATTCAATCTAACAATCAATTAGAGTTTGAAGACCTAAATTCAATCTAAAATTCTAAAATTAGAGTTCAAAGTAGGACATTTATTTTTCCAAGGTGGGAACAAGAGCCCAAATTTGGGTTCTTGAAAACTATTTCTGAAATTCCTGGGTATGGCAGTTGCCCTACCTTGCAGTATGCTAGATCCGCTTTTGCATGTTACCATCTCCGAAATTTTAATTTTTACCATTCAAAAAAGAAAAATGTTAAACTAAATAAGAAATCTGAGAAATTTTATTTTTGACACTGACACAATGTGAAATTGCGGCCGCAACTTCATGTTATGTCCATCAACTTTGACCATTCAAATGGTTTGATTGAATCTGATTGGTCCAAAAAAATGTGGGCCCCACCCAATTTATGATTTTCATGTTGCTTGCTGTGAGTTGAAGAGAAAAAAAAGTTAGTGGATGCAACATAAAGTTGCGACTATTCAATTTCTGACTGCAATTTTACGTTGCGTCCGAGTCCGAGTTAAAAATAAAATTATAATCAAATTGTGATTTTTTTAGTTTATCTTTTTTTTTAAATGGTAAAAATAAAAATTTTGGTTACCATTCATATTGCATTGGATACCGAAATTCAATCTCGATATCGAAAGTGGATATCAAATTTGAATTTTGATATTAATGGCTTTTGTAAATAAATAACTAATCAATCCGTTTTGTTATTTTTTTATGATGGTTTAGGAAATTTGTTTGATGATAATTTATAAACAAAAAAGAAAACTGAATTAGTTATTTATTTCACAAATTTGTGTTCAAACTCATTAGGGCTATATATACATAGATCCCAAGTGGATACCATGAAAAAAAGAAAACTTGGGTAAACCATCAATCCGTCTTCTTGTTCTTCTTCTTTTGTGAAAACCTTCGTTGTGAAGTTGTGAGGGAAAATTGAATTAATTTTGAGTAACCAATGATTCTAGAATTTTTTTATAGCTAATTGTGCTACCTTCCCTTTCAATACTACTATGTTGTCAATCTCATAGAATTTCATTGGTCCTGCTAGTCTATGTATCCGTGATATTTTTCTTGCAGTAAAACAATATTAGGTGTTTTTAAACTCACCAAGTTCGCTAAACTCTAAAATCTATCGGATTGACTTCAAACGACAAATTCAAACTGTTAAAATTGATCTAATTCACAAATAATGCGTTCATATAATTTATATATATTCAATTAATTTAGTATTAAATCAAGTGGTCAAAAGAAGATCTATAATTTAATTTTAATGGGTTTATTTTTATTTTTATTTTATTTTTTGACCATTTAACTTTATACTAAATTAATTTGAAATTTCATAAATTTAATATGTAAACACAACACTCGTGAAATAAATCGATTTGAACAGTTTGAATTCGATGTTTGAGGTTATTTTAGGATTAACCTCATTAAAAGATTTAGTGATCTCAAGAGCACCCTAGTTTAGTAGCTTCTATTTTTGTGTAATATGAATGTAGAGCAGAACTAGGGTGAGCTGTGCTCACCAACGGGTTTGGTGAGCACACCTCCAAAAAATAGATTTTCAAAGTTCAAATAGTCGATTCGAACCTTCCAACGTGTTCTTCATATTAATATGTGCTTGGAGACCAAATTTTACATTTTTTGGAAATTTTTTACTACTTTTTCCGAGCCCTTGAAAAATCAGTGTTTTTTGAATTTTTTTTTTATTTAATTAAAAGCTGTGATTTTCAAGGGCCCGGAAAAAATAGTAAAAAATTTCCAAAAAATGTAAAATTTGGTCTCCAAGCACATATTAATATGAATAACACGTTGGAAGGTTCGAATCGACTATTTGAACTTTGAAAACCCGTTTTTTGGAGGTGTGCTCACCAAACCCGTTGGTGAGCACAGCTCACCCTAGTTCTACTCATGAATGTAAGAGGCATGCAGTGGTAGAGCACTATTTTGATTTTTGAATATCAAAGGAACTGTTGGGGGTGTACATGCAGTGTACAGACTTTACTCGTCTTCGTCTTATCAGATGAAATCATAAATGGAGTAGCTGAGTTTGGCAAGTCCCCTCCTCATTCATTTAATTCTCCGTCTCAGATCTGGCCATCTGGGGCATTTATGATTTCTTTCATTCTGCGACAACAGCATATGGATCAGGATGCGATGCTACATATACCTAGATAGTTATATATATACTGTAATGTCGAACCGCATGAATCCATTGAGAGTTGAGAACTTGAGACTCGGAAAAACAGCAAGTCTAAATCGAAACCACGTAACCCATCTATTTAAGAATTTTTTTCCACAACGGGGTAAGCACAGAAATCGAGCTCGGAGACCAGTGACCAGGGGTCAGAAAAAGGAGCGGGAAAGAAAGAAGAGTACTGTATGCCACCAGCCACCAGGACAACAGAGGGAGAGAGACGACAGAGAACGAGCTAGGTGAAGCTAGCTAGCTCCTCTATAGTGATCTTGCTCTTATATATTCCATCCATGCAGTGATGCAGAGCCTTTCAACATCTTCACTCCTTCCCTCTCCGCGTCAGTGCTCCACCACCGCTCGTTCAACAAGTACAACCTTTCACATCCCTCAAATCCACTTCTCCCCAACCCCAAGGCACCACCTCCAAAGTTTGAAATGTTTCGCACTCGTTCAACACCTGGAACCTGTTGGTGCGTCCTTTTTTCAAATCTCTGTTTTTGTTTAGTTTTTTACCATTCACATGTATAATTTAGTCCTAAATTACAGACATTTTTGTTTAATTAGAAGCAAAAGTCGGGGAAAGTTGGTGGATTTGATATCAGGGGCGGAACTAAAAAATTTAGATAAGAGACTAAAATTTAAAATGCATAATGCATGGTCGGAGCTTGAACACAAGTCTTCATAATAACAAATTAGAATTCTAACTATTAGACCACAAGCACACATGTGATAATTTATGCGGGGGTTGAACTATATAAAAACTTTAAGAAAAAAAATTCAATTAAATTTCAATATACATGATTAAAAAAATTGAAATCATGGGGGTGACGGTGACTGAGCACCCCCGGGCTATACATAGATCCGCCCCAGTTTGATATGTTCTAATTTCTTTGTGTTTCTTCTATTTTAGCTGAGAATGAGGAGGCAGCCAAGTTTATGGAGGCTGCAAAAAAAGGGAACCTGGTGCCGTTGCAGCGCACCATATTTTCTGACCACTTGACCCCAGTATTGGCGTACCGATGCCTAATCAAGGAGGATGAACACAATATTCCTAGCTTCCTATTCGAATCTGTCAAGCAAGGCTCCGAGGGCACCAGCGTGGTACTTTAAAACTTGCTTTTGCTTGGTTGTTTAGAAAAGAAAGCATAATATTTTTCTGGAAGGTGTAAATTATGGGTTGTAGTGGTATTGTATAAGTACGTACTGGCTTGGTGTCAGGCAGTACCTTCAAGCTCAAATCTGATAATCATATTCATCACTGGTTCTCTAGTACATATTTGATTTGCAGTTCTTTACTAACTATACGCTGTCTTTTCAATCTTATTTTATTCCTTTTTTACTTTATGCAAAGAAGAGCTTAGTACTGATTGAATGATTTTACTTGGGAGGACGTCAAAGCAGTATACATTATTACATGTAAAAGCTCTTTTGGTTCATAAAGCTTGTGTTCTTATGACATCAAGAAATAAGCCTTGTTAGTTGATATATTGTATATATCTATTTACTATGCTCTGTAGGGTCGATATAGTGTGGTTGGGGCCCAGCCCGCAATGGAAATTGTGGCTGAAGAGAACTTGGTGTCTATTTTGGATCATGAGGAAGAACGGATGACAGAGGAGGTGGTTGCCGATCCAATGACCATTCCTCAAAGGATTATGGAGGATTGGACCCCACAGTTGATAGACGACCTTCCTAACATTTTCTGTGGCATTATTCCTTTGTTTTGCAATTATTATATATTTGTGTAGGATGATGTACACATATATAATCTGGTGGTGACAATTAATCACTTTAGTATTTTCTGTAGTGAGTTGCAACATGCATGCATGAAAAAATGGTTTAGGTTTGTTCATCTTAGCCAATGATGCATTGTATATTAATTGCTTATTTTGTAGTAAGCAGGATTTCACATGCAAATGGGTTTCTGTTGAAAATTTATAACCTCCAAACTAATGGGGTTGATGCTTTTCAATTTTGTAACCTGGTTTGTTTTCCTCAAGCATGATGCTGGGAGACCATTATGAAATATAAACTTCAAGAAACTAATCATCAGCAAACTGCAATTAGATTGAAATGAGAAGTCCTAACAAGTTCATTATAATTCTTAGTTAGCTACTTTCTCAAATTCAAATTTCTAGTTGTATGGGTCTTGGGGTCATCAGGTTGTATTCGAAATGTGCGTCAGATATATTGTATACAATGACTAAAATTAAAGCTCTTAATTAACTACTATATCTAACACTCAGATCTAGTGAATATATATTCACTTTGCATTTACTTCACAGGTGGTTGGGTTGGTTACTTTTCATATGATACGGTACGATATGCTGAAAGGAAAAAACTTCCTTTTGTTGGTGCTCCTTTTGATGACAGGAAGCTTCCTGACATGCACTTGGGTCTATACACTGATGTAATTGTATTTGATCATGTGGAGAAGGTTATTCCTTTTTCCTGCTTGTATTATTGCTGCCATTATAACATTTTAAAGACACAAAGGAATTAATGTGAAGTGGCGCTCCAGCTATGCCCTGTTTGTGAAATGTAGCAACTTCTATTATTAGATTGGCGACTTCATGTATTATTCTTTTTCATGGTGCATTGGAAATAACTTCCTAAAACTGTTTTTGCATTCATTAATTGCACTGATACAGATAAACTTGAAACTTAAATTTTCTAAATTATTTTACCAATGCTCAGGAGAAAACGGTAGACTCAAATTCTATGCACCAATTATAATTTGTGTGCTCTACATGTAAAAAAAAAAAACTTTGTCCATATTCTGACTCTGCATTTTTATTTGATTCAGAAAGTACATGTCATTCATTGGGTGCGACTGAACCGATTTTATTCTGTCAAGGCAGCTTATCATGATGGAATAAGCCGACTTGCCACATTGCTTTCCAGGGTGCATAATCTGAAAGTGTGAGTATTAAAGACTGTCACTTGTATGAGACCTCTCTCTTTTAATGTTCTATGGAAGTAATGTATCACCTGATATTAATTGTCTGATATTTATCCATTTGGACCTCTTTGAATTTCTGATTATGCAAAGAGCTAGGATTTTCTCTTATTGAAAAAGAAAACCCAAATAAGAACTAAAGCAGCACGTGCATAATAGTAAAACAGGGGCCCCTATGTTAGGATTTATTTATTTATTAACTAGTTATTAAACTTCTGAAATTTGCTTAGACCAACACTCTCAGCTGGATCTATTGTGTTAAGTACTCGCCAATTTGGCTCTGCTCTGAAGTCGACAATGAGTACTGAAGAATACAAGCATGCTGTTTTGGAAGTGAAGGAGCACATCCAAGCAGGGGATGTATTTCAGGTCGTTTTAAGCCAACGATTTGAGAGGAGAACATTTGCGGATCCTTTTGAGGTGTATCGGGCACTAAGGATAGTAAACCCGAGTCCATACATGGCCTTCATACAGGTGCCTTCATATATTTATTACAATGGTTGTTTTTCTATAATTCGTTATTTTAAAAAAAAAAAAACTTTGTTATTCTTGCTCTGTTGGACTAATATTCAGGCACGGGGGTGTATTCTAGTTGCATCAAGCCCAGAAATCCTAATTAGTGTTTGCAAGGTATATTTCTATGATGCATTTAATAATTAATTTAGTTGGCATCAAGTACCATAGACTGCTCTTGATTGAATTTAAGTTCATGTGTATGACTTTTGTGTCAATATTTTAGGTGCTTCATTTATGTTCTACATTACTTTTGTGTTTTCAGAGAAAAATTGTGAGTCGGCCCCTTGCAGGTACGATTAGGAGAGGAAAGACGAAAGAGCAGGACATGTGCAATGAAGAGAAGCTGCTAAATGATGCAAAGCAGTGTGCTGAACATGTCATGCTTGTTGATTTGGGGCGGAATGATGTAGGCAAGGTTGTCTTATTTTTGTCCTTTTCCTTTTTTTCTTCCACTATTTTGCGAACCCCCCCTGCTTATCATGAAAATTGTAGAAAATCAGGCCTCTAAAATTATATCTATTTGATCCATTTTCACTAGAAAAATTGGAGAAGTCCTCATATTTAGTTGTTTTTATAATGAGTAAATGAGCAAGAATGCAGTCGGGGTAAATGAGCAAGATTGCCTTGATTCAGTGCATCATTATCACGAAACTCTCCGCACTAGGATCCCTTTGATCTTCATTGGATAGCCTTTGATTGGGCTTTTCTGTGTCAACTGTGATTCACCAATTGTCTGCTAATGGCAACAGATAATACCACACACGAAATCCATAGATGTTGCAGTTATGTTTGTTCTTCTAGAAAAAAAAAACGCTTCCTCTGAGCTGTCAATTGTACTGTTTATCACTATTAAGATAACCGGATGATGCTTACTTTAATGGGTAATTTGGTCAGAGAAATAATATTTTAAATCACTCCGGCTATTTAAATAGTCCCAGTTGGATTCTTAGGGTCTGCACATTAGACAGCTAGGGTTTGTTCACAGCGAAGGAGCAACTAAGGAGGAGGGAGCGATAAAGAAAAATCTCTAGAAGAGTGACCAACAACGAAGGGGAAAGAAGAAAAGAAGGAAAGACGGAAAGAACGAAAACAAACCTGTAGAACCAGGTGTAGGAAAATAGATTTCCTAAACCTGTATAGGTCTGGTACCGATGGGTGCACACAAGTGCTGAATCTGATTAGTATGGTACGAAAATTTGAGACTAGAAACCTTCCTTACAAAGAGGTAAAAGAATTACAGATAACTGTTCTTAGATTATTTAAAAGTTATTTTGTTTCATTGTTAATATTTTCTTATTAACCCTATTCTTACAAATGATAAAATATAACAAGAGAAATAGTAATTACCAATATTATTTTGTAATTTATGGAAATCAGTGAGAACTGAATTTGAAGATCTTCCTTTATCTTTATTTACCATTTCAACAAATTCATTAGCGATCACAGCTGTTGTGTTTAAAATAGGTTTCGAAGCCAGGATCAGTACAAGTAGAGAAGCTGATGAATGTGGAGAGATACTCCCATGTTATGCATATCAGCTCGACAGTATGCATATGTTTTCATTTCATTTCTATATTTGTCAGATTAGTTTATATTTTATTGGTCATAATTGTGGGCCTTAATAGGTGACAGGGGAGCTCCTGGATGACCTCAGCTGCTGGGATGCACTGCGGGCGGCTCTTCCTGTAGGAACCGTGAGCGGGGCCCCAAAGGTAAATAGTGTAGTCATATACTAAGTAAGAATTAATAATGGTTGCAGTTCCTGTTATTAGTGTTTTTCATATCAGATTTTGGTCAGGCAGAAAAATCAGGTTATTTACCAATGTGCCCCAGATCTCATGGTTCTTAACTTGCTGGTTTTCATCTTTTTACTGCTAACCTGGCCTCTTATTTGTTGTCCTTTTTAGTATGTGGGTATTGAATCATGTCAGTTAAAGGTCAGATCAGGTGGAATTGCAAGACAGGAGTTAATTGTGATCTATTGGTTGAACGGAAAATAAATAGAGGGGACGCATAACAGACATTGTGAACAAAATTGTTTCTTTGCAGTTCATTAAGCATAATTAATTATAAAGGAGTAAGCTGGGAAAATTGAGTTCAGTCAAGGGTTTATTGGGGTTTGTTTGATTTCTGACCATTAAGGGTGCTCAGCAGCTTCTTTACTATTTAATGTAATAAATAAGTTCTCTGTTGTGTTAGGTGCGAGCCATGGAACTAATCGACAAGCTAGAGGTTGCCAGGCGGGGTCCGTATAGCGGGGGCTTTGGGTCAGTGTCCTTTATGGGAGATATGGATATTGCGATTGCCTTGAGGACCATCGTCTTCCCAACTGGATCCTGGCTTAACACCCTATTCTCCTACAGGGATGCAAAGCAGCGACAGGAATGGTTGGCACACATACAGGTATGGTTTTAAAATTATTTCTCAGGTTTTGGGTTGGGTAATAGTATTACAATTAAGACATATTTTTTTATAACAAGTTTAAAGCTTGGTCAATTTACTGTTGTTATGTGTTGCAAGCAAATACTGGCCATTTTATTGCTGTAGTTGTTTCTTTTTCCTTTTATTTTTGTGGAAATACTCACTTTAGTTGTTGATTGGGTTACTTTTGTGTCCAGGAAGGTAAATTGGGGTAAAAAATTTATATTTAACCTGATTAATTTTGGTTAATTTAAGTCGGGTCATGAAAAAGGGGAAAGGCCTTCTACTCTATAGCAAAGCAAATCATCTGATTTTCGCATCTGTAAATTTACAGGCCGGTGCTGGAATAGTCGCCGATAGCATACCAGCTGATGAACAACAAGAGTGCGAAAACAAGGCGGCCGCTCTAGCTCGTGCAATTGACCTCGCTGAGTCGGCTTTTGTAGAGAAGTCAGGTTTTTAGCTATAGTATATATTTTTTTTTCTTTTTTGCTTTTTTTACTTCGTAGTTTTATGTCTCTTATTCTTATTGGGATTGGGTTTCTGACTTCTTGGCTTTCAATTGTAAAGGGGCTTGGTTGCAATAACTGAAATTGCATAGAGTTTCTGGTTTGTAATACAACAAGGCTGGAAGCTTGTTGAAGAATTTTCATTTCAGCATACTTTTTTGTAAATGTAATTTAAAACTATATGGACAATATAATCTATTCTTGCAAATTTGAATAAGCATTGTATTATAAAATTATGTTCTGAGCATGGACTATATAATTATGACTTCTCTTCAAATAACTAACTTTCTGGTTGGCATCTTCCTCCTCTCTGTTTTCTGTATCCGAGAAAGAAAGAAAGAATAAAAAAAAAAAATCATTTTCTTAATTGGATCCTCTCACTCTCCATTAGAGAAATAAATAGAGTTATTTGATTAATCTTTCAATTAATAAGCTGTTGGATATTGCAGAGTTATCATTAGTCGCTTTCATTGTCGTGCTCTAAAGAGTGATAATTTCTAATTATTTTGGTGGTGATTTCAAATCTTGTATGATAGAGACGGAATATGTTTAAGGACAATACACGATCAGATAATATTGTTTTAACTTAATTTTATTTGATGAATTTCTTAACTAGTTGCATTTATGAATTTTACTCAAACACATTTAATGCTCATTAGAAAGTATGAATTCTAGTTAGTTTATGAAATGTTAATATGTTATAGATGGTGACATCGTGTGCTTAAATAAGGATAGAACGAGCATATCATCGGAAAGTACGCTCGTTTAACATAGGGAGAGTAGGGAGAGAAGGGAGGGGTTTTTAATAAAAAGGAGTGCTTTAAGATTCGTGCAGGGTGATTTGATCGGTTGAGATTACTCCAGAATAATTGAGCCAAAGAATTAAAAAGGGATGTTTTAAATTAAATTAGTTTAGCAAGATTTGCGTTTAGAAATCTATAAGAATTTATTAGTCTTAGTAATTTAGAAAAATTATAACTTTATCCAATTTTTAATAATCTTATTATTTTATAAAAGAAAATTTTATAAATTCCAATATGTTACAAAATTTATATTTTCAAGTATAAAATCTTATTTGTTAAAATTAATCTATAATTTTGTAGATTTTAAATTAGTTTAATAAACAAACTTATATAATTTAATTCATCCTTTTAATCAACTAACTTTTAATTTCCTTAATTAATTAATATAAATTTTTAATTAGTTGTAAATTTTAATTGTTAGTATAATTAATTAGTTTAAACTTTCAGACTATAACATCCATAATGTGATAACTTGTGTAAATTTTTTTGGAAATAAAATATTTCTCATCCACCATATCTCAAATTCATCTCTACAGTCAATCTCATTCTCTAACCCAGAAACTGAAAGGTATATCTTTCATTAAATTAAATTTAATCCCAATCTTTGTATCAAAAGTTGGTCACTCGTCAAGAGAAAACCAATAAATCAATCCTAAATGTTTTCTTTAGGATTGATTATGAAAATGCTCCAAGTTATTTTAATGAAATATGGCTACGAGGAAACCAATAAATCAATCTCAAGGAGGTAGGTAGACCCGAGTATGAAACCTGAAGAAGAAAAAATCAAAGACGAAATATGGGTAGCTTTAACAAAAGAAAAAAGCCTACGTGATCAGTAAATCCATATGTCGTCTGTCATTTGTAAATCAGAACCACAGACAAGGTTTCAATGATCATCATCTCAAGCAGGCAATAATTAATACACAATTTTAGAAAATCAAATTGAATGATATATATATATATAGCAAAGAGGGAATCATAATCATTAAATCAATCCGAGGTAAGTAGACTCGATTATGAAACCTGTAAATACAAAAAATCAAAGGCGAAATATGGATAAAACCCTACTTGATCAGTTAATCATCCATGTGTTGTCTATCATTTATAAATCAGAACCACAGACCAAGGTTTTGAATAATCGTCATCTCAAGCAGGCCATAATATACAACAATTTTAGAACATCAAATTTAAGAATGTCATCAGAGACTTAAATACAGAAGAATCATGTAAAATTCTTATCATATTGTTGCAGTATTTTTTGCTCATCTCTTGACTCAGTACACAGCAAAATCATATTCTGGTAAGTTCTGCAAAAAAATATTAAATGTAATGTACCAATGGAACACGCAAGTAGCCCATAGTTAAGAGCAACGCGTGTAACGAAAAGAACACAGTTTGATTTACCGAATTTGTAACTGTATCAGCCACTAATCAAATCAGACACCTGACTAAATCCGGATTATAAGCAAACTAAATAAACGATCAAATTTAATGCACCAAAACACAAGAAATTCTGATCTAAGAAAATTAGAAACCAAGAGCAAAGGAAGGACGAATTGAAACAATAATGTGGATAATCACAACAAGGGAACCTCCCCTCTCTCTCTCTCTCACACAACCCTATTTGGAAGTGGCGGCGGAGATGTAAAAGAGGGGTTTTGTACACATATATATAGGATAGGAATTTGGGCCTCAGCAGATTGAGTTGGAGAAAGTATGGGCCGACAAGGTCCAAAAAGGGCGATACGACATGGCCCAAAGGCCCATTAATATACCACCCATACGGTACAGTGGAAATGAAATTGTCACTGATGTTGTCATTCTGTTTTTTGAGAAATGAAATTGCTTAAATTATTTTTCTGTGACGGATAACTAGGGGTGAGTAAATCGCTCACAACTCATAACTCGCTTGCTAAATGCTCATTAACAACTCGCTCATTAGCAACTCGCTATAACTCGCTTATTAACTTAATGAGCCGAGCATGAGCATATCCCAACTCGCTCATAACTCGCTCATTAGCTCATTAAGAAATTAGTTATACAAATCCTGCCACATCTAATATCTAGAATAGTATTTGGTTCTGTAGCTAAAATTTTTGAAACTATTTGAGCGGCAGCAAAATTTTCACAGACTAAAAACTCTAGAGGCAAAACTGCAAAAGTGCAAAACTAAAGTCACAGAGAGTCTCTGACTCTCTCCGCCAAAACCTAAAGCCCTCTTAGAGACAGAGACCAAAACCTAAATTTTATAAATTATGTTAAATTATGTATTGTTTAATTTACTTATGGACAATTTTTTGTTAAACTTGCTTGTGGACAATTTGTTAAATTTTATAAATGAAAATTAATTTTTGAATGATGTATTTTAAACAATTCGGTAACTCACTCAGCAACTCGCTCATTAACAACATGCTCATTAACAACTCGCTCATTAAGCTAATGAGCCAAGCATGAGCATACCCCAACTCGCTCATGCTCGCTCATTAATCACCCCTACGGATCAGGGGCGGACCCAGTGTATTCCAGGGGGTGCAGCTGCCCCCCCCTGGATTTTGAGTTTTAGTGGAGATTTATCAGTTTCGATCGACTCTGCCCCTCCCTGGAATTTTTTTTTGCCCCCCTCTGGACATTTAATTTGAAATTCGAGTTAAATTTAGGGTTAAAATTGAAATAAATCTGTTAAATTTTTATTGGTAATTAGAATTATAAGTCAGAGCATCAGAAATTACAAGTCAAAGCATTGAAAATTATAAGTTAAAGCTTATTTTTTGTCGAGTACCCAATTGGTTAATGGATTTAAACCCGATTCGATATTTTTTTGCCCCCCCTGACGAAAATCCTGAATCCGCCCCTGCTACGGATAACCACTATTATGTTCTTAACATTTCCAATTCTCTACCTTTACACAATTACACTGCGGTGGAGCTAAATGGACTGGAGTGATAAGCTGACCGCATGAAATTACAAAATGACATGGTATGTATCTTTCAAACATTTGATTCATACTTTTGCAAAGGACCCTGTCTTATCTTATGTAGTACCGCACGGTCAGGTGCACATTGACACTCAATGAGTGTCAATCGACTCCATTAATTTTCAGAAAATTATATTTATATAGGATTTTTTATATATTTGAGAGTAAAATGCTATGGATAATGTAAATTGAACTTATTCATAGCATGAAAATTTTATATGATCGACCTCTATTTATATTTGACTATCATAATTTGAAAATTTGTTTCGGCTCCTGTGTACTGTGGAGCCCACAATTTTACGATCCATACTTACTTCCAGCCAAGCCAAACTCAATCCGATGCCTATTTAGACTGTAGGAGCCTCTTTAAGATTTGTGCCAGATTTGGACGTCCGGATCCACTAACTCTATGAAACAGTACCTGTTGTGATTTTCTTTTTTCACATTTATTAGGGTTCGTTAAACGGAGAAAAACAATTTCTATGGATTATTGCACGATGTGTGCGCAAACTCATAATCAAAATAATTTACTATGAAAATAAGGTTTCCATTAAGAATCTGCAGTCTAATGAAACTGCACCTCGTGCAAACCATATTAGTTATACTCCCCAGTCAAATTCAGTAGTAGCCCATTTGCTTTGCAGCATGAACACAGCAAATGCTATTTATCGACCCTGCTGAATAAGCAAATATACAATCAAAACGCGCCAAACATTATTACCTATGTCAGCAAGTAATATGCATTGGCAAAATTTCCTACTGACCGCTTAAAATGCATAGAAAAGGAACTCACTTGTGGTACCACTAAGCGCATATATCATTCCAACAACACAAATTGAAACATAAACATTGGCCCACTCATACCAAAACTGATTAAAAATACCTAAGAGGTTTTCAATATTACTTCAAAACATAACAACCAAACCTAAAAACCGAAGAAAAACTGCGCATTAAACAAGAATAACCGACCATCCTCAAGCAGATGGGACTTCCACTTCACCATCATCAATCTCAGTCTGGAGGTCCTTCGGGTCCTTCCCATCGACTGTGCACCCAACCGACACACAGGTACCGAGAATTTCCTTCACGGTACCGGTTAAGTCCTTAGCCATTGAGCGAGACCGCATGATGCGCGCAATTTCAATCACATCATCTAGGGAGATATTTCCATTGTGTTTTATGTTCTTGGTCTTCTTCCTGTCTCTCTCAGGCTCCTTCAAGGCCTTGATCACCAGGGCAGCAGCAGAGGGGACCACAGTCACCTGTTTTCGAATTTTGGTAGTTAGCAATCATGCTATTTACAGAGTCATCAGTATAGGTTGTTGGAGAATACAAAAATGTAAACCAGTAACAAGATGAGCAGTATGATAATAATTATACAAGCACTAATTTTATTGATCATAAGCATATAGATCAAATACAGTGCTGGTATGCAGAGATATTCTATACTGTATGACATCAGTCACAGCTACAAACATCTCTTGATTAAACCAGCATCTGAACATTGGTTTTAGATTATTCCATTTCATGGACAGAGGGGGTACTAAACTTACATGTTATTTAAAGATGACACAAACCAATTACACATTGCTAGCTGACCTACAATATACACAGACCCCCATTTCTGTCTCGGCATGCAGATCAAAGATCAGCGTACAAAACAACATACAAATCCACCTAAATCAAAATCAACATAAATCAAGATCAATGTATTGACAGATCTAGCAAGAACGATTGGAGCACCTTAGCTTGACGGTTCTGGACGGTAAGCTTGACGGTGACACGGAGACCCTTCCAGTCCTTAGCTGTCTCCTTGGCAATATCTTCTCCGATTTTCTTCGGGGAGAGACCGAGGGGTCCGATCTTCGGAGCGAGAGAAGAAGCGGCACCTACTTCACCGCCGGTGACCCTGACGAAGACATCAACAACCTGGCTGGGGTCTAACTTGGGAGGCATCCTGGTGGCTGGACTAGGTTAGGAGGTTGGAAGGTGGCGGCGCTGGAGGGAGGAGAGAGGCGAAAGGTTTTGAGCTGTGAACTCAGAAAGGAGGCGCGGGGGTTAGGGTTTCCCGGTTTTTAGAGAGCATTTTGATGGGCCTAACGGGCTTGAATTTATGGGCTGACAATTTTTTTTAGGAAATAGTAAGCTGGCAACGTTACTGAATGGAATAGGCCGCCTTTTGTAAAGGTCTCGGGATAAGGTCGACCGCTCAAGGTCTAAAGGCGATGGCGCCGATTCTAACCCCTCTTCATCCTCAGTTTATCCATCTAATCCGTTTGAGCAGGTGCTTCCGCCCAATAGATCTGATTATCATTTTCGATGCTTCTGTTTAGTAGATCTTATTACCGCTCTTCGCTTCGGCCACCATCTTGCATCTCCAAGATATGTGTTTCGTTTTTTTTCTCCTCTTCTCTTGTGCTCTTTTTCTCTTTTTGGCAATGAAAGAGTGGGTGGAACGAGTTGTATATATAGTTACTTATATTATATGTTTGTTGTTATTATTTTGTGTTGGTTGTATGCTTGTGTCATGTTTTTTCTTCTCTCCTCCTCTTGCTCTAATAAATTTTTGGCTTTAACCTTGGCGACTCTCCCTCTGAGAGGTAACTGTCATGGTCCGGTTGATTTAATTCTTGGTCTGATTTGATTCAGTGCCTTTTCGGTTGCACACTTTGCTGAGCAGTGACTGTCCTAGTCTGGTGATTCAGTTCCCGGTCTGGTATGATTCAGTGCATTCTCGGTTGCACACTTTGCTGAGCGGTGACTGTCCTGGTCTAGTGATTCAGTTCCCGATCTGGTATGATTCATTGCCTTCTCGACCGTGCACAAAGAATGGTTCGACACGGGTGTAGTATGCCAAAAGAAACAAGACAAATATGCGTACAGTATAAACAATCACTGGGCTCCTATAATTACAATCAAGCAAGAATAGTTAAATTTGTGTCACAGATACCCCTGTGTGTGTTTATTTGTTTACAGTTGAATGCTTTCAAAGACACTCATTGTCTAATATCATATAACAGCTAGTTTGTAAATTTTCCTTGAATTAATGCAAATGCCTATGGGCTTTCAGTAAAAAAAAAATGGAATTGGCCGAGTTAAAATTAGGTATAGCTTCGCACATAAACTCTTTTGTATTTGCGAAGCTTCAAGGGATATCAAGGCTGTACAAAAAGCTCGTGGCTCGTGAGCTGCTAGAACTCATCTCGGTAACGAACTCACAAACAACTCGTGCGTTAAAAACTCGAGTTACTCTGACTCGAGTTGAGTAACTCGTTTAACTCATGAGTTGAGTTCGAGTTGGACTCAGCTCACTCATTTCAACTCGGACTCGGTTGAGTTCAGTACCTGCATCTCATATCTCGACTTTTTGAACAAATGAACAGTGTTTCAAGGGATGCCCTTTCTTACCAGTAAACAAAAATAACTATGACATACGTGAATATTTACAAGAATTTCTGCTAGGGTTGTTGCTTTTTGAACAAATAAACCTTCTTAGAAATAGTTTATTACATAACAACAGTTCAACATCTTCAAATTCAAAGTGCTAGACTACTAGTAGGTAATTAGGATCACTGATCACAAATTAATTCACGAGTCAACTCGAGTTACTCGCGAGTTGAGTTCGAGTCAGCGAGCCAGCTCGATTCGGATTCTCAACTCGAGTCAATTCGGCTAGCTATTTTCCCTAGTTGAATTCGAGCTACCCCGAACTCGAGCTAACTTGACTCATTAGCAGCCCTAGATGTCATTCAAGATTTAAATAATTTAATTAAATGAACAATTTATCGACAAGCTTAATTGAGTTTTGTAAAAACTTGGTGTTTGCTGTTTTTTCATGCCTTAATATGGCACAACTATATTAGCGAATGTTGTAAATAATGGTATACCCTCGTCGGGCAGATAGGGTGCCGCCAAATGATTAATCGAAAATATATAAAAAATAATCGGTCATAATCGGAAATAATTGGCCGATTATTCGTAAAAATCTATGATGATTTGATCACCGTCAGCGACTAATCGGACAAACGTTTTTTACAACACTGATACTAGCTATCCTGACAATCTAATTTAATTCCTTTTAGTTCTCATTTTGCTAAGTCTACGTCACAGTGCAAAATTCATTTTTTTTCCATTTTTTTCAGACGTATATCGTAATATTTTAGAATATATTTATTCTTCACTGTGGAAAATAATATTTATTTAGTTTATTGTGATATTTTGATTTTTGTTTAAGGAGAAAATGTTGGGTTTCGACTGTTCAAAACCCGTTGATTAACTTTTAGGCTCAAGCTGCGGAAAGACCATAGAACAAAAAATTTCTACGTCTAACTCAAGCCAAGGATTAAAAGATGATATCGTTCTTTTAATTCTTTAAGGATCTATTCCGGTAATTGATTTCTAAAACTTAAATCTATTTACCAAGTAAATAAATTTATATAACATTTATACCTTGTATCCAAATTCCAATTGGATTGTAGTCACGTCTCGTAGCACCAGATGTCTGATGCCTCTATCGGTTGTCCACCAGGAAATAACCAGAGAGCGATTATTTCTTTTGCCAAAAATACTATAACCGCGTTTTTTGCAAAAACACTATTCACGAAAGCCCAAAAACACTATTCACCACAAACACTATTCACATCTCGCAAGATATACGTAATCAAATTACGTATTATTTCTTTTCTTACGAAAACACTATTTGGGAGAGAAAAATATTATAACCGAATCAATCGAGTCGAATCAGATTTCTATATTTTTCTTTATCCCTACCCCTCTATTTATAGGGTTAGGGAGGTGCTTGTAAGCAGCTTGCAGCAGAGGTGCTTGTAAGCTGCTTGTAAGCTACTTGCAGTAGAGGTACTTGCAAGGACGTGCTTGTAAGCTGCTTGCAGCAGAGGTGCTTGTAAACTGCTTGTAAGCTACTTGCAGTAGAGGTGCTTGCAAGGACGTGCTTGTAAGCTGCTTGCAGCAGAGGTGCTTGTAAGCTGCTTGTAAGCTACTTGCAGCAGAGGTGCTTGCAAGGACGTGCTTGTAAGCTGCTTGCAGCAGAGGTGCTTGCAAAGACGTGCTTGTTGCGATAAATTTATACAACGTGTTGAACACGCTTATAAATTTAATGAGTTTAAGCTTGTCATCTCTATGACATTTATTTATTAATTATAACATTTATAATTAATCAAATAAATTAATTCTCTGATTACTTTCCTATTGGTGTGACCCGATAGGATCTGTGTTATGTTGGTAAATAGAATTAAAACCGTTTTAACTTCTATAATCATGAGAGGCATCTGGCAAAACGCATCATGACCATCCAATTACACAGATGATGTTGTACTGTACAATATCACGATCCAGTAAACTATTTTACTTGTGTTTAATTCTTTCGTCTCATAGCTGTCAGATTAATTTCAAGGTAGGTTTGTGTCATCCTTGCAAATTAATCTTTTCTTGATCTTGAACAGATTATCAAATATGATTAACTCTTGTTAAATCATACCGCATGCAGATAATCTTATTCTATCAAGGGGCCCAGTGACACTATAACTCGTATAATAAATACGAGGGACAATAGTACTTTTTGGTAGACCATCACTACCTCAGCTAAGTTATGTATACCGAAGAGCTACCGTTATAGCTACTTTTTACAGATAGCGTTAGGTAACAATCACACATACACATCTCTTAGTTAGGAAAGATGAATACCTCATACTGTAGAACTTAACACTGAATGAAAGCATTAATGACACGAACACAATTCCGTATAATGTTTCATTCAGGGTCTGTCAAACACCATGTTCCTAGAACATGTATCTATGTGATTAAAATGACAACTCTGTGTCTATGGTCTGTAAAACTTGACCATCTTTTAATCCACATACTAACCTTGTAGCGGTAATTAGTGTTCCTGCTAATTACCTCGGTCAGTGACCTTTAGAGTATTATCATCTATATTATGAAGTTTCACAATTCCAGTCATTAACTCGAAATGATTCATAAATTCAATAATACTCAAGGAAACAAAATGACATTTTATTAATCATTCAATTTATGAACAAAGCTTTATATAATTAAATTATCGTATTATTGACTTCTAGATTATTACACTAACAATCTCCCACTTAAGCTAGAGTCAATCATATTGCCCTGCTAATTATACAAGTCTCTATTTTCTCAAAGATCTCATAGATCCCAAGAAAATCTCACAGCCTATCTTCTATGTGTTCCAGACCTATAGAAGCTGTATGCATCCAGTGCATGGCTTGAGTTAGAGTTTTGTGAGTGGATCAGCTGTGTTGCTGACTGTGTCAACTCTACAAATCTTTACATCACCTTTGTTTATGATATCTTATATCAGGTGATAACGTCTTATTTTTACTCGAGTTGTCACGGTCGGTTTGGAAACTTGTATCGGTGTAACTATTTACAACGAGTTCAGAATCACCGCCGTAGATAAGGATCATATCCTTATTTCTTCTCAAGTATTTCAGGATATTCTCTACAGCGTTCCAATGTTCCAGGCCTAGATTAACCTGATATCTACTCGTTACACTTAAAGCGTACGAGACATCAGGGCGAGTGCACAACATGGTGTACATGATAAACCCAATAGCCGAAGCATATGGTACTCTACTCATCACGCTTCGCTCATCAGTTGTCATAGGACACTGAGTCTTGCTAAGCTGAACACCATGCGACATTGACATGAATTCCTTCTTGGAATCCTGTATGCTGAACCGATTCAGCACTTTTGTCAATGTACGTGCTTTGACTCAATCCTATGAGTCTCTTTGATCTATCTCTATAGATCTTTATGCCTAGTATATAGACAACCTCGCCCAAATCTTTCATTGAGAACTCTTTCTTTAATGAAGACTTGGCTAATTTGAGAAAATGAATATTGTTCTTGATTAGGAGTATGTCGTCTACATATAAGATTTAGAACAGCGATGGCACTCCCACTAGTCTTCCTGTACACACAAGGTTCTTCTTCGCATCTGACGAAGTCAAACTTTTTGACTTCTTCGTCAAACCGAAGATTTCAACTCCGTGATGCTTGCTTCAATCCATAAATGGATCTAAGAAGCTTGCACACTTTTCCAGCATTCTTTGGATCTTCAAAACCTGAGGGCTGTATCATATACACGTCCTCTTCTAAGTTTCCATTTAAGAAAGCGGTTTTGACATCCATTTGCCATATTTCGTAATCATGAAATGAGGCAATTGCTAGGAGTATCCGTATTGACTTGAACATAGCCACGGGCGAAAAATTTCATCATAGTCAACTCTTTGAATTTGTTTGAAACCTTTCGCTACTAGCCGTGCTTTGTAAACAGTCATATTACCATCCATGTCTGTTTTCCTTTTGAAAACCCACTTGTTAGCTATGGGTTTTACCCCATCAAGTGGTTCGACTAGGTTCCAGACCTGATTGTCGTACATGGATTGTATTTCGGATTTCATGGCCTCCAGCCATTTATCGGAGTCGGGCCTATCCATTGCTTCCGCATAAGTCAGAGGGTCTTCAGTGTCAAACACTGAGACTTCATGAAGTCCCATGTACCTCTCAGGTGCATGTACTATCCTTTCTGACCTACGTAGGACTTGTGCTTCCGGCTGTTGAACTTCATCCACAACAGTTTGCGGGTTTAGTTCTACTTCAACTTGCGTCGAAGTATCTGAGCTCGAGACTTGAACCTCTTCCACAACTGTTTGTGGATTTGATTCTTCCAAATGCTCATTGGCCGAAGCATCAAGTTGTGGGATTATCTTATCAACTTTTGATATGATATCCTGTGATGTATCTTGAACCTCTTCAAGTATTACATTACTCCCACTACTTTTTCTTGCAAGAAACTCTTTCTCCAAGAACACACCATGACGAGCAACAACTATTTTGTTCTCGAATTGGTGATAAAAGTAATATCCTTTCATTTCCTTAGGATATCCTACGAAAAAGCATTTATCAGATTTGGGTTCAAGTTTGTCAGACATCATATGTTTGACAAAGACTTTGCAATCCCAAATTTTAAGAAAAGATATAATTGGAACTATTCCAAATCATAACTCGTACAGAGTCTTTTCTACTGATTTAGATGGAACTCTATTTGTCGTTAGTGTAGCAGTTTCTAGTGCGTGTCTCCAAAACGATTTTAGGAGGGTGGATTTACTCATCATAGAATGAACCATGTCAAACAAAGTTCGTTCCTTCTCTTGAAAACACCATTCCATTGTGGTTCCCTGGAGGCGTGAGTTGTGAGACTATCCCACATTCTTTCAAGTACGTTTTAAATTCCTGACTCAAGTATTCACCCCCACGATCTAATCGTAAGGCCTTGATCTTTTTGTCGAGTTGGTTTTCTACTTCAGTCTTGAATTCCTTGAACTTTTCAAAGGATTCAGACTTATGTCTCATCAGGTAGACATAACCATATCTATTGAAGTCATCAGTAAACGTGATAAAGTAATAATAACCATTTATTGTACAAGTACTCACATACATCACTATGTATAAGACTTAATAAGTCACTTGCCCTTTCACCTTTCTTGGTGAAAGGAGCCTTGGTCATTTTTTCACGTAAATAAGATTCGCATATGTCAATTGATTCAAAATCAAATTTACCAAGAAGTCCAACTTCTTGATGCGTTTCTCGTTTATATGACCTAGGCGACAATGTCACATGTAAGTCGTACTTTCATGAGATGTTTTGAGTCGTTTATTGTTGATGTTAAACACGGATTTATCCATTTCCAGCATATAAAGACCATTTATCATATAAGATGATCTATAATATAATTTATTTTTATAAATAGAACAACGATTGTCCTTTTTATAACAAATGAAAAACCATTCATCTCTAAACATGAGATTGATATGATATTTCTGGAAATGCTAGGAACAAAATAGACATTTTCTAGTTCCATTACAAAACCGTTAGGCAAATGCAACTTTATACTACCGACGGTCATGGCTGCAACACTTGCTCTATTTCCAACTCGGAGTTGTACTTACTTGTTGCGTAACTTTCTCTTATTTCTTAGTGACTGCATATTTGAACAAATATGAGCACATGATCTGGTATCTAATACCCAATCATTAAGAGAGGTTGCAACGTTTATTTCAACATATATATGAGACTGAAACTTTTGAGACATTCCCAATCTTCAGATCTCCTAGGTATTTCGGGCAGCTCCTTTTCCAGTGACCTTTGCCATTACAATAATAGCATTCGGTGTCAGGAGAAACCTTTATCTTGGGAGCGTTTGTTACCAGAACAAACTTTCCTTTGCCTTTGTACTTGGGAGCCTTTTCTCTTTCGCCTTATCTTTCTCTCACCATCTTAGATCATGAGAACTTTTCTTCATGTCGCCCTTAGCGATCCTTAATATCCCTTGTAGCTCCTGCAAGCTCTTATCCATCCCATACATATGGAAGTTCATGATGAACCCCGAATAGCTATGAGGAAGAGAGTTAAGGATAATGTCCGTTGCCAACTCTTTGCTCAACGGACAGTTAAGCTTCTCCAGTTGCTTCTCATCGCTCGTCATACGAAGCATATGAGAACTGATAAAACTGCTTTCTGCCATTTTGTGACCCAACAGAGATTTAGTCACTTTATACCTCTCAACACGTGATTGCTCTTGAAACATTTTCTTGAGCTAATCACACATGTCATAGTATTTGATATCCATGAATTGCCTCTGCAAATCAGGACCCATAATCCCTACAAGTAGGCTTTGCACATCAAGCTCATCTTCTATGTGCTTGATGTGCTTAGTGACGTAATCTACTGTGGAGCTAGGTTTAGGCACTTCAGGGATTGGTGTATCGAGAACGTATTCTTTCATTTTACATCTCAGAACGATAGTTAGATTACGGAACCAGTCCGTAAAATTGGATCCTTCTGCGTTTAGCTTTTTCCTTATCGAATAAGGAACGTAATGAGAAAGATGTTTCTTTAGACATGTGTCTATAATGTTAAATGTAAAGATCTTTAGCTTTGTTCATGTAATGTTTTATTATAATAATAATAAAACTCCCACTACAAATTTGTTCTATACCCATTTTTGTAGTAGGATCCAAGATCTCTATTTTCACTAAGATCCAAGGCAGTGTATGCATATCATGGTCATAGTTATCTTAGGTAAGCAACTCTTTGCTAATCATATCTCTATATCTCTATATGACTCTTGGTTTCGTTAAACATCGTATGTTTAACCGAAACTTTGCCCCGAGCCCAAAACTGTTTTGGAAATCATCGATAAGTAACCTCACTCTATTTGATTCGATATATCTGATATATCCCTCGACCACCAAAGGTAAAAGGCGATGCCTACTGAGTAGTGGACCCATCAACCAAGGAACAATGATGTGAGGAGGATAGAGTAGGAAGGACAGTTTACTTAATTAAGTGGGTTTGTGTTTTATGTTTTATGCTTTAACCAAGCAGACAGTCAAGGAAAGGAAGGTTTTCCAAAAAATATTGGATGTGATCCCATTCGTATTTTTCTTCAAGGACCTCTTTCGTATGCTTCAATAAGCAGTCGTGGAAAGGAAGTCAGAGAGAGGAAAAATATCGAATGCGTTCTTATTGGTATCTTCCTTAAAGACCTCTTTCATATGCTTTTAATAAGCAGTCGTGGAAAGGAAGTCAGAAAAAAAACATAGCAAATGTGATCCCATTAATTTTTCTTTATAAAAAACCCTTTCCATTTGCGTAGCTTGGTAAGCCGTCAGTTCTTTTAACTGACTTTAGACAGTTTTACGGACACGTGAAAGTTGTCTGCCAGAAAGACCAACTGAGGGTCCACCTCCAGCCTTTCTTTGACATCACATTCTTTCACGGTTCCTTGAAAGCGATAAATCTAATTTATGCATTTGCTTAACTAGTAAGCTGTCAGTTCTATTGCTGACCATAGCAACTATCCTATCATATAGGAATAGTTATGCGGCTATGACAAGGCGTTAAATCTAATTTAGGCATTTCATATCAAAGCAGTAAATCCTATTTACTTATATACGTGATCAAGTCACGTATATTTTTATCAGTTCTAATTCTTTATTTTGCAGCTATGCTTTTGTTCTTTATTTATACCGTAATAAGCATATAAACAGTTTATATGTTTAAAACACAGTTTATTCTTTTCAGTACGTAAAGAAATTTGGTAACGTGACAAAGTTCCTTTTGGGCCAGCCATCAGGACATGTAAAAGGGGCTCCCAGGAAAGATAGAGAGTCACAAGGACTACTTAAGTACTTTCTTTCCTAGACAGAACCATCTCTTTTATGATGTGGAAATGACAGTTCTTACTCAGGTACTTTATTGCTTCATCACATTCTTAGATATACTTTACATAACCGAAGATTTTCGAGAGAGCGAAAAGTAACATTTTGCCATGCTTTGAAAACGTAAAGCAATTTGGTAATGTGACAAAGTTTCCTTTGGGCCAGTTGTCAGGACACGTAAAAGAGGTTAGTCGAAACAATCAATTAAGATTTTTCTTGACATTAACCTTTATCTTTTACGGGTGGAGATCAACAGTTCTTACTTGGATACTTTATTGCTTCATCACATTCTTCGATGAACTTTAACGCAATCGAAAGATTTTGAAAAATGAAAACATAAAGAAAGCAGAAAATCCTATTTTATCTTTCTCGGTCGGAAAACCGAACCAAGAAATGTAAAAACTTACATTTCATAAGAACATGTAAATAAAGCTTTTAAATCTAATTTAAAACTTTCTCGGTCGGAAAACCGAACCAAGAAAATCCAGTTCTATTCGGTTTGGACCTAAGCTGCAAATCTAAGAATTAAACCGATACGCTGTATAAGTTATAACTTTTAGAAAATCAATTCAACGGGAAAGCCTTGTGCTCTGATACCACTGTTGGGTTTCGACTGTTCAAAACCCGTTGATTAACTTTTAGGCTCAAGCTGCGGAAAGACCGTAGAACAAAAAATTTCTACGTCTAACTCAAGCCAAGGATTAAAAGATGATATCGTTCTTTTAATCCTTTAAGGATCTATTCCCGTAATTGATTTCTAAAACTTAAATCTATTTACCAAGTAAATAAATTTATATAACATTTATACCTTGTATCCAAATTCCAATTGGATTGTAGTCACGTCTCGTAGCACCAGATGTCTGATGCCTCTATCGGTTGTCCACCAGGAAATAACCAGAGAGCGATTATTTCTTTTGCCAGAAATACTATAACCGCGTTTTTCGCAAATACACTATTCACGAAAACCCAAAAACACTATTCACCGCAAACACTATTCACAGCTCGCAAGATATACGTAATCAAATTACGTATTCTTTCTTTTCTTACGAAAACACTATTTGGGAGAAAAAATATTATAACCGAATCGAATCGAGTCGAATCAGATTTCTATATTTTTCTCTACCCCTACCCCTCTATTTATAGGGTTAGGGAGGTGCTTGTAAGCAGCTTGCAGCAGAGGTGCTTGTAAGCTACTTGCAGTAGAGATGCTTGCAAGGACGTGCTTGTAAGCTGCTTGCAGCAGAGGTGCTTGTAAACTGCTTGTAAGCTACTTGCAGTAGAGGTGCTTGCAAGGACGTGCTTGTAAGCTGCTTGCAGCAGAGGTGCTTGCAAGGACGTGCTTGTAAGCTGCTTGCAGCAGAGGTGCTTGCAAGGACGTGCTTGTTGCGATAAATTTATACAACGTGTCGAACACGCTTATAAATTTAATGTGTTTAAGCTTGTCATCTCTATGACATTTATTTATTAATTATAACATTTATAATTAATCAAATAAATTAATTCTCTAATTACTTTCCTATTGGTGTGACCCGATAGGATCTGTGTTATGTTGGTAAATAGAATTAAAACCGTTTTAACTTCTATAATCATGAGAGGCATCTGGCAAAACGCATCATGACCATCCAATTACACAGATGATGCTGTACTGTACAATATCACGATCCAGTAAACTATTTTACTTGTGTTTAATTCTTTCGTCTCATAGCTGTCAGATTAATTTCAAGGTATGTTTGTGTCATCCTTGCAAATTAATCTTTTCTTGATCTTGAACATATTATCAAATATGATTAACTCTTGTTAAATCATACAGCATTGATGCGCGCAAAAGCGCAACGCAAGTTTCGGTACGCTTGAGGGCGCACCTTTTAAAACCGCATTTACACTCCACGAGTAAGGGATGCAAGTGCACAACCCCTATCGGGTAGTATAATCGGGTATCGATCCACAGGGACGGGCAATTACGAGGTTAGAATCTATCGAACTTAATCAAAAACTAGAAGTGAGAAATGGTTTTGTTTGGTATTTAATTTCCTAAAAAGGTAAATTCAAGCAATTCAAACAATTCAGGAAGATGTAATAAAATGCTAGAAGAAATGTAAATTGTGTTTTGATTATGGATAAAAGACGTTTCCAGGGTTTCAGATTTCATCTCTGATCTGCCTCTAGTGGTACGGCCCGTACCAAGGTGGTACGGCTAGGCCGTACCTCACTTGGTAAGGCAAGGCCGCACCACTCTGGTAAGACCCGTACTGGCTTCCCAGAACAGAGCTTACCAGTTCGAGTTGATGCATTTCCTTGCTGGTACCTTGTGCTAAACTCTTTAGAAATGTTCAATTGACCATACCTAAGGTTCCTAACCCTCAACCATCGTTTGTTGGATCAAGATCTAGGTTGGAATGCAATTGAGTGCCTTTTAGGGATTTCTACACCTCAACTCTCGTGTGTTGGTACAGATCTACCCTAGCTGGTTGATTGGAGACCTAAGGCACCCTCTAATCTGTCGATTAGAGGAGAATTCAATCTCTCGGCTTCAATTCGAACTATTCTACCCTAAGCACTTGATTTGGATGAGAGAATGAGATGATCACATGACCTTGATAGGTTCGATCTAAACCTAGAGGTGCATCATACACAATCACAGCAAGCAAAGCAAGAGATAGCAAAGTAATCACAATCAATCAATCAAAAGAGTTCATACAAGATACAAGTCAAAGAAAGTCAAAACAAATCAAGAATCAATCTCTAAACCCTAGAAACTAAAATAACTACTCACAGCACATGATCTGATCTAAAAATACAATAAAAGGGAGAGAGATAGCCATGGATCGAAGGGATCGAGAGGAGGAAGCTAGATCCGTCGAGTTTCGCCTCTTTCCTCTTCCTTCCTTCTTGCTCCTAGCTCCTTAGCTCTCTTTCTCTCTCTTACTGTGCTCTCAAATGGATCTGGAATGGAATCAATGCCGAAATTGGAGAGTTCCCCGCTTTAAATAGCCTCTGCCCAAATTTGAATCTGTCAGGACGCCTTTATGTACGGCCCGTACCAAATTGGTACGGCCTGGCCGTACCAGGCGTGATGAGCTGAAAAATGGCCAAGTCTGGTGAGACCAGTACCAAGCCTGGTAAGGGTCGTACCTCATCATCTGAATCGCCATTTCTTCGTGTGTTTTGCTCCAAACCTGCAGAAAACAAACAAACACTCAGCAGTACCAATTCTAAAGATATATCGATGAAATGCACATAATTCAGGTGAATTAGGGCACGAATCTAGTACTAAAACAGGCCTAAAATAGACTAAATATGCGAGGTATCAAGCATGCAGATAATCTTATTCTATCAAGGGGCCAAGTGACACTATAACTCATATAATAAATACGAGGGACAATAGTACTTTTGGTAGACCATCACTACCTCAGCTAAGTTATGTATACCGAAGAGCTACCGTTATAGCTACTTTTTACAGATAGCGTTAGGTAACAATCACACATACACATCTCTTAGTTAGGAAAGATGAATACCTCATACTGTAGAACTTAACACTGAATGAAAGCATTAATGACACGAACACAATTCCGTATAATGTTTCATTCGGGGTCTGTCAAATACCATGTTCCTAGAACATGTATCTATGTGATTAAAATGACAACTCTGTGTCTATGGTCTGTAAAACTTGACCATCTTTTAATCCACATACTAACCTTGTAGCAGTAATTAATGTTCCTGCTAATTACCTCGGTCAGTGACCTTTAGAGTATTATCATCTATATTATGAAGTTTCACAATTCCAGTCATTAACTCGAAATGATTCATAAATTCAATAATACTCAAGGAAACAAAATGACATTTATTAATCATTCAATTTATGAACAAAGCTTTATATAATTAAATTATCGTATTATTGACTTCTAGATTATTACACTAACAGAAAACATGTTAAAATAACAAATTCACGTAAATAACACAATGTAGATTAAACTTTGGAGTACATTTACCAAAAAGAAAAAAAAAATCTGATCAACAGGAATTTTTTCGACCTAAATTTTTCATGTGATTGAAAAAAATAATTCTAGACATATTTGTTTGCATTATTTTTTTCATAACTGATAAGTGTAGGCTTATAAACTATCTTGCAATCTATCTAAACTAGAGTTGTTTTTCGGACTTTCTTCCAAGAAAAAAAAATTAAAAAGAAATGATTCTGTAAAATAAATTTTTATCCGGTATATTTTTGTAGAGAAACTTTTATTTGGTATATTGTGGACATGAAGAAATTATTTTAAATATTAAAGACATGTATAATGATAAATGACTGAGGACTATAAATGAGCTGGATTTCATTAGATGTTATAATTAATATACCTTAGGTACCGTATATCAAATTCACATCGTATGTGAACGAAGAGAGAAGTAAATTGAATGATTAAGAAACATAAATGATATGATATTTGCTAAAAAACAATTAGAAGGCTTAAATATTTTTATAAAATATTGGAACATTGTGTTATAAAGCAAATAAATTTTGGGTGGTAGTGTTTCCATATGGATATCTTATGGGGTATGCCTAGCCTAATAGGTCTTGTGATGTTACTTGGCAATCACATATCTCACTAAAAATTAAGGTTTTTATTTGGTTACTTCGGCAGAATAATTAAGGTCTTAACTAAAGAAAATTTATCTCATAGAGGTTCATCTTGAATTTGTAATATTATATTGTATCTCTATGCCTCAGTTGTTTCTTTTATCCTGAGGTTGTTATGTTTAGTTTCTGCTTAGTATCTTTTGTCTCAATGGGTTATGTACTCAGTCCTATTTATTTTATTGTATGAACTATATTGTTTCAATATGAAATAGGTGGGCACTCCCCACTTTAATAAAAGAAAAACCTATAATATACCAAAAATTGCAATGTAATCAATTGTTATATATTTAACAAACAATTCCATTTTTATATTAATATTTGCAACAACAACAACAATAACCAAGTCTTTAGTCCCAGACATTAATATTTGCAATTCAAAAAATATATACATTTTTTCGAATAACATATTAGAATACTTCTATAAATTTCCAGGTCAAACAATTTCTAGGCGTAATTAAATACATTTTCAAACATTACTAAATGTTTCTGAATTATTTATGAATTTTATGAATAATTCATGAATTATTCGGAATTTTTTACTAAGTTTTATTTATTTCTACAAATGATTAAAACGTTATATACCTTATATATATATATATATAATAGCTATTTGATGAACTGAATTTTTTTTAGTTACCATCTCAATATTTCAAAAATCTTGACTTTACCATTAAATTTTGCAAAATTAAAAAGTTAGCGTAGCTTCATCAAATTCATCCTTTTATTTATTCTCGATAAAAATGAAGAAATAAGATATTGGGTCCAACAAGTATCGCCAAACTTGTAATTAGCACGACCGTCAGACCAATGTGCACACCAATTTGGGATTTGGGGCACCCATTTGGTGTGCATATTGGTTTGGCATCAAATTTCTGTCAATTATATACTAATTCCTGTTACAAGCATAGTTGCATTTTCTCACCAAAACTAACTACAATCAATCAAAACATGCCACATAGGTCAAATCCAGTCAATACATAGATAAAACTTGCATTTCTACTTTATTATACATAATGAAATTACAATCTATATGCAAAGTCAAAATGTACATAGCCAACATCGGATCTTGTTATGGTCAAATAGAAATTATCACAGATTACATTGTCCCTCCACAAAATACGGGTCCCACTCGCCAGTCACTGTGGTAGTGTGGTGTCCGGGACGAATTCACATCCTCTCAGATATCTCATATTTTGCATGACATTTAGAAAATCTCAGCCGTTCAAATACATTCTGCACGAAATCTCAAAGCTCCAATAATACTGGCCCCCTGCGCCATCCCGAATAGGCACCGGACACGTCGGTCACGCAAAATTAGAGATATCTCAGAGGATACGCCCTCGTCTGGGACGGGGGTCTCAGAGAAATTTGGATCCGCGGCTTTTCATTCCTTGAAAACACGGAGCTATTCTCCAAATCAAGTCCGTCTATTCTAATACGCACGGACCAGATCCACAGTGATTATGATGGCTTATGAGAGTGGAAATTCCGGGCAATCCACAGAAATAGATCCAAACCGTAGGATTCGAATTGACGTCCCAAAATTCCCTGCTATTCGTGCTATTCTCTCAATTTTGTACCGAACGAGCATTCGCAAATCGCAAACCTCAAAGTCAACTCCACGAACTCTCCAAAACGCTTTTATTTATTCAGCAAAATAAAAAGAAGCTTTTATTTTGTTTTTCACACTCTTTCTTCTCTCTCTCCCCCTCCATTGTTTACAATGAATGTCTAAAACATTGTTATCCCAACCCATTGTACTCCATTCTACCGTACATCTTTCTTTCATTTTGAATTTCCCATCTCAGTTTCTCTTCAAGGATGAAGGATTAGAAATTCTTTTGCCACGAGATTTCAAGTGAAGTGGCTCATGCGAGCTCATCGTGGATCTGAACTATCTAGGTTGCATTAATTAAACTCTTGTTTATTTTCTACACAATGCAGGTTGTTCTGGAGATAAGGCGTGGTAGTTAAGTAATTCTCTCTCCAATTCCAGTTCTGTAGTTCAGCTATTGAGATAGATCTTAAGCTGATTAATTTCCCAATTTATCTGTTCTGAAACAAATGCGCGCCTTGACTACCAGTCTCGTTAGTAGTGATTGATGAAGCTTAAACAGAACTGAAATGGAGAACAATAACATCTATGCAAGTGTTGATAGACAAAAGCCAATTAGAACCGGTTTCGATTCAAAAACAAGTCTATCAGGTAGAAATGGCCCAAAAAACTCAGGTTCCTTTAGAAGACTTAATCCTGGTCTGATCCGTCCTACTCGAAGGGAATCAAAGGGCTCGATTGGACAGATTCAACGATTCAGATCCAATCGATTAGTTCTCTGCCTGAGCATAATTGCTTTGTGGGGTTACATTGGATTTCATGTGCAATCCAGGTGGACCCACAATGATCATGGAAAACTCAAATTCAGTGGTTCCAAGTACCAGTCTGGTAATTCTACCGTACCATCTTTTGAGGAGAAGGGTGCAAATGAGACAATGACAGTAATTTTGGAAACTGAAGAGAAAAAGGTTGAGCCAAACGTGTCAAATGCAAAGCCCCATAATTTTGTACTTGATTTGGATTCAAATGAGGTGAAGGTGAATATTGAAAATTTAGCAACTGTGGAGCGGGATGTTGAGTCGAATGTATCAGATTTGAACCTCCAAAAGAAGAAAAAGAAACCGACTGAGCATAAGTCAAGAAAAAGTAAGAAGGCTGTAGATGAAAAAGATCCTAACAGTGAGTTCGAGGACGGTTTGGTGCCTAGAAAAAACACTTCATATGGGCTAATTGTGGGCCCTTTTGCTCAGACTGAAGATACAATTTTGGAGTGGAATTCTGATAAAAGGAGAGGGACTTGTGATCGGAACGGTGAGTTTGCACATATTGTTTTTTCCCGGTCGTTTGTTTTAGTGTTCCATGAGCTTTCCATGACAGGGGCACCTCTTTCTATGATGGAGTTGGCCAGTGAGCTTTTAAGTTGTGGAGCCAAAGTGTCGGTGGTTGTTGTTAATAGAAAAGGGGGTTTACTGACAGAGCTACAAAAGAGAGGGATTAAAGTGATAAAAGATCGGATGGAGGCTAGCTTTCTGGCTGCTGTGAAAGCTGATGCAGTCATTGCCGGTTCAGCTGTTTGTTCTACATGGATTGGTTGGTATTTTTACTGTTTATTTGTGACATATTGACACAAGTATTTTACTTTTGAATCTGATCGATTCATAGATTTCCAAAAAAGATCTCCCAGGTCCGTCTTCCCACTTGTACAGGACAGACATTATTTTAGGTTGATGCTGTCAATTTGTACTGAACAGATCTTATTTTATGTTTATTATTCTATTTTTTTCCCTTTTATCTGGTTCCAAATTGCACAACTAAAGCTGACATAAACCTTCCGAAAAAATTCTCCTTTATAACAGGTATGCATTATGTAATGGTAATGACTAGTAATAAAGCCTGAAACAAGAACCCTTGATTCTTTCTTGTAAGTAATATAGTCAATGATCCTACTAAAACACCTCATTTAGAATCATTAATTAGGTTGAAATTCCAAGTTAACTAATTCTGCTTACCTGGTATTTTTGGATGGCACAGAACAGTACCTGTCACATCACCCAACTAAGGCTGATCGAATTCTCTGGTGGATCATGGAGAATAGGCGCGAATATTTTGATCGGTCAATGCATCTACTCAGCCGGGTCAAAACCCTAGCTTTCTTATCCGATTCGCAATCCAAGAGGTGGCTCTCATGGTGTGAAGAAGAAAAGATTAAATTAAGTTCACAACCTATGTTGGTGCCTCTTTCAGTTAATGAAGAGCTAGCTTTTGCTGCAGGCATCCCTACCTCTCTTAACACGCCTCAATTCAGTGTGGAAAAAATGGTAGAAAGAATAAAAATTTTGAGAAATGAAGTGAGGGGAGAGATGGGATTGGGTGAAGATGATGTGTTGGTTATGTCTTTGAGTAGTGTAAATCCCGGTAAAGGCCAGCGGTTGCTTCTAGAAGCTGCTATCTTGATTCTTGAAGATAAGGTTAGCTTGAGAGATGAGCTAAACCATTTATCTTCTCTAAATGAATCAAACAAAACCGATGCAAGTAAAAATGCTACTTTACTTCAAAATCAAGGGTTAACCCTAGTTTCTCCTTTAAAAAATCAAACAAGTGAGGCCATTGAGCCAAAAAATGGAACTGAACTTCAAGAGAAGGATCTACTCCTAGTTACCAGTGAAACAAAAAGCAGGGACTTAGTTCAAGATAAAGAATTGAACTCCACCACTCTAAATCAAATAAATAATAAGATTTTGTCCAATATGACCACTGGTAATGCGGACATAGATACCAGCACTAGTGTGATTAAGAGAACAAGGAGGCGATTCAGGGGGCGTAAGCCTTTGAGGGGTTTGTTAGCTGAGAAACAAGATAATAAAGTACAAAATCTTAGGGTTTTAATTGGTTCTCTTGGATCAAAGAGCAACAAAATACCATACCTTAGGTTGATTTCAAGGTTAATAACTCAACACACAAGCATGTCAAAGCTAGTCATGTGGACCCCGTCAACAACACACGTGTTATCACTGTATGCTGCAGCTGATATCTACGTAATGAATGCACAGGTGAGTTTGTACAGACTTGGTTATTTTAGCATTGTGTAAGTATTGATTCTTTTTATTTTCAATATTTATTTTCTTTTTGAAATTAAACTACAGCTAAAAGATACTAGGTGGTTAAAGAAATGTGTCTACATTTTTATTCCTGTTCTTTTGGGGTTTAATTTATGGGTAATTTTGCATGCTTATAGGGTATTGGCGAAACATTTGGGAGAGTAACAATTGAAGCTATGGCATTTGGCCTCCCGGTACATCTTCTCCTCTACATATTTTCTTAATTTCTGAAAACAAATTCCCGATTTTTAGTTCCTTCTCCTCAAGTTTATGTAGCTCATAAATGGCGCCAAAAAGATGTTTTAAAATTTATACAGTAATAGCAGTGCCTAAAGATTCTCACTAAATCCTTCTTTATGTCCTTTTTTGTTTATTTTTAGGTAGTAGGCAAATTACCTCTTATTCAATTTCATTAAACAAGAAAAAGGAGAGAGTATAAGTTAGGAACAAATGGCACACAGGCCCAGTAAAGAGCCCTGCACATTTTCTATCAGTTCACTGTCAATTGATCTGCATCCCTGATGATATCAGCCTCAATGCAATGAGTTCGCTTTGATTTCCCCGAAATATTCTGTTGTTACATTCCTTCCAGATGTTCCACACAGTAGCTCAATAAATCCCTTCTTACTACCATTTTTTAAATTATTGTTGTCATTTCTTTGCAGGTGTTAGGAACAGATGCAGGAGGCACGAAAGAAATTGTCGAACATGGAGTAACAGGCCTTGTTCACCCAGTTGGGAGGAATGGAACAAAAACCCTAGCTGAGAATATGCTCTTTCTACTTAGAAATCCAAATTTGAGAGTGAAGATGGGAGAAAAGGGGCGGGAACTTGTAATTAATAAGTACCTCAAGAGCAATACATACAATAAACTTGCACGTGTACTTGCCGAATGCATGAAAACATAGTAACCAGCACAAAATTCACCATATATTTTCCTTTTTTTTTTTTATTTGATTAAGTTTTTCTCAGTTTTACAAGATAGGTGTACAAGCAGCTAAGGTTGCTTACTGATTTTTGCTATTTTTTGCAATTATTTTTGTAGACTATTATTGAATTTTGTCAGTTTTCTTATTAGGTTTGCCTTTATTAAAGTTTGAGAACCACACAGAATTATATAAAATTTTATTATTTTCCTTGTAGAAAGTTAATTGTTCTTTGTTTTACTCGTCTCTTTACTTAAGTCGCCAATATGAGTTTGTAATTCGAAAAACAAAATGAATAATTAATACATGAGTTGGATTTGAGATCCGCATATTTCATTTTGAAAGCATATATACCTTAACTAGGCATAAAATTAATAGCAAAGAAACCAAATAAATAATAACAGAAAAAAGGAACAACACCTCAGAGCAAAAGGATTAAAGGAGAATAGGATCGTGCAACCAGAGCTCAATTGACTTTACTGCATTTTTAAAAATACTGTTCAAATTATGTAAATTTTCAACTCCATTCAAAATATACTTAAAAAATTAGCTTAGTTGGCATTACCACAGGCATCGCGACATCGCGTGATATATAAGATCAACCATAAGATCTTAATAGGGAATTATGTAGAGCTGGTGATGCTGAATTGCTGATTGGCAATATAAATAAAAAATAGATGGATTAAAAAAAACTTGGTTGGTTATATCCAGAGAAAGATTACAAGGTGCCTAAGGAAATAAGAGAGAGGATGAAGTCTTCAATTGAGCAGGAGGAAGAACAAATGTGGACACAAGGAACTACTTATACTTTTTATACACATAATTTGTAATTAATACACTATATCATGTTAATGTATTATATAGTTATGTTTATCAATTTACATATCAATTTCTGGAAAGGGAAAGATAACAGACATTTCAGGATAATTTTGCAAGTATTCTAGCAATATATTGAACATACATGCATGTTTTGAAAATATATAAAAAGAAGAAAATTTGCATAGGTGTTGCGTTTTGTTTTTTTTTTTTCTTTTTCTGTATAAAACTTCAAGTGGAATATGATGTACTTTCTTCATTTTGCCTACACTTCGGTTACCAAGAGGAAGCATTTTTGTTATGTTTGGTATTTTCAAGAAAAGCTCATGAATGTTCATATTTTTGAAGAACAATTCTATTTTCTTTTTAAGTCAATTTTTTTTTAGTGAAAAGATGGTTATTCTCACAATTTAATAAACACAAAATCCAGCATAAGCTATGACAAGTTGTATGCTGTGAGCTGATATGCCAAGGAGCTTGACTGTTTCACTTAAATCAATACTGAACTTTCGAAAATTATGCAATTGTAAGAACCTACGACTACGAACCTACCTACATCGCTAGTTCGCTACTTTTCTTCTGCGCTCTTTCCATTTTGTAGCTGTGTGCCTGTGTTGTGTTTCATAAGAAATTAAGAATGAATACAGAAAAAGAACCTCGCTACTGTTGTGTTGAAATCAATTTCTGTCTTTGCATGGAATACTTTGACAGTGGGATCAACAAAATCTTAAAGCAAAACTTCTTTATAGGCTTCTAGTAAGATAAAAAAAAAATGTACACCATTAATTTCTAAACAAGTTGAATATCATTTAAAAAGCATCGGAGTGTTACTGAATTTCAATCAATTTGACACATGATAGAACAAAAATCACGCACCAACCCCATCACTTTTTTCAGATGCATTATATTATGTATAAATTACATCCCAAGTGTTGAATTTCAAATTTAACACTTCTTTGTAAAAACAAACTAAGACGAGTCAAAAATCCATTGCCAGTATATTGAGCTCAAATGTGGTGCCAAAACAAATGACGCAGCAGCAGAATAGCAGATACTTCACTGATACTAGATAAGAGACAAGCCATACAGATAAACAAGGTAAAACAACAATTAACACATCAACATCCAAGACAATGCACTATCTTTAACTAAACATTCTGTACAAAATGAAATTCTATAAACTAGAGCAATATTCTCCATCACAGATGGAACAAGTTAACAGCATTATCGCCAAAAAGGGTCACAATAAGGCTGAGGTAAAATGACAAATATACCACAGCTCAACCCTACCCCACCAACTCAGTCAGTAAGTAAACTCTCACTTGTGCAACCAATTAACATATTTTTCTTTGGAGAAACTGATACTCTTAGAAAGAAAGAAAAAAAAAAAATCCAGAGAAGCTTTCAAGCAGCTCCATTACACTTTGGAGTGGAAGATTTTATTGCGTCAGCGATCATGAGAGCAGATCTCGCTTTGTAGATTGCCAGATCAGCCTTTTGCATAAGCAGCTCTGCTTTTTCCCTCTTAAGCCTGGCCATATTTGCCGCATGCAGTGCGGCATCCTGTGCATCCCTCACCTTGAACTCCTCCACATCTTCTCTAAGGAACCCTAGGTTGTCAGAAGGCAAACTGGTTGGATTCATCCTGTTGGGCATGTCAGAACTTGCCAGATCAGCCTTTTGCATAAGCAGTTGTGTTTTTTGCCTCTTAAGCCTGGCCATATTTACCGCATGCAGTGCGGCTTTCTGTGCATCCCTCGCCTCGAACTTCTCCATATCTTCTTTAAGGAACCCTAGGTTGTCAGAAGGCAAACTGGTTGGATTCATCTTGTCGGGCATGTCAAAACTTGCAGGGCGCTTCCGCTTACCCGTTAACACAGTCTGGTTATGAGAGAGGTATGATACAGCCTGGTGGTTGTCAGAGAACTGTGATGCTGGTACCCCTGTTCTTTTCGGATGATTCAGCCTGGAAACAGATGCAACTCTATCTCGGGAAGCACGCGCACTAAGCCTCCTTCCTATGATTAAAATTCAATACAAAAGAGATCTATTATATGACTATTATGTAACAGAAATAAATGCCTGAAAATGTGTTAACATAAAAATAGTAAAATACTGGCTGCCATTTGCCCCAAATAAAAGCAAGAAACAATAAAGAACAAAGAAGAAACAAAAAGGTACCAAAAAAATATATAGATAAAATAGTAATGATATAGCAATGAAAAAAAGCTACCAGATTTGCAGGAACCGACATGACTCCGGGAAGAGGGGAGCAGCTTTTTCTGGGGGCGCTCTAGCTGAAGGCTACGAGGCCTGAGGCAGAAGGCGAACATGGGTGGCTTCTCGGCCGGAGGCGCCTTGCTGAGTGCACTGTGGGGTGCACGTTTTATTTTTCTGACTGAAGCTTCCCATTCATCTAGCAGCTTCTGGTAATGCATCCACAGTGGAGGCTGCAAAGCAAGAAAGAGAGAAATTATCCCACTATATTGCAAAGAGGATCCTGGTATATTTCAAATCTAATGAAAAAGCTGACATAAATAACTATTATTGTGATTATGGACAGGTGACGATTTCAGAAATGGAAAAGATTATGCTGCTTATTGTATAAGTATATCCATGCAACTCTTGAATAAATTAAGCATAGTCACTTTCCCACAGCCAACCTTATTTTGCAAGCCAAGAAAATGAAACGAGTGATATGGAAATTGCAAACTAATCGCACAGTAGAGCCATTTCAACAGAAAGCCCAAAAAAATTAAGAGATGAAGTAGGAAGTAACAATCCCTACCTGCAAATGACGAATTAAAGACATTCCTTTCTTCATCCTCTTGGTAATCCAGTAGCCTGCAACTTCCTTCACTACCCCCATGGGGCCCACATCCCCCATTAGCTCTTCAATCTGTTCTTTAGTGAACTCTGTGCAGTTATTCACGTATGAAAGTTTCTCACACTTATCCATAATCCGCTCGAATAAATCCTCCGTCAACTCTCTCTCTCCATTGAAACCCAAAACCCACTCCTCATCTTCACTATCCATTTCATAAATAACCCTAGATGGATCGAGAGCTACATCTATATCTGATCCAACCTGTCTGATGTACCCCAACCCACGCACAAATGGCCGTCTAAAACCAACCATGTTATCACCCTCAACTATCAGTACACCAGGTGTTGGAATGTTTTTAACAGAGGCAGCTCTCATGTTTCGATTGTAGCATTCTATATACATCTCCTTGAAAATAAACCACTGGTTTCGTTCGGTAAATTCTAAAGACCAGTCCCTTCCACCCTGCCACATCATTGCATGGTTGTACCGGTTTGTGGACCCTGGCTGCATGACCTGGTTTGCACGATAGAAGTACTTCGTCTCTCTGAAAAACTGCACACATAATCTTGCACCCTCCTGCTCGTCAAAGTCAAGCACCACATGGGCCCCACATTCCCTCCAACCTCTGTTATCGGCTGTGACGAGCACATTTGCACAGCAGGTCAAGGCATAGTCAGAGTAGTTTGGCTTTGAACATTTGCTACTGTGTGGTTGAGATGAGGTATCAGAGCAGGGTGTTCTGGAGACAATTTGATCGCTCGAGGGCCATAGTTTTGGGAGATAAGAGGGCCGGGCCCTACGGAGTGTGGATCTTGGAGCAGTTGGTGTGGAGCTGTGAATCACATGTGAGATTTGATCGACTAGACCTTCAACAACATAAGTGGCTGGAGCTGTTGCATCCTTGTCATCTACATTGATACTTTTAGTAGAAGAGACATCTTTATCATTGTCATCTCCAGAAACACACAACAAGGTTGTTGGTTGCGAGTTTTGGGGAAAAATGGAGATGGGCATCATTTCATGATGGGAACCGAGTAAGAATGAAGGTGGTTTCGAGGTGCTTTTCTTGTTCATGAAAAGCATCATTGGATTTACACCAGAAAAAATTGGTTGGTATGCCAACAGCGGGTCAACCAATCCACTCGAAGAATCCTGCTCAGCTGAAAAGTGCAATTTTATTAATGATACAAAGTTCATCTTAAACAAAAATAATCAAGAGAGTTACCTTTGTTATTTGGAAGAGTAAGAAAAGGAAGATTTGGAGCTTTTTAGGTAAGGTTTAAATGACTGGATTTTAACCAGCTTATAGACATAAATATGAATGAGCTACTTTTATCCATGAGTAGTCACATTAAATCCGCTTCTGCAAATAAGCCCATCTCAAATTAGTAATCCAAAAGAAGCTGAATAAACCTATGACAGCCTGACCCTTATAGCCATGCAAACCCGAAATTGCAAAAGTGATTGACATAATCGGCACTTTAGACGCTTTACCATTGCACTCACTGCTCATCTTAAACATTCCCACAAGGAAACACAAGACGGAAACTGCCGACCTCAATCAAACCTTGAGCAAGAAATATTTCCCACCAAATGAGTAGAGGTGCTATCGGATCGGGCAGGGTCCGGATACTCTTATATTTGGACCTGTACCCTAAAAGTGTTCGGGTCCAAATTTCGATCCATATGTACTTATTTGTTTCAAATCGGGTCGGGTTTGGATCCCGATACCTATCTACTCGTAGATATTTCAGGTCCAGTCTTTCGGTTCCGGATAGAAATATACCTATAACTTGTTTATGGATTATCGGGTCCGGTCCAGATATGGGCGGTTCCGGATCCGAGGCGGGTATATGTCACAACTCCCAAGAATTTGAGAAAGTAAAATATTGGAGATGGTGATTTCCTTTTCTATGATTCAAAAAATCCATGAATGGAATATTAATACTAATTTTTAATAGATAATTAAATTTATGGCAGATATTTGATTTCAATGAGATTTATTGCAAATGACATATCAATGAGAGCAATAAATTTTCATGATTATGCAGAGGATATATAAGGCAAATATTGAAAGATATATTCAGAGCAATAAATTTTCATAATTATGCAGAGGATATATAAGGTAGATATTGAAAGATATATTCAGAGCAATAAATTTTCATGATTATGCAGATGATATATAAGGCAGATATTGAAAGATATATTCAGAGCAATAAATTTTATTAAAAAATTAATATGCAAAATGTGATTACTGGTATATGCAAAATTTGATTATATGTAAAATTGTATTTTCATAGTTATTAATATATGTTTTATCGGGTATTTATATGGGTATCGGGTCGGATTCGGTTATGGGTCGGATAACTAATTCAAACCCATATCCTATCCATTACAATATCGGTTCCGGTTCGGATCCGGATCGGATATTAAATTCTTAATTTTGTAACCGTACCCATAATTTAACCGGTTATATTTTTTAAACCATACCCTACCCAAATTAACCGGATCTGGGTCGGTTCCGGATCGGATCCGGGTAATCGGATAAAAGTAGCACCTCTACAAATGAGTTGTCTGAGACCGTTATTTCTAACTTAACCAATGGTGACATGGTAATTAAAGCGCCGTTATAAAGAAAGAATAACGAGTGCCAATGCCAAAAATGTGACCCTATCAAAACCCGTCCCGCAAAGCTAGCGGTAAGTTCAACTTCAGCACCATGTCACAATGGCTTGGCAAAATCCTAGTTGTATCAACAAGTATGGTGCCAATGGAACTGAGATTCTCCTTACTGTTCCGAAATTGTTTCCTAGAATAAACAATGAGAAACCTGTCATTCTTAACCGAGCTCTTATTAGCTTTCACTTCAAAGTTATTTGTAATGGGTTGGGTTTCAGCTGGTACAAGGAGCATGTGAGCAATGATTTGGCTGGTTTTGTCTCCACAATCTTTTCTATGGTAGCATCGGAATCATCTTCTCTCTTCTTCAAGATTTTCCCCCAATAGCAAGTTTGGATTTTTGTTCTCATTCCAATTAGATTTGTTTGGTACATCACTAGGGAAGAGCAAGAGCTTAAACCTCTCATTGTGAAGGTCTAGCCATTCTTCCTCTTGGTCATCATACCTCACACGATGCTTGTTAATTACTGGGTCATATTCTTTCACTGAACCAATGTACCAACTACGGTCCATAGGCCAATAAACCCTTATTCTCCACTTGACAATGGTGACTGGATTAAAATCCCTCAAAGTAACCTCGTAGAAGCGGCGTTTTTTCCTAACAAAACCTTCACGCATCCTAGGCCTCAAAACCCGACATGGACCCACCAATCCATTACCCTCTTGTACAGCAGATAACATGTGTACCCCAATTACAGGCTTCAAGACATTCAAACCTGACCTCTGATCAGAAAAGGAACAAAGCATGAGTGCAGCATTCTCCTCTTCTTCTTCTACTTCTTTAGAGTGCTCTGATTGCTCCTTCCTCTTTTGACCAGATAAATGTGAGGAAGTGGCACCAGAGCTCGAGGTCGAATGTGCCTTTTGGAGACCTCAATCATTTCCTTTTTCAGAAGTCCTATTCTCTGCACTGTCACCTAAATAACTATGCTTCTCCTCTTTCAACACTAATATTGCAGTGTTGCTATCAGAATTATCAGCCCATGTGGAGCCATTGTGGCCCCTTGAACCCTCCTCCTTATCAGGGTTAGTACCCGGCACACTAGGCAAAGGATTAGACCCATTCCGCCTTCTCTTAATCCCTGCTCCAAAAGCATTCAGAGGTACCTCCTTTAGCATTCCTTTCCCCTTGGAGAATTTGCTATTCTCACATTCCACGTGCAATCTATGTTCATTTGTGAGAAGGAGCTATTCCAGTGAGTTCCTTGTGATTTTTGGCACAAACTATTATTGACAAAAATGGTTTGTCAACACTGTTGTCCATCTACAGATCGTCGATTTGAAGAAAAGGAAACGAAAGCAGTAAATCGACCATCCATTATAGGCGCAGGAATGGTCGTAACCCCAATTGCAGATCAATTAACATGACTGAAGTTGCATGATCACAAAATAGAGCAAAATTGGGGCCTGAAATTGAGGAAAAATTAATTAAAAAATTCAAAACCCCAGAACCCCCGAAAAATCGCATGAATCAAAATTAAATTTGGAGAAAATCATACCTGGATCAAAGTCTCGTATAGCCGGCTTCGACTACCGATTGAGAAATCTTCTTAGAACAAATAGATTCGACAGTGGAAAAAATTGAAGAAATAGGGTTTCGTCAATTGCATGAGGACCTAGGGTTTAAACGGGAAAAAGAATAATAATTTACATACACCAGGAATATTAAGGTTCACAGCTCCGTAAGCACAAATAGTGGATCCCACTTTCCAAAATTACTTCAACTGCGTACTCCGTGTGCAGGGTTATTTTCCAAAAGAAGAAACAAAGAACTACGGTTGGCCTTTAAAAGAGCTTCGGGAATGAGAATCGTCAGATCTTGATCGGAGGGTCTCTCTAGTTCAGTCGATGACCAAATAGTCATTAAACAAACAAAATGACGGTTGAGTTAGGACTTAGGATTCGTGAAAAGTAGAAGAAGCTCGTGATCAATTTTGTCTTTTTATATTTGTAATCGGATTCGGGTCATAAATTAATCATTAACTAGAGGAATGCCTCGCTTTGCTTCGGCAATGCTAATTGTGATAAGTTTCATGAGTAGCTGATGATACAAAGTACAAAAAATGTAATGCAACAACAAAAAAATAAAATTCTTTCAAGGATGAACAATGTATACAAATAACATGATATAATTGAATGAAAAATCGGAAGTATCGAAGTGTACTTCTTTACCTATCAACTGCTTCTTTAGCTTTGTCTGATTTTGTACAGAGTAAAAATATTTTTATAGATGAGCTTCAATAAAAAAATCATAAATAATTCTACAAAATACAAAGCAAAGCAAATATTTATTAGTTCACAGGTTATCAACCAAACGAAATTGTCAATTTATATATCACCCTGCAAAATCAATCAAATATTTGCACCAGAACTCATGTTATTTTTACACCTTTGCTCAATTCTGTATTTTCAACACACTGCACTGCTGACACCTCTTCAGCAGTAAATCCGAGATTTCTTTTAAAGGCATGGGTAATTGTACATAGAAAGTTTATATGTAAGTACATTTGAATTTAAAAAGTTTTATAGGCATTATAAAAGCTACATAGATATGTTACAGAAGCTGAAGTTAGAAAGAAGTTTACAGTCTGACATAGCAAAAACTGTACAATCGACATATTACAAAATGTCAAATTAGAAAGTTTGTATTCTAACATAACAAAAACTGTACAACAGAGAGCATCTAATATTGGCCTATATCTATGTTTTGAAGAGGGATAACGGCTTTATTGGAGCATGCTATCCCTTTGTGACAGATCTTCCAAACACAGTTTTTTGTATATACAAAATAGGTTCAAGTTGTTTTGTCCTTAAGTTTTGCCAACACAAAATTAGATAATATTTATAACTAACTTAATATGCGATACTTTTTCGACATCTATTATCTCATCATTCTTCTGTCTCTTTTGCCTTTGCTTTGCTGCAATCTCCACTGCACAAAAAAAGAGAATTTGTTGCGTTGTTATTTTCTTTTTTGTGGAACATTTTAGTTTGTTATTAAATGAAGAAAGCAAATATGTGAACACCAATATTAAAAAATTCTTGTGTTGTGCAAACCATGCGTGTTTTTTGCCAAATATGCAGTGTAAATTTTTGTTTTAAATAATATGTTATAAAAAAGGGAAAGTATATTTAGGCATTGATCTTATATCATGACTTGTAGCATTTTTATAGATTGTTTGTGAACAGTCTTTGAAATCAGGTAGGGAACATATTTTTTAACTGAGATGGTTTCTAAATGGTAATTGTCTCGGTATTGCACTTTTCATTTGTATATGGTGTGAACAGGAAATGAAAATTGTAATGAGGGCATAATAGGAACTTGAGATTTGTCATGGCCTATGTTCATCTTTTTGTTTTTGTTTCTTTATATTGTATGGATGGGTTTGTCAAAATTTGTAGCATATACCATTTTTCAGAAAAAGAGAAAGCTGTGGTTTAACGGTTTATTACCTTGTTTTTGGCTTCTTGGACAGATGTTCCGGAAATAGTTGCTTTCTTGTGCTTTTCATGCCTGTTATTGCTGTGATCTTCAACTGACTTTCAGAACTGTTGAAACAAATTAGGAATGACAAATTACTATATATGCAAGTGTGATTTGTTTTCACTCTGAAATTGTCTAATCTATTTTTTAGTTCATTTGCTGTGTCATACATGTATAGTTGTGCATATGTTGGTTTACATCCTTCAGGAGGGAGAAGAGATCCTATTCGATGATAATTTTGGCCTGAAACTCTAAAAACATATGGTCCATGTCCATCATTTATTTAGTATCTATGCTGACTCCCATTGATGTGAACGAAAAAACTGAGTTGCATGTTCTAATATTTTCTCTAAAATGATTTGATCTAGGATCTCTAGAAGGATTTAATAAATTATCTAATAAATTTGGAGGATTTTTTAAAGATGGTATCATAACTCTTCCTTCTCTACAAGAAAGATTGTATTGTGCTCTGCTGTTTTTTTCAGCAAACCAGTAGTACGCCCCACAATAGTCACATATACAATTTGGAGCTCCCAAGTCAAATGGGCACGTATATTTTCCTAGTCAATAAGTTAGAATTGATGGTAGTTACAGAGTTTATATAATAAGTTTGTAATAGATATTTAATTCAACTCTGCAGTAATATAATAAATATGTCATTTTAGAAAATAAACAAAAAATAGAATTTAGATAAGTGTTATGAAATTTACTTACTTTTTTGTAATAGGTTGTCATGATGATGTTGATTATTTTGTGGAGATGGTTGTTCTTGTTGTAACGGGGCTGCAAGATTCCTTATTGCGTCTGTATTAGAAAATCTGGATTCTGTTTCAGACAATGCTGAACTGGATGGTAATGACTCTTGGTCTGTTTTGAAAGCATGATTTATTTTAATGAATTTTTGAATATAAAAGATTGTGCTATCCTAAATTAGAATAGGTTGATCCTATAACTGTACAATGCTAATATACAATATATTTGATACTTACCTATTAGACATCATGTAGAATAGATCTCCTGCTGTGACGTTTCTACATCGTTTGATAAATTTAGTTCACTAACAGTATTATAGGGATCCACTATGTGCATTCCAACACATATTTGGAGCAAAGCTGAAGAATTATGTCGCGCTCTCTTTTTTCTTCTAATATCTATTGATTTATTTCTTTCTTCATTACTCATGACCTAAATTAATGTGGTATAAATTTGATGAAAAAAGTTGAAGTGTTGATGTATAAGAGGAAAAATATCTTGCTGCCTATTTTCAGGAAAGTTTGTAATGTTGTGGAACAAAAAAAAAATATAATCAAAATAAATAAAAGGATCAAAGGAATACCTAAACAGCTGTAGAAAGAGGAATTCACGGAGTTGAAATGCAAGCAACAAAGGAGTGAAGACCCCACAGCAGATAGCTGTTGTTGAGAATAATTGAATTAGTAACATGAATAGACTGAATAATGTGATAAGTGAATCATTTGAGAAGTGTTTTTGACTCATCAACGTGTTGGCAATTTAGTTCCACATTAGTAAAATATTTAATGAAATTTAGTTTAGATGTGGTGTAAACATGTGGAAATATCTTCTTGACCAATTAAAAGAAAATATAACAAAAGCTACAAACAGGCTCTGAAAATGAAAGTATTATTTATTAGATATATGTTAAAATGAAAGATTTATGAAAGTATTTGTTCCTTAATCAAACAGGTTCTGAAAATCTCCTATGTACCAACAGCAGAAAAGAGAAAAAAAAAAAAAGGGAAAATATCAAACTTTGAAAAACTGAACTTTGAAAATTCACAAAAAATAGTGGAAAAATCCAATTTAATTAAAAATTGGGGCTAAACTGCATGGAATGAAGTCCTCTACATCCCTGTCATGTTTGTTTTGACATAATCGGAGTTTATGGCCTCTGATTTGCTAGTTCTCAGCAGAAGGGTATTTTTGACTGCTTTTGTGACAGTAGAGTCAGCGAAATGATATGGCGATTCGATGTTACAGGTAGGGTGCACTATGGGGTTCTTTTTTAGGGGAGAATTAGCAATTTTGGTGCTAATGGGTTAGTGGGTTAAAGGGCTATTGGAGGTGACTGGTACATGGTACCGTGGGTTTGTGACTCCTTTTTGGAAATATATTGACCACAGATATACGAAAAACTTTACATGGACAAAATTTCTAATTTTCCAGTTTAATTTAGTCCCTTGCCTTGAAGCACAGATATATGAAACTTTATATGAAACTTCAAGCACAGATATATGAAATTTTCTAATATATTGACCACAGATATATGAAACTTCATATGTAAAATTTTACCCCTCTTCCCAACCCTTTCTCATTTTGGAAATATATTGACCACAGATATATGAAAAATTTCAACTACTAAATTAAACACTATTTTTTAATCAAGCATTCAAGCACATTGATTAGTCCCTTGCCTTCAAGCACAGATATATGAAACTTTATATGAAACTTCAAGCACAGATATATGAAATTTTCTAATTCTTCCTTAATCAGCTTATTCTTCTTTTTTCTTCCTTAAAAAAATCAAACCTCACCTCGGTACTGGTTGGGAGCCCGATTCTCCCTCCGAATCTGAAGGAAGCTCACCTCGGTACTGGATTTGAATCAGCGGCGGAAAGAGGAAAAGGATCAGCGACAGAAAGAGAAAGTGGGAGTTTGAGTGCGGATCATGGGAGAGGAGCAGCGAAAGGGTCGGAAAGAGGGGCAGGTGCGAAGGAGCGGTGGGCGATGAAGGAGAGGAGCGCCGGTGGAAGAGAATAGCGATGGTGAGATTTTTTGAGAGGAGCGTTGTTGAAAGAGGAAAAACCCTAAATTACTGCTATTGTTGCTGGACCACTCTCCCAGGGGTTTGTGTTTTTTTACTTTTAGGAGAAGATCAACAATGAAGTTTCCAGAGAAAGCCAGAAGCGGAGAAAGGAAAAAAATAAGCAATTTTAATTTTTCGCTGAAATCGGGTCCCAGTGGTCGGTCTAACTGTTCATTACACTGTAGCAGACGCTATCAATGAGTAGAACTAGGGTGCTCCTAAGCTCACCAAGCCCTTCCGTGAGCGCGACTCTAAAACCTATCAAATTGACTTCAAACGATATTTTCAAACCGTTAGATGTTCAATCTATATTAAAATATGCTTGGAGACTAAATTTTACATTTTTTTGAATTTTTTTACTATTTATTAAGATGGTTTGAAAATCGCTGTTTTCCAATGGTGCAGAATTTTAATAAAAACAGCGATTTTCAAACCATCTTAATAAATAGTAAAAAAATTTCAAAAAATGTAAAATTTGGTCTCCAAGCACATTTTAATATAGATTGAACATCTAACGGTTTGAAAATGTCATTTGAAGTCAATTTGATAGGTTTTAGAGTCGCGCTCACGAAGGGCTTGGTGAGCTTAGGAGCACCCTAGTTCTACTCCAAAGATTAAGTATATAGTATAGATACGGTTGCCTGTCTCCGAATTCGCTCCGTGTACAACAAATGAACAAATGCACCAAAAATTATTCAAAAATTAACAACAAAGTATTTGTCATGGTGTTACTCAATAGCATTTTAAATCAATTGGACGGAACATAAAAGTTATGCAACCATAACTTCCTCCCGAAATTTTTATTAATAGAAAATAAAATAAAAAAATATCGACATTGAAAAACGTTTTTGCTGGAATTCCAGATGTAGCAAAAACGTGATGGTCCATAACGTTCAGGGCACTGTAGCTGAATTATGGTCGATAACGTCCAGTTAATCTAATCACTAATGATCTCTAATTAACCAAAAACACTGTAGCTTTGTTATGGTCCATAACGTCCAGCTACAGAGTTTTTTTTTTTTTTGCTTGCTTCAATTTGCGTTTTTTTGAAAAAAAAAAAAAAACCATTGTAGCTGGACGTTATGGATCATAACGTCAAGCTACATTGTTTTTTGTTAATTAGATATCATTATCGGTCAGATTAACTGGACGTTATGGTTTATAACGTCCAGCTACAGTGCCTTGGACGCTATGAACCATTACGTTTTTGCTACATCTCGACTTCTAGCAAAACGTTCTTCAATGTCGATATTTTTTATTATATTTTCTATTAATAAAAATTTCGGTAACTTCCTCTGCTGTCATCAACTATCAAGTGTTATTATTTAATTTGGAAGTGGGAGAACAACACGACAATAATATTTATGTTGTTGTATTAAAAAATATAAATGATGCTTAAATATTAATAATAACAAAAGTAAACTAATATTATAATGTTAGTAAAATAATATTATAATAATCACAAAGTAAATATAATCATAAATATTGAGAACGACAACAAATTATTATTTCTTTTCAAAAAAAAAAAAAAAATTAGCATGAATTGTGGATCTCAAAACATAACTCGAGGAATAAATTTGTTCTTAAACTCTGTCACATTCCTGCTTATAGCTCAACAAGAGCATTTCCAACGTCTTCCATTTCTAATTTCAAAGTCCAACGTGTCAATTTTATTTCCTCTCTCAACGATGCAGGCGTCTCCGAAATTTTTATATATGCCATTTTACAAAAATAAATAAATCAAATAATCACCGTTTTCTGACAATTCTAAATCTAGCACGGCCGCAGAATGCCGGAGCGGACCCATATAAGAGGGACCGCAGAATGCCGGAGCGGACCCTCATATGGGTCCGCAATATGCCAGAGCGAACCTGGGCCGCACTATGCCGGAGCGGACCTTGTTCTTTATAGTCCGAAAATGACAGCGAAATTTCATTTCACACTCTCACACCTTCTCTTCTGGGTTAGCTCTCTGATCTGTAAATTTTTTATCTCTTCTTTTAAATTTTTTATTTTTATTTCAGTAGATTAATAATTAAATTAGAATAATTAAATTAGAATAATTAATTTAGAATAATTAATTTAGAATAATTAATTTAAAATAATTAATTTAGTTAATTTTTAATTGTAGGTATTTTATGTATTGAATTGAAAAAATGGCTCTTATGGTATCTATCTACACTGGTGGGGTTGTTTTAACAGGTCCTAATGGGGCTTACTATAGTATTGGACCTGTTACTGTGATTCCGGTATTGCCGGGTACTGATTATGTGGGACTTAAATCAAATATATGTCAGAATTTGGGGTTGGATCAGGGCCAGTATGACCTTAAAATTGATGTCAAAATTAGCATGCCGACTAGTTCAGCACAAACCTGGTTCCAACTATTTTCAATTCAAAACGAGAGAGTCTGGCAGGTATTGTACAACCAAACCATGAGTTTTTCTGGGAGTGCATACAAGATAATTGACCTATATGTGGAGGTTATTAGAGCCCGGCGTTCCAACCCAGTTATGAGGTTAATCCAGGGTCGTAGTCGGGATAACTCATCCGGCTCCAGTCCGTCCCCTGTCCAAATTGACCAACCATCCAGTAGTCGGGCCCCAGTTCAGAGAGACCGACCCTCCAGTAGTCGGGCCCCAGTTCAGAGGGACCGACCCTCCAGTAGTCGGGCCTCCCGTGGGGCCCCATCCCAGACTGACCAGCCTTCATCTAGTCGGACCGCTCATTGGGGTCAAAGTTGTGATCCGGATGAAACCGATGAAGAAGTGGATCCAGAAATACTAGAGGCAGAGGAAAATTGGGTTGATAGTGATCCTGAGGGTATGAGCGATCGGTCTGACGAGGAAGATACCGGGCCTGTGCTCGGACTACCAAGGACTTTCAAGATGGATCGCGGGTTTCGGATAATGGATCACGGATTTCAGCACCTGATTCATGCTTTCAACGAAACATCAGGGTTTATGGAAGCAAATTCAGATTTGTGGGGAAGGAGGGCAGAGTATGAGAATGAATTGTCTGAGGGACAAACATATGACTCAAAAGAGGCAATGAAGAGCGCAATTGCCAGGTTTCACATCCTTTGCAACAAAGAGATAACGAATACGCACAGTGACTGCACAAGAATTAGGTTCAAGTGCAAGGACAGTTATTGCGGGTGGTACATACTCGCAAAGGCCACCGGTTATGGAACACAATGGCGTGTCTCCAAGTGCCCAACACAACATTCATGCCACGCGGATGCGACAAGAACATATCACACCCAGTTGTCGGCTACTATGGTTGCCGAGTGTATATCCGCTCACATGAGGAACGATGTCGACTTGAGTATTCAAGCTGTCCGGATTGCTGTTGCTGAAAGGTACAACGGTCAGATACCGGCGTACAACAAACTGTGGCGTGGCCGTGAGTTGGCAATAGCCCGTCAATTTGATAGTTGGGAGGGGTCATACTCTCTTGTAGTTCCATTGTTGGAGGCAATCAAAAGAAGCAACCCAGGTACTATATTGTTCCTTTATTTTTTACGTCATTTCATTATCAATCAAAAATTGAACTTATTTTTTTAAATTTATTGACAGAAACATTGTTTGAGGTGACCTCATATCCCACTGGTAAACCTGGACCATGGAAGTATTTTCATAGGACGGCTTGGGCATTTGGACCGTGCATAGCTGCTTTTCAACATATCAGACCGGTCATCACCGTTGATGCATGTTTCCTGTCAGGCCGGTATAAAGGTAACTAATTTGATTGTTTCCACTTTATTTATTTTAGTTGATTTTAGCTCTTACGATTTGATTGTTTTACCACAGGCAAGCTGTTGATTGCAACCGGGTACGATGCTGAAAACCAGCTCCTCCCGTTGAATTTTTCACTAGTAGAATCATAGAGTTATGACAATTGTGCGTGGTTCATGAAATGGTTGCGCCGTAATGTAATCTGCTCTAGATTCATGTGTGTCATCACTGATAAGGGAAAGGGTATCAAGAAGGTGTTCAGACAAGATGATATGGGGTGGAACGAGGAGGATGAGGATCAATGTGTTCACCGTCTTTGTGCTACTCACATAGCCGAGAACATGAAGAAGAACGGTTGCAGTGATAAGGCAATCCATTTTTTTAGAATATGTGTGGCTAAGAGGAAGATGAGGAGATACGAGCAAGGAATGCAAGCATGGGGCAGGCATGTGACATTGCCCTCAATTGGCTAGACGGTGTGGGTAAATATTTGGATCAAGATGAGAACGAGTGCCCCAAACCATGGAAGATATTCCAAGCACTGGACGGTGGTTACCGTTGGGGTATCATGACTACAAACGGATCCGAGTCGCTTAATAATGTCTTCAGGTCCTCTCGTAAGTTACCGGTTGCAGCAATAATTGAAGACACATTTTACAAATGTATGACATGATTTGCGCAAAGGAGGGCCAAAGCGGAATGGGAAGCCAGTCAAGGTCAACAATTCTCGTGTCGTGTGCATCAGGTACTTTTATTTGTAGTTCTTTCTTCATAATTTTTAATGAACTTTGTTACAAAAATCTGACTTCTTCATTATTTTTTAATTTTTCGTAGCTGATCAACAAACGGTTCGAGAGGTCCGATAAAATGAAGACGATGGGGGGCTTTGGAAACAACAACGAGTTCGAGGTAACCTCCACACAGGAGAGAGTTCACGCTTTCATACCTGACGATTCTGGCCGGTTTACCAAGGCCAATTACAAATACACGGTGATAATCGCGGATGATCACACGGTAACTTGCACGTGCCAGAAGCCTCAATTGGAGAGAATACCGTGCTCTCATGTTCTGTTCGTGTGTCGTCTCCGAGGTATTGACCCTGGCGTCTTTGTAAGTCACTACTAGCACATCCATACACTGATCAACACATGGAGCGCTCAATGGCATGTGTATGAAAATCAGTCGGAATGGCCTCAACACGATGGCCCGGTCCTTGTTCTAGAGGATAAAAATATTTCTGTGGGCAGAAGACAGCACAACCGAATTTCGATGTGGATGGACGTTCTAAATAACAGGAGAAGAGGACACCAAGCCGGCCGAGATACACAAGAAAGACAAAACAGGCTGCTCGAGCTGCACGAGACTGTAGGGCGCAGAAAGTTGCACAGCGGTGGAAGGTGTGTGCATGTGTTAGAATGCCTCAGGGTTCAATGCTCTCTCATTTTTAAGACGTGGAGGAGAACATCGAACTTGAAACATTCTATTTCTTTCTTTCTGCTATTCCTTCCGGTTCACCCTCGACAGACCTACTTGTTCATAATCAGTCTATCGAGAGAGTTTAATGATTGTAGGGACGTTTAACTCCCAGCGGGCGCAAGCCCCCGCTGTTAATTACATCAGATGACCCTTCCAAGCCATACTGAAAACCTCGTCCATTCCGGGATTTGTGCCTATTTAAGTGAATTGAATAAAGGGGCTAAAAGGGGGAACTCATGTATTGAATAATGTTTATTGCATTGTAAATAGGAAGAAGGATATTTGAGGAGTGTATGTACACCATTTGTGTATATTTGATTTATAACATATTTATTTATATTTTTATTAATTATCTACATTCTATTCAGAAATGAAATCATTTAATTTTGAAGAAAGGGTATTTTGGTCATTTCAGGATTTGACTGATGCTTGGGCGTGTTCAATTTTGATTTAGAAACATGAAGAATTCAATTTGGGTTCATTTGGAGGTGATTTGAGTCGATTTGGACTTAAGATGAAAAAGTTATGCTTGAAAAGGACTGAAAAGGACCTATCTGTGAATATTTATATTCTTTTAAGGGCTTATTTACAAAGCTGAGAGGACATGGATTTGTAATTTGGGCTTCATATGGGGTTTTAAATGAAAATTGGGTTCTTGAGGACTTGTTTGAAAGAGTTTTAAGCTGTCAAGGGCTTATTTGTAATTTTATAGGGACTTTACTATTAATATGAGGAGTCAGAAGGACCTTATTGCAGACAAGCTTTATTCTAACGATTTTATTTATCAGATGGCTTTGGAGATCAGGATTGTGGACTTTGAGATGTGACCTTGGGACTTATGATTTGTGTTGAATGTTGGATTTAAACATTGGGCTTTGAGATTTGGGCTTTAGATGTCAAGATTGGTGTTGGGCATTGACTCCCACTTCAAGATTCGTGCCGTGAAATTCTTAATTCTTCAGGTTTGATGACATATGGGCCCCATGTGACAGAGGCCCGTTGGTCTCTAGGATTTAAACTTCAGCCTTTGGATGGACCCATTGCTTCAAGATTCGCACTGAACTTCAAACTTTATTTCGTAGCTAAGATCGGACGATTTGTCATGCTTTAAAATCCGTGCAAAACCCGATATGAGCAAGAATTTGTCAGAGATCAGGGTTCTTGACCTCCGGTCGTGCTCCGGTCACGGCAAGATACAAGGATGGTGGGGTCGGTGCCACCCTGACGTCAGGGGTATGATACACCTAATGTCGGCGGCCGTCGACCATCGGTAACGGCGGTGCGTGGTTAGGTTCCGATTCCTGGTACCGATTGGGATTTCGACTTCGTTCTCATTAATTTCTTCTCATCAATCATTCTTATCAACATTTCATTGTATTAGAGTTAACAGAGGCTTCAATTTTATTTTATTTGAGCATTGGTCATATTTTGAGATTTGCATTCTTCGGTTTGGTGCCGACTTGGTACCAGTCGAGGTAATGGACTTCTTAAATTTTAATTGAAGGATAGTAGATACTGATCTCAGTGCTCTGAACCATTCCAAGATACTTTGAACTTTCTCTTTAATGCAAATTGAACTTTTTGTGAACAATGGAAATATGAAATTTTCAACTTTATAAAACCAAATTGATTCGAATTTATTATTTCTATTGATGATCATGCAATTTCTTATTGTTGATTCATAAAGAGACACTTATATTATATTCAGAGAGAATTTTGTGACTTTTACTATTTTATTTCGATTTTTAAAGCATTTGTTTGTACAGAAGGGCAATAAAGGAAAATCTGTATTTTAAATGCTGGATCTTCTTGTTTTGAGAGCTGAAACTTTGGGAGTTCATATTAAATTGAAATAAAGTCAGAAAAATATGAAATTTATGTCCATTTTGTGTATTTTGAAGTCTTCTATCTAATCATGATGTTTGTTTTTCAATTTGGTTTTCCAGTTTATCATTACAGTCCATTTGCCAGCAGCAGCTCCCTTTCATCTAAATGCTGATTTTTCTGTTTTTAAACCTGAACTTTGAAAATTCATATAAAATCGAAATAAAATCAGAAAAAATGTAAAACTTGTGTCAATCTGTGTGTTTTGATGTCTTTTATTTGACTGTGCAATTTATTTTTCATGTTGAATTTTTGGGTGACTTGTGCTGTCCAGTTTGCAGACAGGGGTCAATTCTGGCATTTTGGAGTGCATTATTGTACCAGTAGCTATTGCCATGCATTCTACTGCTGGTCTTTGGGTTTGGCACTGTACCAAGGGCTGGTAAACAAGTGTAAATACAAGTCACACTGACTGGTTGAGGTCAGGACCATTTTTGTTAGCTTGAAAGTCATTGCCTTGTACCAGAAAAGGGAACAGGAGAATCAAAGGCTCCAAAAATCATCTTTCAACATTCTTAAATCATCAGAAATTGTCAGAACTCAGAAAATTACAGGGAGGCCCTTGATTTTATTAAAATCATGATCCATGTGTTCTTTCCATTTGATTATTGGACAAAATCATCAAGACTTCATTGAGCAAGAGTACAAATAGTTTAGAACAGCCATGGCTGGTACTTATTTGCATCTACACCCTTTGTCTTTCACTATTTACATAGAGGTCCCATGAAATCCCTTGACTGGTGTAATCTAGTACACTTATATATCAAAGAAATCAAGTTCCCTTCTATATAATATAGGTCCATTGATCATTTAAAAGGAATTAAGAAGGGAAGCCAGCTGGCTCAACCTCCTTGACCCTTGTGTGTATATTTTTATTAAATCACTTTTATGCTCTTTAATTCCTTTATTAAAATAATTAGATAACTCCAATATAAGAGGAAACCAGCTGGCTCAACTCCTATATTTTTGCTATCTAATCATTTTAAAAGGAATTAAAGAGGTTGGTTTTAAAGGCAGCAAGGAACAAAGGAAAGAAAAAAAATCAGATTTGGTACTTTTAAACATTCTTATATTTTCAATATATTAGAATAGTGATAAATTTCAACAAATAAATCTTATTAGCTAAGAGAAAGTAGTTAATATATATATATATATTTTTTGTTTTATATAAAAGGGAAACAACAACAACAAAAAAAAGAAATGATAGAAGGAAAAGGAAAGACGGATTCCTTTTCTTTTCTTTTTTTTTTGTTTATTTGATCATTAGGCCAACATAACTAACTTATTGTGAAATAAGTTGAAATAAACAAGCCTTCACTGTTTTTAACGAGAATCTAAGCAAAGATCATGGAAAGGTTCCAAATAAACAAAGAAAGGAAGCAAAGAAAGATCAAGAACAAGCCCGAAAAATAAAAAGGAAGAAATGCATGAATTTCAAAGAACTTCATTTCATTAAAATGAACATTGCTTGGCTCCTTAGAGCCTACATGATTTAGGCACTAATTACCTAATTTCTTTGCTACTATTAAGAAGAACAAGCCTTTTTTCCTTTTTTCTTCTTTCTTTTCTTTTGCTAGCTAGCCTATTAGAGAGAGGAGAAATCTTTGTATTTCGGGTGTAGTGTTTTCTTCTCTATCTGGTAGTCTGATCTCTGGATGGTGATTGTGTTTTCTTCAACAGGGGCTCCTTTTATAGCCTTCTAATTAGGGTTTAGGTATGGTTTCAGCAGCTGGACGGATTGATGAGTTGGCAGCATCTCTTCCTTTGATTTAATCACACGGTTGCGTTTGAAATAGGTGATGAACCAGGGGCATCTCAGCAGACTGTCATCGTCCTTCTTCTTTTTTGTTGCTTTGCGTTGAGCTGTTGGAGAGAAAGGTCCCTTTGTTTGAATAAACATAGTATGGTGTGAACCGTGGGGGAGCTTGGTGCTACTGTCCACGTGAACCAAGTGTTCAAAAAGGGATTTGCCGTTAATTTCTTTTGTTCTTTGGGCTTCTTCGGCCGAATCAGAAATGGAGTGGATCATGTTGTAGAGGCGCTGGAAAGGATGCATATTGGGCTTCTATTATTTCGGCACCTCTTTAGCCCACTTCATCTCTTTTATTTATATATTATTATTTTTTCTTGACCGAGTACAATTGAGCCCAAACTTCAATCAATTTTGCTTAGTCTGATTTCTTTGGGTTATTAAATTACCTTTAATTAATTTCTTTAGCTCACCACCGAGAATACCTTTCTCAATTTCATGATTAAATGGATGCATTATCTCTTCTCCATTTCAACATTTTAAATGGACATCTCCATTCTTCTATACTTTAGATCTTTTGTTTATTTTCAACTCCTGACTTTTTAGGGTCAAACAAATGCCCCCCACCTGGGTGAGGTGTGAAGACCTTAGAATTGAACAGCTTAGCCAGGTGCCCCCAGTGTTCCTCTTGAACTTTATGAAATTCTTTCTGAGTTGCTTTTCTTGTTTGAATCTCAGATATTTGAACTCCATATTTGGGCATTGAGCTTGAAAGCAGGTCTGATCATCTTCTTCGATCACATCCACTTCAGAAGGTATGTTATCTTTATCTCATCTTGCCAATACTTGCATGGTTGGGTGAGGGCTGAATGTGCGTTCTTCGGGGTTTGCCTGAGCAATCGGTCCCTTGCTCATACATTGGGGGCTTCAGACAGTGACTGTACTCCAAACTCACATTCATAGGGAAAACCTGTCTAAACGAGGAGGAATTACAGACAGGGAACTTTATCTCTGATCTAATGCGGAGACCATGCGGGTATTTTGCAAAATTGAGGGTTTAGATAAAATGGCCTTCTGGTTGTAGGCATAATCTCGGGTTTTGATCCGGTTTGTCTTGTGTGCTTCTCTTTGGGGCCTTTGGCTAACCAGGGTTGGTTTTAGCTGTATCTCGGGGTCTTCTTGGCATATCGGGTTGGGATTTGGTTTTGGTTGATGTGGTTTAAGGTCTTCTTAGACCATTGATGTGGTTTAAGGTCTTCTTAGACCATTGGTGTAGTTTAAGGTCTTTTCGGACCATCGGGATAGTTTAAAGGTCTTTTCGGACCATTGATGCGGTTTAAAGTCTTCTTAGACCATTTCTTCAATTATTCCAAACTCTGAGCTAACCATTTCTATGTTTTCTTGTAATTGTTCAGAGTTTAGGTCATCGCTGAGGCTTGGAGGCTGGTTTGATCGTCATTCTTAGTCATGTCTCGTAACCAAGGTACGCTCTTTCTTGCCCCCCATGCACTTGCACTTACATGTTGCTTTCGAGTAGGGAATTTATTGGGTGTTGGTTACATCTGTAGTTCTTGACCATGTTTTGGAACCTTTCGGATCACGGTTGTAATTTTAAAGCCTTTTCGGACTTCGTCTGTTTGGGACTTGGTTTTATGGGTAGTTTAAAGTCTTTTCGGACTATTGGGGGTAGTTTAAGGTCGTTTCGGACCCTTGGGGTAGTTTAAGGTCGTTTCGGACCATTGGGGGTAGTTTAAAGTCGTTTCGGACCATTGGTGTAGTTTAAGGTCTTTTCGGACCATGGTTGTAGTTTAAGGTCGTTTCGGACCATGGTTGTAGTTTAAGGTCGTTTCGGACCATGCTCGTGGTTTAAGGTCCTTTCAGACCGTTGGTTTTTCATTGTTTGATTGATCGTGCAGGTGTTCTTTTCACCCGACACAAGCCTATGACGGCCTTTGCATTTTTCCATGGGGAGGTGGGAGCTCGCACCTTTCTTCGCTTTTACGTTCAGTTTGGATCCCTTCTTATCCATTGACGAGGTCGTGGATCCTGAAATCAAAACATTCCAAACCTCGGCAGTATCCAAATCTTGAAGTACTTTATTTTGTTGGATGTTCATTTTACTTTTATCATTATCTTGCTTTTAAACAAATCCGCATAAGGAATTTGTTAAAGATGTTCACAGAAATGAAATTTAATCATGAAATTTTGGACGTAACTTATAGATTTTGGAAGAACATTTAGGTTATACCTTGGGAAAATTTTATGTTCATCCCACAAAGTATCTTACTCGACGTCCCTTGAATAAAATGCTTAATCAACATGTTTTGTAAATTTTCTTGGATTGAAGGTGTTAAAATTTATCTTTTTCTTTATATATCAATGCTCGAGAAGTTATTCAATTTTACTTGTTGGAGTAAACATAACGAGACTCTTCCCCACTCATCCTAGTATTACCACGTAGAATAGGGTGCTATGCATACTCATGACTTAAAACCTTTCCATTGCACGGATACAAACATGGGGTGATGCGTCACGAATGCACCCATGAACTTTATCGGGTCTAAATCAGCGGAGTAGTGTGTTGAGAAAATTACTCCTATATTCTTTCTTTTCATTGTTTATTATTCTCCCCCCTTTTTTTTTTATTTCTTTCTCACAAATTTTTTTTTCTTTTTTCTTCATTTCTTTTTTTTTATGCGTTTGTGTCCCTTTTTTTTTTTTGAAATCGAATTATTTTTTCGGGACCAATTTACAAAAAGAAAGATATATCCCAACACCTTTAGTCTTAAGGAGTTTATACAAAACCTATCAAGTAAGCTATTTATACGAGGGACCTCTTTCATTTAATATGGGATTAGCCAAAATCATTCAAAATATCAGAAGATGTTCTTGGAAAATTTTCAAAGTTTGCCCAAATTTTCTTTTAAACTTCATTTTTGCAAACAACTTTCGTAATTTTCCATTTGCGAATTGCTTTGTTTATTTTCTCAGATTAAATTTTCTCTACTGCTTTAGAAATAAACTGAGAAATTTTAAGGAGAACAAAGGACAAAGTAGTACTCACAATTTTCATTGCCCGATGAATTCGATGTGTTCTCCTCTTGACTCCTTATCTTCCATGCAGAGTCAGATTAGGTTGTAGCATGCGTGCTTAATCACAGGACCGGAGGGGTTTCTTGACTGCCCCCAGGGTGTTTTTACGGTGGCTACACTTTACCTGGTTATTGTGCCTTATGTGTCTCTTTTGTGATTTTCTCTTTTCTCTTTTACTTTTTGGAATCGAACTTTCTAAGTGTTCTTCAATCGGGTTCTAAACGATCAAATAAACTTATTGGCTCGATTCTTTTCTTTATTTTTTCTTCTTCCTCTTTTGGGCCGAGTTCTTCGAGCTTTCTTTAATCGGGTTCTAAGCGATCAAATAAACCCGTCTAATTCGGGGTTTTTTTTTTCTCAAGCCTTCCAAACCTTCTCCAATCGGGTTCTAAGCGATCGGATAGCCTTGTTGACTTGACTTTCTCCTTTATTCTTTTTTTATCTTTTTGGTTGATTTATTCGAATTTTCTCTAATTGGGTTCTAAGCGATTAAATAAATTCGACTAAATCAGTTTTCTTTCTCATTCTCCTTCTTTCTCTTTTTGTCTACGAGTTCTTCAAGCCTTCCCCAATCGGGTTCTAAGCGATCGAATAAACTTGCTTAACTCGGTTTTTCTCCTGAACCTTTCAAGTTTTCTCCAATCGGGTTCTAAGCGACCAGATATACTTGTAAAGTCAGGGCCCAATCCTGAATCTTCTGAATCTCCCCCATCGGGCTCTAAGCGACAAGGCATCTTCGTTGGACTCAAGTTGTACCTCAAGCCTTCTGCGTCTATTCAATCGGGTTCTAAGCGATCAAACGTCTTCAGTTGGCTTGGGTTCGGTTTTCTATTCTCGTAATTCACACGCCGCTCCCGCAAAAAGGCTACCGGCGATATGGAGACCCGTTAAGGTCGAACATTCATTCATGCTGCCCACACAAAAGAGGCTACCCCAGCATGCATGACTACGTAAAAACCGTCCCACTTAGGGGTGACAACGGTCATACGGGACCCGTTAAGGTCTGATTCTCACACACAATAGCCCCACAAAAAAGGCTACCCCGACATGTGTGACTATGTAAAACCGTTCTGCTCAGAGGCTTCATTGGTCATACGGAACCCGTTAAGGTCGAATCTTCATCCACGCTGCCCACACAAAAGAGGCGACCCCAGCATGTATGACTGCGTAAAAACCGTCCCACTTAGGGGTGAAAACGGTCATACGGGACCCGTTAAGGTCGAACATTCACTCATGCTGCCCACACAAAAGAGGCGACCCCAGCATGTATGACTGCGTAAAAACCGTCCCACTTAGGGGTGACAACGGTCATACGGGACCCGTTAAGGTCTGATTCTCACAAACCATAGAATCAAAAAAAAAGCTACCCCGACATGTGTGACTATGTAAAACCGTTCTGCTCAGAGGCTTCCTTGGTCATACGGAACCCGTTAAGGTCGAATCTTCATCCATGCTGCCACACAAAAGAGGCGACCCCAGCATGTATGACTGCGTAAAAACCGTCCCACTTAGGGGTGACAACGGTCATACGGGACCCGTTAAGGTCGAACATTCACTCATGCTGCCCACACAAAGAGGCGACCCCAGCATGTATGACTGCGTAAAAACCGTCCCACTTAGGGGTGACAACGGTCATACGGGACCCGTTAAGGTCTGATTCTCACACACAATAGCCCCACAAAAAAGGCTACCCCAACATGTGTGACTATGTAAAACCGTTCTGCTCAGAGGCTTCATTGGTCATACGGAACCCGTTAAGGTCGAATCTTCATTAGTGTTCATGCGCCTCTCCCACAAAAGGGTTACTGGCGATATGGAGACCCGTTAAGGTCGAATCTTCATTAGTGTTCATGCGCCTCTCCCACAAAAGGGTTACTGGCGATATGGAGACCCGTTAAGGTCGAATTTTCATTCATGAGCCATGCGCCGTTCCCACAAAAAGGCTATCGGCGATATGGAGACTTTGTAGAACCATTCTGCTCCGAGGCTTCATTGGTCATACGGAACCCGTTAAGGTCGAATCTTCATTAGTGTTCATGCGCCTCTCCCACAAAAGGGTTACTGGCGATATGGAGACCCGTTAAGGTCGAATTTTCATTCATGAGTCATGCGCCGTTCCCACAAAAAGGCTACCGGCGATATGGAGACTTTGTAGAACCATTCTGCTCAGAGGCTTCATTGGTCATACGGAACCCGTTAAGGTCGAATCTTCATTAGTGTTCATGCGCCTCTCCCACAAAAGGGTTACTGGCGATATGGAGACCCGTTAAGGTCGAATTTTCATTCATGAGTCATGCGCCGTTCCCACAAAAAGGCTACCGGCGATATGGAGACTTTGTAGAACCATTCTGCTCAGAGGCTTCATTGGTCATACGGAACCCGTTAAGGTTAGATGTTCATGCATCTCCATGAAATCGATGCGATATAGTGAAGTGACGCTTCTCTTATCATTAATGGGATTTTGGGGCGTTTACTTGCCAAACTATGGGTCTTAGTCTTTGGAGTCAAGGGTTATCATTCTTAAACTCTAGTTTGGGTTATGGCCCGTGGGGCGTTGACCTGTAGGTATATCATTCATGGGTGTTGACTTGACTTGAGGCTTGCTTCTGCGGAGATTGGTTTGGTGAGAACCCGATTAGGGTTATTGCCTTTGGGCTCTCGGTTTCTCTCATTTTGGGCCATAATAATTGTTTTAGTGCTCACGTGGCCTAGGCACAACATCAAAGCCTTATTTTGTTCGGCACAAATATATAAAGCCTGCTCGTCATTTAGATAACTGGCTAGACGAGCGTACCAGTGACAATTGTTTTAAAGGGCACAATCTTGACAAAGCCCATTTTGTGCTTGAGGCTTTCTTTGTGGGCCTTACATCCCTCCACTCTTTTTATACTGTAGTGGGATTTAGGTGCATGCATGCACCTGTTTGGGGGTGGCATCTTATTCACTCCTCTCGTGCCTTCTTGAATAGCCTATATGGCATCAATCCTTAGGCGAGGGTATCGCGGGAAATGCGAACACCATTGTTTTGAGAACTTTGTTTTAAAAGGGATTTTGTGCCTTCAGAATTTAAATAGTCTAAACGACCACTTTCTTTAATCTTTTGATTTTATTTGAGATATCATCATTAGGCACTCCATTGTTTAAAGGACAATGAAGAAACCTTGTCTCTCCTTTTTTCGAACTGGGAGGAAAGACAAAACCAGTGATAGTTGTTTCAGATGGGCACAACACCAAAGCCCATATTTTGTTTAAAGTACAAAATATAAAACTTGTTTGTCCATATTCAGAACTGGCTGGACAAACTTTGCCAGTGTTAATTGTTTAAGGGTACAAACTTAACAAAACCCATTTTGTGGCGAGAGGCCTTTATGGATTTTGTGGATAGTTGGGGGACCTCGCTTTTCGCTCGAGACAATTTCACTCATGCTGCGATTTGGTCCTTTTATTCGTAGAGGTTTTCGCTTATGCATAATTATTGGGATATTTTATTTATGGATATTGGAATTTAGGCTTTATTGGACTTTTGGGTTTTTTATGGAATCTATTTGAAATGTTTTATTTGTGGATATTAGAATTTGGGTTTTATTGGAGCTTTAGATATTTGTGGAGTTTTTGATCTTAAATTTTGGAGATCGTGGAGTAGAGTTTGAGGAGGAGATCTCGTGGGATTCTTATTTCATGCAAACGTACACACAAGCATTTTAGACATAAACGCACCATCATCAAGCAAACATAAACATTGTCCATGAGAAAGGGAAATCAACTCCTAAAAAGCATTTAACATAAACGGCTTGTTGCCCCCTGTCAGTAAGGAGCGGCCTTGGGCCCCACATGTTTGGCGCCTCCTGTCCTTGCCCGATGTGGTTGGTTCAGAGGGCAGTGATAGATCGGGTGATTCAGAGGATTTTGGATTCTCCGGTGCTGGTGGTGGAGGAGGAGGCTTGCTGACGGAGCTTTCTGCATCATCAGGCGGAGGCATGTCTTCATCATTTTCATCCCATCCTTCGACTTCCACATCCACAATTTTGCGAATGGGATCAACAGTCAGCCACAACTGATGCGGGATGGTGTTTGGCGGTTCCCAAGCGATCAAGAGCCTGAGCGTATCATAGTTGTTGTTGGAGAAGTATGGGGCAATCTTAAGAGGATACCCGAATCCTACCACCAAAGTATGAATATCAGCAGAATTCCATAAGTGTAAAGGTACCTTGCGGAGTCTTATGCGCGCACGGTAATTCAGGGGGTTGTCATAGCCTCCTTGGCTAGAAGTCCATCCTATCATTCGGATATCGGTGGGAATGACACCGGGGACATCGGCTTCTAAGGTGAGAGAACCCAATGAAAGGATGCCCCTTTTTATGTCATCACTTGGGCATATGAGTATGTAGTCGGCCTCGATTTCGTCGACTTCCTCAATGATTAGGCTTGAGAACTCACAGTTGAGTTGGTTTGAGAAGTAGTGACCGAGGCGGTATTTGGTGTACCCGGTTTTCCTTCCCCCAGTGACATAGATGAAGATGGATCGCCATAACCATCGACTCTCTTGCGGCAGTGCGTCCTTGTTGGGGAAGTCGACGGCGAGAGAACCCGGGCCTGGATATCGGCCATATCCCATTCTTACCGTCGGCGTGAGCGCCATGGTCTCCCAGTTGTGGGGAATTGTCCTTTGAGCAGCCATTAGCGCAGGGTCTGATTGAGGTTGAGGAAGTTTGTGACTTAGAGATGTCGACTTCCTCCAAGGGTGGTGTATATATATATCATTCCTCTTTCGGGTGCATCGATACCCGACATACCCCTTCATGCGCACTATTGCCTCCATCATGGCTGTAGTGGGAGTGGTTTTGTAAGTGACGGTTTACGAGTCACTTTCGTATTCTTGGCAGAAGTCGCTTGGTGTATCACCCTCCTGATGGAGCTTTAGATAACAACCGCTGATTGATTTAATGAGCTCTCCGTTTTTGTTATCTATCAGCCTGTATCGGTACCTTTCCAAGACTTGATCCACTAAATATGGGCCCCAGAATCTGATAGATTGTGACCTTGATGTTTCTTTGGCAACCCACACAAGCTGCCCTTTCTTATATTCATCAAATGGGCCGAGCATGGGGACCGTTTCTTGTCTTGCTTCGACATTGGTTCTCGCCTTTTGTGGCATATGGACTTCGTCTATCTCATCGCAATTCATGCATTTGCCTTGCTTTGTGTGGCCATTGCTACTATGATCCCCCTTTTCTTGAGGTGAATCATATTCTGAGTCGGTGGACCTCTGAGAGGCCATATAGCATTCAGCTTCTCGTTCTTCTTCTGAATTTCCTTCGCTTTGGATTCTCCGACTTTGGGTTTGATTTCGCATTCCAGTTGCTTGGTATTCTCGAAGATATTTCCCTTTAATAGGTGGTGCGAACCTGTTTCCATTGCTTTCTCGCAACCTATAGGTGTCTCGCCCTAAGGCTTGCTCAACAATGTAGGGTCCTTTCCATTCAATTCTAGCTTGACCGTCCTTAGATAATTGAGACTGGCTGAGCATGGATACCATGTCTCCTACTTCGAATTGTGAAGGTACTTCATTTTTAAGGATAGACTTCATCTTTTGCTTCCCTTTCTCTTTGTAGGGAATTGGCGCACGAACCCCTTCTAAGTGGGCTACCACGGTGAGTGGTAAGGTTCCTTCTTGTCTTTTGTTTTCTAGAAGGTCCTTGAAGACCCAGCAGTCATCGATGGTATGACCAAGGATACGGTGATATGGGCAGAAATCAGGTTCGTTTACCCTACTCGCTTGTTCTGGGCGTTTGCATACTGGCAGGTTGAGACCTTTTTGCATCATTAGGTGAAATGCCTTAGCAACTTTATCTCGCCCAAATGAATATGTTTTGTTCTTAAGTTCTGCTAGAGTATTTTTTTTCTTTTGGCATTACTGGAACGGGTTTCTTCGATCCAGAGATCGTGTTTGTTGAATCTGTATGGGCTTGTCCCGTCGTGGACTGAAACTTCAAATAATCCTTTAGGAGTTGAGCCAACATGCCTTCGAGTGGAAAAGACTCAGGTGCTGGTGCTGGAAGTAGTGATTCTGCTTTTCCTTCGCCTTTCTTAGGTTCTGATATCCATTTGCCTTTGAAACAACGTAGGCAGCTCCATTTTGGGGTTTCATCACTACTTTGAGGATGTTCTCTAAACCTCGTGCAAGGGGGATGGCATATGGCCCCACATTCGACACATGAAGTCATTTCTGTGACCTCTCCTGGCCTATCGCATACACTGCATGCGACAAATGACGATTGATCGTCTTCAGCTTCTATTACATGACATGACGCTTTGGAGGTTCTTTGATTATTTTTTGGTTGTTGTTGTTTAGGCTCGGAATGCATATCCAAACCTTTCATTTGTCTCAACAGGTCTTGGAAGGAGCAAGTTTCGGTTGGATTTGGTTTGGGTTGTTTTGGCAAGGTATTGGCGAAGGAATTTCTACCTCGGCCTCTTCCACGGCTTCTACCACGACTGCCTCTTAAAGCCATTTCTAAATTGGCATGAGCAGCTCTCCCTTGGATCCTTCTTAGATCACAAGTCGGTGGCTCGTCATCACTGCCACTGTTGCTGAGGTATTGCATAGGACGACATTTGGAATCGTCGTATTCATCGTCAGATTCTTCATACCCGAGCCCTCGAGTGTTTCTTGGCTTTCCATCTGGTCCTATGATTGTAGAATTACGATGAGCCAATATCCTATCGAATTGCTTTGTCATAGCGTAGGTTGGAGACATGGGACTCATGTTTGCAAGAATCCTAGTTAGGCTTTTGGGGCAATATGGCAGAAGAGGTACATCCACTTTGTTGGACATGGTTTCATCTTCTAAAGGCCATTCATCGTCGTTCAGCACCAAAGACCGATCTTTACCATCGGACGCTCTATAGAATACAATAGGCTTGTGCCTAAAGATCCCTTCTTCAGTAGCCTCCTCCTTGGGCGGTATTATGAATAATACCATTTCTTGGATTTGGTTCACTTCCCTTGGTGTGAGCTCTTTATGATGGTTTTCAGGTATCCTCTCAATCATCAACGAGGATTGACTTGTTTCTTCCTCGTTTTCTGAGGGTATTACGTATGACGGGAGTATCCTAGCTTCATCGGCTTCCTCCTCTGACGACGAATCAGTATCGGCTCCATATAACCTTATTTTCTCATCCCGTTGTTTCTTCGAACATTCTCCCTCTAGAGTAGGTTTATCAAAGAAGTATTTGGCATCTTTCAGCCCTATTTCGTGCACTTCAAATGGCTTAATTTCTCCTTTGATTTGTTTGACTTCACCGTCCTTTATGTATTTTACACATTGATGCAAAGTTGATGGGACGGCATTGTTATTGTGTAACCATGGTCGACCTATCAATGCGTTGTATGTGGTTTTCGCATCGATGATGTAGAATTTCATCCACTCTTGAATACCACCAATATCGAAAGGCAAGCTAACGGCCCCCATGGATTGCTCTGTTTTGTGGTTGAACCCATGTATAGTGATCTTATCCTTCGTGTGGAACTTAGCGCTCAACGTGAGACGGTCTAATGTTCGCTTAGGCATTAGATTAATGGAAGAGCCCGGATCGATTAGCATGCGGGTTACCTTTTGGCCATCACACTCACCAGTGAGAAAGAGTGGTCTATTGTGATCAGACGTGCCTATGAGCAAATCATCATCGTTAAAGGTGATGGTTGGGTTTTTGTTGTCCACCAGCGCTATTTCTTGCATCCTCTTTTCGGCGAAATGTGCTTGAAATTCTTCAGGGTTTTGGAGTGCATAAATGAGCACTTCTCTTACTTCAGCGGACATCATCAATATGTCGAACATGCTTACCGCCGCCGGTATTTTTCTAAGTTGTGCGAGGATATTGTAATCTTGCACCATATATTTCTTAGGTGTTGGCTCATCTTGTACTGCGGGTTCTTTCCCTTTTGTCTTGGCCTTTGACCTCCCAATTTCATCTTCTTGTGGTGGCTGGCGCTCAGGGATATTTGTACCCGAGCGGAGCACCGCATGGCAATCAGGTTTCTTAGTTTTGACAAAGACGACTTCACCATCATCTGAATCACTTGAGGAACTTCCTCCATATACAACCGTGTTACACATCTCATGGTCACCATCATTGTTTTCTCCTTCTTGAGGGGCCCCACTCGTTTCCCCTTTTTCGGCTTTGAAGCCTAACATTAAGGCCAATACATCTTCTGTTAGGAAGTCTAAAAGGGTCAATGGTAGTGGAGTACCTTGCTTATGATTATCTAAGGTTCGTATGTGTTTTTGGATTTCAGAAGGTGCAGGCAACTCTGTCGGCTTAGGCGATTTCTTACCCTTCTGACTGCCGTTCTTGTTTAATTTACGATGGATGACCCGTTTTGGGGGCCTTGGCACAGTGGGGTTTAAATTGCTATCCCATTTGACGCGAGGCTCTTTCAGAAGCTGTTTCAGCAACTTTTTAGTTTTCTTGGAGATGTGGAATTCCCATGCTTCATTCACGGGACCGCCAGACCCTTTTTCTTCAATCATCTCGACATGGGAGACAACGTTAACTTGTTCATGAGGTGCAGGTTGTTGCACGGCACTTGGCGCTAATTGCAAACGACCTTCTCGAATTCTTCTTTCTATTAGGTCTTTAAAGACCCAACAGTCTTCTATCTTATGGCCTATTACCCTATGGTACGGGCAATAGTTGGGGTGATCAACCTTATCTGCCTGATCGGGACGCTTACTTTGGGGCAATTCCATACCATCTTCCAAGGCTTGTTTAAATATCTTTGCTGTTTTCTCTCTTTTGAAGGAGTATTTCTTGCTCTTTTGTTCTTCCAATGATCTGGGGTAGCGATTATTTTGGTTATCGCGAGTAATTGGTTGAGCGGGTTGGCTATCGACTTGCCTCGTTTCCTCATCAGAAGAGTCAGAATCACTGTTTTCGATTTTGTTGGCTTTATTGGTTTTGACGGCGTATACCGTTTTCGATTCTTTTTTCTTTGGGAAGTCTCTTCTTGGTTTGAAGGAAGTAGATGACTTCTCTTCTATATCTGTTTGCCCCAATCTAGATACGGTGTCTACCAGATCTTGATAACTGTTGGGGTTGGCAACGATTAACATTTCTCTCATTTTGCCGGATGTACTTCTTATGAGCAAATCAACTGCCTCCCTTTCGGGTATAGGATGGCTCGACTTGTTGCTCATGTTTCTCCAGCGGTTGATGTATGCCAGAAGAGTTTCGTTTGGCCCTTGTTTGGCCCATGCTAAATCGGCTAGTCTTATTGGACTGCTCGCAGTGGCAAACCTATTTATGAAGGCACGCGCCATTTGGTCCCAGGACCTTACACTTCCTGGTTCCAAAGAACAATACCATTGGAATGCTGGCCCTGAAAGACTCCTAGCGAATTGGCGGCAAAGGAATGCTTCTTCCCTTGAAGAGTCTCCACATTGAATCATGAAGTGGCTGACGTGTTGTTCTGGCCCAGTCTCATCTGTTCCACTTCCGGAGAACTTGGAGAATAAGGGAACAGTGTATGTTGGAGGGTATTTTGGTACATCGAATTCGGGAGGGTACGGCTTCCCTATTCGTAATGTTGTTTGTTTTGGGGCGATCCCCATTTCGCGTAATTGACGGCTGATCATTTCTTGAACATCAACCGCAGTAAAGGTTGGGGAGGTTTCTCGCCTTTCATCTTCCCAATGTACCCTACGCCTTTCTTGAGGGTTTGGTCTTTCTGGTCTTTCGAGCCCGTTTATGGGGCTGGACCGATTTGACGTTTCTCCTCTTTCGAGTTCCAAGTTAGCGAGGCCTTTCTCTCGGACTTCAGCCACCAACCTTTGTTCCCTTTCATGGGCTTGATGTACTTCAGCCCTAAGGCTTTGTATCTCAGCTTGCATTTGATTGAAGGCGGATAACATTTGTTCTTGCGTTTGTGCACCGGTTTGACTTTCACCAGCGCATGGAGAAGTTGCTAAGACAGTATGGAAGTTACCCAATGCAGGTCCATCCATATGACCTATATCCGAACTACTCACGGTTTTGGGTTTGGCATTTATGGGAGGAAGACATGCTGCGTCAGATTCTTCCTCATCGTCACTCGGATTTTCGACAATGGGATCTTTCCCCTTTCTCACCATGTATACGGTGGGGTTAGCAGAATGATCATCTTCCTCTTCGAGGTCTTTGCTAGTGGTTATCATAAATACCACCGCCTCTTCTTCTTGTCTAGGGTGTGTTTTAGTGACCCTTCGCTTCTTATGAGTGGCATTTGGTGCCACTATTGTCAAACTTCCAGTGTTGGAGGGGTGCAGATTTACTCGTGCCCCCAGCCTATCATGTACACTGGTTGGTCTCCTCAGAATTTGAGGGGTCAGATTTGATCCCTCGTTGCTTGAGCTTCGAGAGGTGTTCGAGCGTATCTCTCGACGGAGTTTTGGTTCTAACGAGGCACCATGATGTGCCCCCAGCCTTAGGGCTGATAAAATTGGTTTTGTTTTTGGAGAGAAGACACTGTCGTGTGCCTTAGGTTTTGAGGCTGGGAACGTCAGTCTCGACTTGATTGAGGGTCGGGCATCATTGGATGCCCCCAGCATTTGGGCTGGAAACGTCAATCTTGATTTGACGGAAGAGGGTGTAGAGGTTTCTTGCGCAGGATGCATATAGTATCGATTCCTGCGCTGCTTCAACATGCGAAGCTGTTTGTGGGCCCTATGAATGGCCCTAGCAGTGTCATCAACCATTTTGTGGTTGGTGTTCCTCCTTTTCGGTTCATGGATGAACGAGACGGTTTGAGGGATTTCTCCCGCTGCACGTATGTGCGCAGTAGAAGAATTTCTCCTCACTATCCTGAGAGGGGAGAATGAGTTGCTGACGAGAAGGGCTGGTTGAGCTACTAGCTCATCTTGGTAAGCTTGGAGATTTCTCTTCCTGGTGACCGATAGAGGGGTCACTGGAGTTGGGTTAATTTTCTTAGACGCGCGTCTTCTTGCGCGCCTAGTTTTGGAGAGAGGAATGAACGTCTTGCCGTCCATTCCTTTGGGGGTGAGAAAGTAGCATACTTCCTCGTCATCCTCGATTTCCTCCTCAGTGATAGACTCGAGAGACAGCTGCTCATTCATCGGAGCAGGAACGGGGGCCTCGAACGCCCTGATTTCATCGACGGGGACCGCAAAAGTCCCAAAATAGACCACCTCCTCACCAGCAGGGAGGCTGGTAACTTGGGCAAAAGAGCGTGCGTTGATTGCGGTGTAAGCCATTCCTGCAAACAAGCAAAGCTCAAAATTTCATTAGTCAATTTTCATGTGTAAACTTATACATGAGTGTTTAGCCCGATTATTCAATCCATAGGCGTCGATATCGAATACAAAAGGAAATGACATAACTCAAGCGGTCTAATGACTTGCTGTTTGAGTGTTGTGAAGTCATTAGCTACTTGAGTATGTTCCCTTTATCTTCGTATCGGATCCCGAACCTGTGAGGAGGAGAACGTCCCACCGGGCGTGCCAAAACCTGTAGGGCGCAGAAAGTTGCACAGCGGTGGAAGGTGTGTGCATGTGTTAGAATGCCTCAGGGTTCAATGCTCTCTCATTTTTAAGACGTGGAGGAGAACATCGAACTTGAAACATTCTATTTCTTTCTTTCTGCTATTCCTTCCGGTTCACCCTCGACAGACCTACTTGTTCATAATCAGTCTATCGAGAGAGTTTAATGATTGTAGGGACGTTTAACTCCCAGCGGGCGCAAGCCCCCGCTGTTAATTACATCAGATGACCCTTCCAAGCCATACTGAAAACCTCGTCCATTCCGGGATTTGTGCCTATTTAAGTGAATTGAATAAAGGGGCTAAAAGGGGGAACTCATGTATTGAATAATGTTTATTGCATTGTAAATAGGAAGAAGGATATTTGAGGAGTGTATGTACACCATTTGTGTATATTTGATTTATAACATATTTATTTATATTTTTATTAATTATCTACATTCTATTCAGAAATGAAATCATTTAATTTTGAAGAAAGGGTATTTTGGTCATTTCAGGATTTGACTGATGCTTGGGCGTGTTCAATTTTGATTTAGAAACATGAAGAATTCAATTTGGGTTCATTTGGAGGTGATTTGAGTCGATTTGGACTTAAGATGAAAAAGTTATGCTTGAAAAGGACTGAAAAGGACCTATCTGTGAATATTTATATTCTTTTAAGGGCTTATTTACAAAGCTGAGAGGACATGGATTTGTAATTTGGGCTTCATATGGGGTTTTAAATGAAAATTGGGTTCTTGAGGACTTGTTTGAAAGAGTTTTAAGCTGTCAAGGGCTTATTTGTAATTTTATAGGGACTTTACTATTAATATGAGGAGTCAGAAGGACCTTATTGCAGACAAGCTTTATTCTAACGATTTTATTTATCAGATGGCTTTGGAGATCAGGATTGTGGACTTTGAGATGTGACCTTGGGACTTATGATTTGTGTTGAATGTTGGATTTAAACATTGGGCTTTGAGATTTGGGCTTTAGATGTCAAGATTGGTGTTGGGCATTGACTCCCACTTCAAGATTCGTGCCGTGAAATTCTTAATTCTTCAGGTTTGATGACATATGGGCCCCATGTGACAGAGGCCCGTTGGTCTCTAGGATTTAAACTTCAGCCTTTGGATGGACCCATTGCTTCAAGATTCGCACTGAACTTCAAACTTTATTTCGTAGCTAAGATCGGACGATTTGTCATGCTTTAAAATCCGTGCAAAACCCGATATGAGCAAGAATTTGTCAGAGATCAGGGTTCTTGACCTCCGGTCGTGCTCCGGTCACGGCAAGATACAAGGATGGTGGGGTCGGTGCCACCCTGACGTCAGGGGTATGATACACCTAATGTCGGCGGCCGTCGACCATCGGTAACGGCGGTGCGTGGTTAGGTTCCGATTCCTGGTACCGATTGGGATTTCGACTTCGTTCTCATTAATTTCTTCTCATCAATCATTCTTATCAACATTTCATTGTATTAGAGTTAACAGAGGCTTCAATTTTATTTTATTTGAGCATTGGTCATATTTTGAGATTTGCATTCTTCGGTTTGGTGCCGACTTGGTACCAGTCGAGGTAATGGACTTCTTAAATTTTAATTGAAGGATAGTAGATACTGATCTCAGTGCTCTGAACCATTCCAAGATACTTTGAACTTTCTCTTTAATGCAAATTGAACTTTTTGTGAACAATGGAAATATGAAATTTTCAACTTTATAAAACCAAATTGATTCGAATTTATTATTTCTATTGATGATCATGCAATTTCTTATTGTTGATTCATAAAGAGACACTTATATTATATTCAGAGAGAATTTTGTGACTTTTACTATTTTATTTCGATTTTTAAAGCATTTGTTTGTACAGAAGGGCAATAAAGGAAAATCTGTATTTTAAATGCTGGATCTTCTTGTTTTGAGAGCTGAAACTTTGGGAGTTCATATTAAATTGAAATAAAGTCAGAAAAATATGAAATTTATGTCCATTTTGTGTATTTTGAAGTCTTCTATCTAATCATGATGTTTGTTTTTCAATTTGGTTTTCCAGTTTATCATTACAGTCCATTTGCCAGCAGCAGCTCCCTTTCATCTAAATGCTGATTTTTCTGTTTTTAAACCTGAACTTTGAAAATTCATATAAAATCGAAATAAAATCAGAAAAAATGTAAAACTTGTGTCAATCTGTGTGTTTTGATGTCTTTTATTTGACTGTGCAATTTATTTTTCATGTTGAATTTTTGGGTGACTTGTGCTGTCCAGTTTGCAGACAGGGGTCAATTCTGGCATTTTGGAGTGCATTATTGTACCAGTAGCTATTGCCATGCATTCTACTGCTGGTCTTTGGGTTTGGCACTGTACCAAGGGCTGGTAAACAAGTGTAAATACAAGTCACACTGACTGGTTGAGGTCAGGACCATTTTTGTTAGCTTGAAAGTCATTGCCTTGTACCAGAAAAGGGAACAGGAGAATCAAAGGCTCCAAAAATCATCTTTCAACATTCTTAAATCATCAGAAATTGTCAGAACTCAGAAAATTACAGGGAGGCCCTTGATTTTATTAAAATCATGATCCATGTGTTCTTTCCATTTGATTATTGGACAAAATCATCAAGACTTCATTGAGCAAGAGTACAAATAGTTTAGAACAGCCATGGCTGGTACTTATTTGCATCTACACCCTTTGTCTTTCACTATTTACATAGAGGTCCCATGAAATCCCTTGACTGGTGTAATCTAGTACACTTATATATCAAAGAAATCAAGTTCCCTTCTATATAATATAGGTCCATTGATCATTTAAAAGGAATTAAGAAGGGAAGCCAGCTGGCTCAACCTCCTTGACCCTTGTGTGTATATTTTTATTAAATCACTTTTATGCTCTTTAATTCCTTTATTAAAATAATTAGATAACTCCAATATAAGAGGAAACCAGCTGGCTCAACTCCTATATTTTTGCCATCTAATCATTTTAAAAGGAATTAAAGAGGTTGGTTTTAAAGGCAGCAAGGAACAAAGGAAAGAAAAAAAATCAGATTTGGTACTTTTAAACATTCTTATATTTTCAATATATTAGAATAGTGATAAATTTCAACAAATAAATCTTATTAGCTAAGAGAAAGTAGTTAATATATATATATATTTTTTTGTTTTATATAAAAGGGAAACAACAACAACAAAAAAAGAAATGATAGAAGGAAAAGGAAAGACGGATTCCTTTTCTTTTCTTTTTTTTTTGTTTATTTGATCATTAGGCCAACATAACTAACTTATTGTGAAATAAGTTGAAATAAACAAGCCTTCACTGTTTTTAACGAGAATCTAAGCAAAGATCATGGAAAGGTTCCAAATAAACAAAGAAAGGAAGCAAAGAAAGATCAAGAACAAGCCCGAAAAATAAAAAGGAAGAAATGCATGAATTTCAAAGAACTTATTTCATTAAAATGAACATTGCTTGGCTCCTTAGAGCCTACATGATTTAGGCACTAATTACCTAATTTCTTTGCTACTATTAAGAAGAACAAGCCTTTTTTCCTTTTTTCTTCTTTCTTTTCTTTTGCTAGCTAGCCTATTAGAGAGAGGAGAAATCTTTGTATTTCGGGTGTAGTGTTTTCTTCTCTATCTGGTGGTCTGATCTCTAGATGGTGATTGTGTTTTCTTCAACAGGGGCTCCTTTTATAGCCTTCTAATTAGGGTTTAGGTATGGTTTCAGCAGCTGGACGGATTGATGAGTTGGCAGCATCTCTTCCTTTGATTTAATCACACGGTTGCGTTTGAAATAGGTGATGAACCAGGGGCATCTCAGCAGACTGTCATCGTCCTTCTTCTTTTTTGTTGCTTTGCGTTGAGCTGTTGGAGAGAAAGGTCCCTTTGTTTGAATAAACATAGTATGGTGTGAACCGTGGGGGAGCTTGGTGCTACTGTCCACGTGAACCAAGTGTTCAAAAAGGGATTTGCCGTTAATTTCTTTTGTTCTTTGGGCTTCTTCGGCCGAATCAGAAATGGAGTGGATCATGTTGTAGAGGCGCTGGAAAGGATGCATATTGGGCTTCTATTATTTCGGCACCTCTTTAGCCCACTTCATCTCTTTTATTTATATATTATTATTTTTTCTTGACCGAGTACAATTGAGCCCAAACTTCAATCAATTTTGCTTAGTCTGATTTCTTTGGGTTATTAAATTACCTTTAATTAATTTCTTTAGCTCACCACCGAGAATACCTTTCTCAATTTCATGATTAAATGGATGCATTATCTTTTCTCCATTTCAACATTTTAAATGGACATCTCCATTCTTCTATATTTTAGATCTTTTGTTTATTTTCAACTCCTGACTTTTTAGGGTCAAACAAAAACAATGCTGAATGAAATGATCAATTTAATTGCTATGTTTCCTACCTACTATGCATAAACTTATTTTATTTAATTCAATCGCGTACCTCAAGCATGCCTAATTTAAATCTAAGTTCCTCATATTGTTGGATACTTAATGCTTTTGTAAATATATCAGCAATTTGGTTTTTGGTGCATGATCACGAATAAAATAATGTCGTATTTCTATGTGCTTAATCTTTGTATAAAGAACCGGATTTCTAGAGATTTGTATGGCACTAGTGTTGTGATACATAATTGGTATGTTACGGAAGCGTAATTGATAATCTTGAAGAGTTTGTATCATCCATAATAATTGTGTGCAACAACTACCGGCCGCTACATATTCGGCTTCCGTGGTGGATAGTGCAACTGATGTTTGTTTTCAACTTGACCATGAAACGAGGGATCCACCAAGGAATTGACACGTATCACTTGTGCTTTTGCGACCAAGTCGGTCTCCAGCAAAATTGGCATCGGAGTACCCAATGAGATCTAATTCTAATTGTTTGTCATACCATAATCCTAAGTATACGGCCCCTTAAACATATTTGAGAATTCGCTTAACAGCTTTAGAATGTGACTCTTTAGAATTAGCTTGAAATCTAGCACATAGACATACCGCATGCATAATATCGGGTCTACTAGCAGTTAGATAAAGTAGACTACCTATCATGGCTCGGTATTGTGTGATATCGATCGGGTTGCCCTCCGGATCCGAGTCGAGACTTGCACTTGTTGCAATGGGAGTGAGACTTGTTTTGCTTTCTCTCATTCCAAATTCTTGATCAACTCTTTAGTGTACTTTGTTTGGCTCACAAACGTGCCATCTTCTCGTTGTTTGATATGTAGTCCCAAAAAGAATGTCATTTCTCCCATCATGCTCATCTCAAATTCACTACTCTCAGCAAAGAAAATTCCTTAGCAAGTGCCACATTAGTTGAACCAAAAATAATATCATCTACATATATTTATACAATTAACATGGATTCATCCTTTTTCTTTGTAAAGAGTGTTGTGTCATTTATGCCTCTTGTAAACGCATTTTCAATTAGAAAGGAACTCAATCTACCATACCATGCACGAGGTGCTTGTTTAAGTCCACATAGGGCTTTTGTGAGTTTGAATACATGATTAGGGAATGTTGGGTCAATAAAACCGGGTGGTTGGTGAACATATACCTCCTTATCTATGATTCCATTCAAGAATGCACTTTTAACATCCATTTGAAATAAGGTGAAGTTTTTATTTGAGGCACATGCTAAGAACATTCGAATGGATTCTAGATGAGCAACCGGTGCAAAAGTTTCTTTAAAATTATTGGTATCAATTGGTAGTCCCGTTGGCCATCTTGAAACATATTAAACCAGGCTTGAATTTTCAGATTTGCTTGATTCACGGTATACCTAACCCGGGAATAAATCTCATTTTGGAGATAGTCAAATGTATGGTTCACGGTTACCGGAAATGAGTATATAGGGCGGGTATTGTAAAAGACACCGTCATCATTATATTGGATTTCCCCGCCAACAAACAATTTCACACAGATCATTTTTTCTTTTCGTTGGTCTGAGTAATAACTACAATTTTAAAAATAATAACCTTATAAGTATTTAAATTATAAATTAAAAAAATTAAAGAAATAAAAGGAACTTACAAAAACAAGAAATGGCCGATCTCTTCTTCTCTTCTTCTCTTCTTAATTGATTGTGAGAGAAAAGAGAGATACCGAGCTGAATTTATAAATTCCAGACCTAAATTCGGAAAATTATTTACCGGAACCACAGATCTGAAAAATTATTTTTTGGAAAGAGACACGGTAAATCTGGAAAATTATTTTCCGGAAAGAGATGCTGGATCCGAAAAATAGTTTCCCGAATTAGGCAGATTTAGAAAAAAACTTAAAAATGGATGCTGATCAGAGTCAAAATAATGATGAATTACGTAGGATTTTGGCTTAGGTTTTGCATATTTTCTCACACTTATGTTTAATTTATTAGAGAAAAAGGCTACTGTCACCCTTCTTTATGTTTTATTACAGAAAACAAGTTTTGGGACTATTTTACACCAAAATGAGCAAGAATCGGGTCAATCAGATCAGCGACGCTTATCGACGAAGTCTCTGTTACGGTCCGTATTGTCTAATACGGACCAAGCCCAATACAGACCAGGAGATAGTGTGATACGCATTAAAACCCTCAGCGACAAGGTCTCAATACGGACCATAACCAAAGGCACCTCTTGGGGAAATAACTGCCGACAGCTATATCCAGATCAGTTCCTTAGCCCCTACTCAACCTCTAAACGTCCCTCCACTCCTATATAAGGCCCCTGGGCAGAAGAAGAAGTTATCTTTGTAATTAGGGTTAGATTTGATTAAAGAGAGAAGAGAGGAGTGATTGTAACTATGCCGTTCCGCAGCTAAGTTCCTTTCTTAGGGGCTAGGCAGTAAACCTTGTTACTCTTGATATTTTGATATATATATTTTCTGTTGATTATGATTCCTTGTTACTTCGATGATCTAGTTTAATTCGTTAGGGTAGTGATAGTGCTTTAATGGTAAGAGAAACTATTTGTACGAATTAGCCTCGTTGAGATCTATTAAGTTTATGTAAAGAAAACCTTAGCGGGAAAACCATAAACCAGAACAACAAAACGCGAACCAAGTTCCATCATTTGCGTAAGGAAAATCGCAGTGATCTGTGTAGTGTATTTAAGAGATCTGTCATTTGCATAAGAAAACTCGCAGTGTCCTATGTAGAATCTCGATGAAAGATCTGTCATTCTTGCGTAACATAACTCGCAGTGACCTATGTGGTGTCTTTCATAAAACAACAACAGGAAATCACACCCGACAGGAATATATTATCAAAGCGGATTGAGTAGTAATGGTGTGCCGAAACCCTAGAAATTCTCATCTCTATCTTTATTTTAATTACTTTTAATTGCTTCCTAATTTACATTGATCGCAACAACAACTCTCAATTTTCAGATTTCGTCTAGCCTTTTGAAAGATTGTGATTCGATCGCTCAAAACTCTGAACTAATATTCCCTGTGGATCGACCTCGAATATTCTACTCGATAGGATTGTGCGTTTGCAGTCCGAACCGATAGTATTTCCGAGTTTATAAATATTAAAAGAAACATCGCTCTCTTTTGAGTGATCAGATGCAAATTTTGAAATTTTGAATTTTTTTGGATACTAATAAAAATTTCAGAATTAAACCATATGCAATTAAACCATGAACAACAAGCATTTAGAGGAGTCATCACCAAGCATTCAAAGCTAATATATCAAACAAAAAACATCATGAACATAAAACATATGCAATCATCAACTATATTGAACAATTTAAACCTCGTATGCAACCATCAGACACTACAGTCATGCATTTAAACCTCAAGTGGTAAACATCTATAACTAACCTATTAATCGTTTAAATATATACGATTACCTAAATATTCAAACTCCAGTATACAATCAAATCTATCATTTAAACATCAAAATTCACACATTTAAACATCAGTTGTTAAGCATTGCCAAGCGATCGACTAAATCATCGATACTACATTATACAGTCAAATCTAGCATTTAAACCTCATACATCAAGATATTAACCAGCGAACGACAAGAGTTTAGATATCATTCATCAAGCATTTACCCTTACTGATCAATTCAATATTAACAGTGCAATATTCATCATAAACAACATTTAAACTTCAAATGTGAAGCATGTAAATCTCATCTCAAGAGCATTTAAATATAATATATATATCAACTACATCCAAATCGAAATGCAATCACAATGAACTTTTACAGCATACAATAAAAAAAAGTAACACAATTACCTCAAATACGATAATTGATTCGCTAGATCGAACAAAAACACGATGATCGGAACAAGAAAATCTTACTGAACAGAGACATAAAAGAAAAACGATGATCAGAGAAGAAGAGATCGCTAAACAGCGACATAGGAAATCGACGATCGCCGAGATCGGAGAACACAAGCTCATCAGAGAAGCCGAGGGAAGAAGAGAGATCGCGGAAACCTAACATCTCTCTGCGCGATTCAAAAACGGGAAGAAATTACGATTCAGGAAGCTAATCACTGGGAAAAATGAAAAGAAATCGCGATTCAAAAAAAGTGGCATCAACACTAGATTACTAGCAACACTCGGTGGGATGTTGTCACCCTCAACTTCTATAATCTAATTAGGATTTGAGGGCCTCTTAAGTCTTTAACTGGTGGAAAGATGTTGAGAGTATCTTTTACCTCACTTGTAAATCAATTGTAAATGCTGACATGATACTTGTATTTTAATTGTAGAGGTGTGAAATAGTTATTAATTTAGCAAGACTATTAAAATAGTAATTTTTCTGAAAATATCAATATATTTTTTTTAATTGTTTCTAAAAATATCTCTATAATTATAGTTACTTATTACTAATTCTGTCATGCTAACGAATTTTAAATTGATGTGAAAAAATTATTAAATTGTTGATGCAACAAATAATGAACTTAAAATTTAAAATTTTAAGGCAATCAGAGTTAAATTTAAAAAAAAATTAAAACAGACGGTATAGATGCTCTTTTGAGTTAATGCAGACGATGCGGACTCATATGTTTGTAATTCACAAAATTTTGCATGGTATGGCTGTAATTAGGAGTCCGCATCCTCTGCATTAAGACACTGTTTGAGTTTAGCTCCACCGTCCGATCAGAATCTGGGCCAATCCGTCCACGTGTGTAATACACGGTATCTTTAAGATTCGTGCTTTAATGTAATGAACGGATCGGATCTAAAATCAAACGGTGCGTTAATGCAGAGGATCTACATAGATCGTCTAACAAACACTCTCAACGTGGAATTCTGCCTCTGCTTCTGATCTCAGTTCTCCTCTCTCGCTTCCATCTTCTCCCTTCTCTTTCCCCCGATGAAACTCCCAGCCTCCACCGCCGGAGGCACCACCGTCACCGACGCAGAATCTCTATTCCGCTCCAAAAAGATCTCCGAGATCCGTTCCATAGAAACCGCTACACGCCAAGAAATCGACCAGAAAACTGATGAGCTTCGTCTCCTTGTCGGCCGGAGCTACCGAGACTTAATTGACTCGGCCGATTCCATTATGTTGATCCATTCCTCCTCACAATCCATTGCCTCGACGCTCTCCTCCATTTCATCCTCCCTCCAGTCCCTCACCAGTCCGCCCAAATCACACCAAACCGTCCCTAAAAATCCTAATAGATCCCGCTTGTATTCAGTTGCCGCTCGCGTGAAGTATGTAGTGGATACGCCGGAGCACATCTGGGGTTGCTTGGATGACCCGGATGCGTCAATGCTCCTGGAAGCTTCTGGAAGGTACCTCCGCGCCAGGCAAGTGCATTCGTTGCTTATGCAGTCAACTGATCTGGATAGATTCCCTCTATTGAAGCATCAATGGCAGATTGTGAGAAGTTTCAGACTTCAGATCTCGCAACGCAGTCGTGACAGATTATCTGATCAGGGTTTGAGTCTCTCTTCTTATGCTGATGCACTAGCTGCGGTCTCTGTAATTGATGATTTAAACCCTAAAGAGATCCTGTCTTTGTTTCTGGATTCAAGGAAAGGGTGGGTCTTGCAAAAGCTGTCAAAATTTTCCTCAGATCCAGAAGTGAATTCTTCAACGGTGCTTTGTGACATTGCAAGTCTTATTAGGGCTAGCTTAGGTCATGTTAGTCAGCTCTTTCTTCTTGCTCTGAATGAAATGCCATTGTTTTACAAAACGGTTCTCGGGTCCCCACCTGGTTCGCAATATTTTGGTGGCATACCAAATCCCGAAGAGGAGGTTCGGCTTTGGAAAGAGCACATGGAGAGGTTAGAAACTACAATGGTACTGCTTGATTCAGAATATCTGGCTAGTACTTGTGCCTCATGGCTGCAAGATTGCTGTGGTGAAATTTTTGGGGACATTTCAGGAGGTGTGAAGCTGATCAATGCAATTGTAGATGGAGAGGGATTGGGTAGAAGTGAGAGGCTTGTAAAAGTTGTTTTAGATGGGAGGGAAGGACTAGAGGAGAGTTTAGAAAATTGGTTAAAGAGTGTGTTTGGTACAGAAACTGAATCTCCATGGGATCAAATTCGGGGTCTGATTTTGAAAGATTCCAAGGATATTTTAGAGGAGAGAATGGAGGAGGCACTTGTTAAGAGAATGAAAGATATTGTGCATTTAGAATTTGAAAATCTTGGGAAATCTGTTAACTTGAGGGATGTGCTTGAGCAAATTTTTAGCGATACAAAAGATGGACAAAAAGGAGATTTCAATGCTTATTTGAAAAAGGTTCATGTGGATGGCGGGTTCTGGTTTTCAGAGTTGAAACAAAAGAAAGGTGGGATTTTGGCAAATTTGAAACCAATTTCTGATGAGAGTGATTTAAAGACCTGTCTGAATTCTTATTTTGGACCTGAGGTTACCAAAATAAGGGATGAAGTAGATAACAAATGCAAGGCTATATTGGAAGATGTATTGAGTTTTATTGAATCAAACAATTCAGGCTCAAGATTAAAGGAATTAGTGCCGTTTCTTCAAGATAAGTGTTATATTACCATATGCTCAATTTTAAAAGAACTCGAGGATGAGCTTCTGAAAATCTCCTCTTCGTTAGATACTGGTGGAATCTTACCATCGGTGATTGTAGAGAGATCTCTCTTTATAGGCCGTCTATTGTTTGCATTGCGGTACCACTCTAATAACATACCACTGATACTTGGTACACCGAGGCAGTGGGTCAGAGACAGTGTTACCAACTCATCTCCTCTGACAAAACAAGGCTCTCCATTTACACCTAGAAGGTACTCTTTTGACAGCCCCAGAATCTCAAATAGATCTATCATGGAAAGCCATAGAAGACAAACACTTGCAGCCGTGGCAGCTCTTTTTAGTTCGGATTTTAAATCCAACCCAAAACTTGATGAGCTCAATAAGACCTTGCAGATGCTTTGTATTAAGGCACATGGTGTTTGGATTAATTGGGTTTCTAAGGAGCTATCAAATATGCTCTTGCTAGATCTTCAGAGGGATGACGCTTTGTCGGCTTCAACTCCTTTAAGGGTATTATTTATTTGAGCAATAAAATATTTTTTTTATTGAAACATGGGTTTTCACCTAACTGTTTAATTACCAAATTGATAACAAAACATTGAATCTGTCATTAAGTACCGGTTTATTCATAAACTCAATAGTAAATAGAGCATTGTCATTATTGTCCCTATATGAGACCTGACTGGTAGGATGCAGCACTTAGCGATACTATGTCTGACGAAGCCACCTGTTGCACCTGTCCACAATAAAAATTGTTGACCAATAGCATATTTGATGTACAATTGCTACTGTATACAAGCTATGAGACTAGTATTCCTGACTGGTGGTACGGTAGCTTCTTTTAACCTTAACATATGCAAACTATGTGCATGTTGTTTTTATATTTCTTGGTAGTGTTAGTGGCCATTCTTAATACCTTATGTTTCTCTTTGGCATTTCTCCAGGGCTGGGAGGTAACTATGGTAAAGCAAGAGTCAAGTGATGGTCCGCTAGAATTACAATTAGCTCTTCCATCGATGCCTTCCCATTATGTAATTTCGTTTCTTTACCTGGCATGCTTAGAGATTCACAGAAAAGGAGGGCACATCCTCGACCGAACCATATTGCAAAATTTTTCTTGGGAGCTGCTTGACAAGGTTTTTTACTAATTGATGTTGTGGAACTCCTTTATACACTTGTATTTTATACATTTTTTTTCATTGTGCAACCATCTCAATTTTGCAACAGGTTGTGAAAATTTATGAGGACTTTTTCGAGACAACAGAATCAAGAAAATCTAGGGTTTCGGAAAAAGGGCTGTTACAAATTTTGCTTGACCTACGTTTCATTGGCGACGTCCTCTCAGGTGGCAAAAATCCTTCAACTAATGGTTCAGATGCATCCCCGAAACAAGATCAACTATCTCAAGCTACAGTCATGAAGGTTCCATTTAGGAGACGGCAATCAATACTCCATTCAGATTCCCCTGCTGCTGTACCTGTTTCAAAGTTGATCAACAAGTTTTCAGCTAGACTTGACCCGATTGACTGGGCTATGTAAGCTGCAGAAAAATTAAGGAAGAAAATTTGGATGTTATTCAATGCTATATGCGTAACTATTTGCTATGTGAAACAGGTACGAGCCATATCTGTGGGAGAATGAGAAGCAATCATACATGTCTTATGTGGTTTTATTTGGCTTCTTGGTTCAACTAAATCGAATGTACACTGATGTGGTTCAGAAGTCGCCAACAAAGTCAAATACAGGTTTGAATATAATGAGATGTTCTCAAGTTCCGAGATTCAAGTACCTTCCGATCAGGTACTCATTTAAAATCTCTACAATTTTTTTTTTATTGATTGATGCTGATGAGTAGAAATTTAACATACTATTGTGTCGTATTTCCTAAATTTAATTTCAGTGCTCCTGCTTTATCTTCAAGAGCTGTGCATAAGTCACCTTTACAAACTTCATCTGACGACACAACTTCTAGAAGCCCATACAGGTCATTTTCTAGTGGTGAGGTACCTCAAAATTCGGAGTTTGATGATGGCGACACTTTTGGTAGTGCAACTCCCTTACTCAAGTCATTCATGACCCAGGTACACTTTCCCTCAAAATTTTATTGGAGTCGTGCTAACAATCATCCGAGGCAATTTTGCCTCGGGCTCGCCTATGAAAATGGCACTGTCATGTGTGGTAACCATGTATAATATATTCAGGAAAGTGTGAACTCTATTTGATTTTTTCAACAGGGTCCACACTTATTTGAATATTTTGTGCAACGTTCACACACGTAGCAATGCCCAATTAGTAGGTGTGAGCTAGGGGCAATTTTGCTCCGGTGAGAAGACCATTCCTCAATTACTGTGTGGTCTCTCTTGTAGGCTAAAAGTAGTTTAGTACCCATGTTACCAAGGGTGTGCCATGTTGGCCGCTGCATCGTAGTACAGGGCCTCAGTGTATTAGAGTATTTCCAATCATGTTATGAGTTAATATAGGCCTCAGTTAACCCTCAATTTGCAATTTGACTTCAATTGACCTAATTAATCTCAGATTACCTCATTGAGCATAAACTGGTCTCTGGAAAATAAACAGGAAAACAAAGCAAGGTTTAATGGTAAATGAATTAATCTCCCTTTTCCTTTGTTGAAATAACCAGATGGGGAGCAGATTTGGGGAGAGCACCTCAAGATTAGGTTCAATGCTTTCTGACGGACAGGTTACCAGGCTAAAGGACAGATCATTGTCTTCTTTTGGTGACATTATCCCAGGATCTGCTGCTGGCCTCCTCTCTTCTCTGACATCTGGGGCTCGTTTTGACTCGTAGATACTACCTAAAGAATACAACAGCAATTGGGGGATCAGAACTGTAGGAGAGATGGATATGTGTATTGTGAGATTCTTGCTGACATGGGCTCTGGCACATTTTTCTGTATCCAAGTGTTGGTTGGTACACTTTTATCTGTGATATATATTGAATTTGTTCTTTTTTTCCTCTATGTTAGACAAATTGAGACAGTTTTGGGGACAGGTGCATATCAGATTCAGGGAGGTTGTAAAGAGCATGTGAAATTTAGTTTTCTTTTCTTTTCCTGATTTATTTGTAGTTCCATTCCTGTAATATTACGAGCGAGCATACAAGTTTATGCTATTTCTACTTCATTTGTAACTAATTTTTCCATCTTTTATATTGAAACTTGGTGGTGACAAGGACACCTTATCCTCGAGGAGACGCTTCTTTTGTGTTGCCTGTTGCGGCATTAAAGAGTTGATTTATCGGTTATCAAAAGAATGGTGTATTGAGAAAAAAAATGAAATATTGAACATTTTTCCTAGTAAGATATAGATGAATTGCAAAATAAGAATTAAATACAGAAAAACCAAATACATCATTTAATTATTTTGTGATTCCCCAGGTGATGCAGACCCCGATCCTCTATAGAGCAGAGCAGAGCAGTGTCACTGGTTTTTTAAGAGAAATATAAATCAGTCCTAAATCAATAAATTAGATCTGTGCAGCCTTTGGATCTCCTCGAAGTACACTTTGCAAGGGTCTTTAGCCATGGACCCCATTTAGGCGTGAAGTGGCAGCAGCCACCGGAATCCAGAAGAGTCATTTTTTTGTCAAAAGAAAAGGACAAATAAATAATAATAAGCGAATATCTTTCTAAGCCCGGGTGCCTGTGACCCCTCCGCATCTCCAAACTCTTTTAACCTTTTGGAGATGGAGATAGACGGAGACATTGAGGAAGATGGAGAAGAAGACAGAGAGGCAGATGGAGATGTTTATGCCAATTGATTTCCAACAACAACATAAACACTAGATTACCATGAATACCAATTCAACACTACAAACATCAAAGAACCAACTTTTAATTCAGTGACAAAGCACATATCTCTCATGTGAAAGGTTATGAGTTCGAGATTCTGATGAGAAAATTGTAATAATAAAGATTTGAAAAGAGTGTTGAGTGGCTTGATCACTAACCCTTTTAATTAAAAAAAAAACAGTATAAACACCAACATCAATAATATAAACATTAATTTTAATAAAACAAAAGCGTTAATAATATAAACATCAGATTAAGTAATATAAACTGCAATTTCAACGCTGTAAATACCGGTCATATTAACTTTAGCATGTTCTTTATCATAGTTTTTAATAGTATAAATTTATGTTTTAAACAATATAAACACTGATTTTATAGTATAAACACCAACAATAAGAGCCAAAAATAAAGCGGTGTTGTTCATGTTATGATCAAGTTAAGTTTTTGTGACTAAAATCGCAGGGAATAATCGTGGCACCTGATTAGTAAAAGTACATTAGTCACAACGTGATCAAACGAGCTCTGACTGATTATGTTTGGTTATTATCAATAATTCTTTTGAATTTAATTTTTTCAAGGAAGAAAATAATATATATATAAAAATGTGAAACAATTGTAAAAATACAAAATTAAATATGTTCGCGTGAACATAATATCTAGTATCATTTCGTGACATAATTAAACCGATTCAAGTGTCATATTGTTTTTTTTTTTTCCGAAGAATTGTCACAATACGGAACGAGCATGGGGCAGAACACATGAACCACGATACACATGCAACTGTATCATGCTGTCATTCTTAATTGGAAATAAATCAGCTGTTATTCCAGTGGAATAAACAGGAACCTATTATTCTGATCCCAATCGTTCAAATTTTTCATGTGTGAATCTCAATGAATTTTTTTTTTCATACGTGAATCTCAACGAAGATCAATAGTTGCTATTTATTTATTTGTTTATCTTTACAATATTTTTCAATGACTAACCACATACGATAAACATATTTGAGAGACGGAGCTGGGGTGTATTGAAGTAGTTCTATTAGCAGCCCTAAAATATAATATGCTAATAACCATCCCAACAACCAAAACGTTACAACCACCAAATTCATGACAGTGACTACAACAGTCATGTTAAGATATTAAAATGATTTTACAACCATTAGTTCATCACCTATCTTTTTAATCACAACAAACATTGAATTTTTTTTTTATAAACCATAATTAAATTTTTTTTTATGAAACCAACATGATTACTTTCGGTCGGTCCGATCCCCTTTTTGAATTTTCTGTGGTATTGGTTTCACAAGTTTTCATATGAGCCGCCACAGAAAATTCAAAAAAGAAACCGGACCGAAATGTCATTTTGGTTCTTATAGTTTTTGTAAAAAAAAAAAGTAATCATGTTGGTTTCTAAAAATATTTTTTTTAATTATGATTTATAAAAAAAAATTCACAAAAATTCCAAAATCCCCAGTAATATTCCCAGACCCATACGTCTGTATCTTCTTATCCAAAATTCCAAATTTCACCCGCGCAAATAGTACGCCTCTGATAATTTCATATAAAAAAAAGGAAAAAAAAAAAACAAAAAACAAAACCTTCCCGACTTGAAGCGAGAGTCGTCTCCGTTCTTTCAATACTTATCTACATAAATAATCTCTCAGTGGTTGTCTAACCGATCGATGTCTCCGGTCGCCGGAGTAACCTCCGTCTCGAAGCACGCTTTTCTTGCAGACGATGTACCGTGGCGATCAACTTCCGGCGGGATGAAGTCGGTGCCACGTATCCACCACAGCCCTGTGCTTCGCGTCACCCAAAACCCTACCTCCGATTACGCTATTCAAGTCATGAAGGTATCCTCTTCCCTCTGTGTGTACATCTTGTGCTGGATCGAGGTATACGATTGTGAAGGCCTAAATTAGACAAATTAAGGACTAATTTTAAGTCCCTCCCTTTCCTTATTTTTTCTATATGGTAATTTTAACTCGAACAGTACAATAAAAGGATATCCCTTGTACTCAGGATTGCATTTTTATGCGTTCTGTATGGTTTTCTGAATATTAGTTTATTTCAGAGAGCCTGAAACCAATTATAAGCGTTGATAAAAGACCAGAGTTTTTGGTTTATTTGAAAGTGGATTATTGAATTATTGTTATTGCCATGTCGTATCTCCATTACTTCATCCCTATTTTCCCTGATTTGACTGTCCATACACAGTGTTGCTTTTCTGAATTAAGGTAATGGACAGAAATTGGGTTTTTGTTTTCAGCATCCGAATCCAATAAGGGAAGGGTTTGCAATGGAGGCTCAGCTGGAAGCTGCAGGTCCAGAGTGCATTGTACCAGGACAGATTGCTCCAGTGAGGCTTCTCGGTCTAAAAGTGAGAATGTCTTAGATTTATTTCTTAAAATAATCCCATGCAAGGTTTCTCTTATGAATTGGCTGGCTCGTGAGTATAAAATGGTGCCACTATCTTCTTGTATTAGAATCATGCCAGTTGAGAAACCCAACTGGAAGTGGCTTCTTCTTCTTCAACCAACAAGGGCCGAGCAAGAAAATATCATACTGTGGGGCATAATCTTACAATTATTTTGAATTACCAGAATATCTTTTGTAACATATTGTTAATTTGTTGAAGTCCAAGTATGTTGGACCTATGGACCTAGGCTCCTAATACAGTACACACCCAAAACCATATCATACACCCCCATTTCTCTTGCTCTCAAGTCAAATTGGAAAGTGTAGTCATTCATTTCCCACTTCACTTTGTGGCATCTACCATTGCTGAACTTTGGTTGTTAATTTGCCACTGTAATTGAAAGTGGTTGAGTTGGGACTATTGGTTTCTTGGCCTTTTTTGCAAATTTGGGACCAACAAAGCTGGTGTTATTGGAAAAATGATAGGAAAGAAATCATATTTTTGTAATTTTTTGTCTCAAGGGAAGCCAATGCTCCGCTTGCGCGGCTATATGACTCCGCCCCTCGCCTACGGGCATTAACGCAAAAAAAAAAAAAAAAAACTCTGCCCCTGTCAATTAATTAAGTATTCCGTTGGTATGTTGAGAGTTTGATCATTTCTTTTTGTAATTGCTTTGGATTATGGGAGGAATAAATAACTTCATAAAGGTGCCAATGATATGTTTGTTCTATGTAGGTGTGGCCTATTGATGTAAACTTGAAGTTTATGGAATCCGTCAATCAACAGTTGATGTCTGTTGGAAAGGTAGGTAGTTAACTATGAACAATTTATGTGAATATACTTGTCCTTTTTTTTACCAGACTTTAGAGAGTTGTTGATAGTTTGATAATCACATTAATACCAACTAAACACTAGTTTATGCAAACAACTAATAGAAAATAAGAACTCTAGTCAGTTTAGATTCCATATACCAAGATCCAGTGGCGTAACCATGTTGAAGGAATGGGATCAATTGACCCCCATTTTTTTTATTTTTCAAATTTTTTGTACTTGTGGCTTATTTTTTATATAATTTAGAGTAAAATGCTATGATAGTGTAAAATTGATCTCCATTCACAGCATGAAAATTTTATATGATTGACCCTATTCAAGTGTTGACCCCCATAGCTTGAACTCTGCCAAGATCTGAGATAGATTATTTTATTTGGTTTATTTATATACTAAGCTGATAATTTGTTTTCTTCATTTTAGTTTTGACGAAAGTTTTCTCATTTTGTTTCCTTTTTATACAAACAGTTCATGGATTCAGCTTTCAATCTCATGAATGCATCAACTATTGAAGAAAGGTAAGCATCCTGGCAGCATGGAGCTATAATAAATACTTAATTTCATATCTAATGAAGAGAAGCCATTATGGCATTTTAGATAGGCTTTTTATGCATATATGGAGGCGACTAAAATGTCAGTGCTTGTAGTGTGTATAAGTTTTTGTTTCTTTTTGCAAAACATGCTTTGTTATGATACGGAACTGGAAGAGAAAAAAAAAAAAAAAAACTTGAAATCCGAGTCTATATGCTCTAAATTTGTGATGGATACAGAAAATTGAAGTTTAAATCGATTTGGGCCTTTGGGCTAGATCTTTCTGGGATGGTAATCTTAGTTTTTTGGGCTATAAGCCCAAGAATCCAAAAATGATCACATTCATATCTTGTTTCTTTCTTTTGGACATGACCTAAGTTCAAATGTCTTCATTTTTTGTGCCTCCATCATGTTTTTATTTTACAAATTTTAATAAATCAAAATTTAAAACTTAAAAGTCAAAATAAAACTGTTGTATATGATCAACATTATTTTATCTATGAACGTGTAAAAAATTATGGCATTTCAATTTGTTTTAGTTGTCATCAAGAGCTTGTAATAAACGTACTAATTTGGATAATTTTTAGACGTTGATTTTAACTTATTGATTCACATAAAACAAAATCGAAATGTGATAATTTTTTATGAACACATAGAAAAATAAAATAAATCATAATCTAACGGTTTTATTTTGACTTTTTAAGTTTTAAATTTTGAGTTATTAAAGTTTTTAAAAATAAAGACACGGCGGAGGCACAAAAAATGAAGACATTTGAACCCTCCTCGATCTAGTTTGATAAAATTAAAAATTAGTGGTTACAAATAAACTAATTTTAAAGAATTAAATTTATTTCCCATAATCAATTTGTGGCATACGATAAAGTTTGGTGACATTCAACTATTTTCATCTGTGAATTTCTATATTGGGGCGCTCACACGTCACTATTATTGATAACTAAGTCTGAATTTGTAAGATGCCAAATCGAATATTTCATCCTTTCAACGATGAATAATTTTTAATTTTTTTTTGTCAATTACATCTGAAAATAAAAATATTCAAAGATGCTTTCTTAGGAGTCCGGATAGCTACATATTTGACTCAGATCAAGTCAATAAGTCAATCAATCATTGAGTAGTGTGAACATTACAAAAGTATAAAAGATTTGCATACTGGTCCTTACTTAAGAAAAAGGTATGTATTTTTTTATTAATTAATATCAGTTTATTTGTTTTTAATTTTTTTTTCTTTCTTTATAGTTGCTGTCATTGCCGACTTTTGTATTTATCTTAGATGCATCCCGTTTAGTTTCTCCTCCAAAATTTGATGCTGTTACTTATTCCTGAAATTTTTTTTAAATGGTAATTTCTTTTTCATAGGCACGAAGCTGAAAATCAATTTGCTAATTTTCTCTAAAAAGTGACAAAATTAACTTTTCTGGAAAGTTGACAAAGTTCACTTTATGGAAGTTATCAAAATTAAATTGCATAGAATAACTTTATATCTCACATGGCATCATTGAAGAAAAGGTGAAAAGGTCTAGTTGATTAAATGGGATAATAGGGACATCGTTGAAAAAAGCCCCTTGGTTGATTTTGTTAAGAGCATCTAAATCTCTGGTACTATTAGAGTTTATTATCTGACGTGGCAGTTTCAAATCTAGTTTTAGAGATGTGAAAGAGTTTATTATTTAGAAACTATGCAGTAAAGTTTCTTATTGAGAAACTGTTTATAAATTCTATACTGATCAAATGATTGGCTCAAATTATTTCTGCTTTTTTAATTTGTTGCTGACGTGGCTTAATAGAAACTCTAAAATTAATTTCAGAGATATGAAAGTTAGAAATTTTAGAGACCTTAATTTCTAAAAAGAGGTTAATAGTTATTTAAAATTTATTTGAGTTGCTGGAATGTAGATGCTCTAAGATTTCAGCTATTTATTTTTCTTTTGTTAACATTCATACTTAGTTTCTTGAGAAATCAATATTTCCTATACTTTTGTTATTGTCGTTATTAAGTTGGAGCTTGTAAAATAATTCACCATTAATAAATATTTGGAACGTGATACTATGTTATTTTATTTAAGTTTTGCTGGAAAAGATAATTAAATTTTATTCTAAGGTAATGCTCTTTGCGTAGAAAATCGCAAAATCCTACGAGACGATTTCTTGTGATTATTTAAAGTTGAGAAATTTTATTTTGTTTTTTTCTCAAAATTAATTTTGAGGAGAAAAAAAAACATATAATTATTATATTTACTCAAATATTTTAACACTTAATTTTGTTATTGTATTAAACCCATGTTATATGCATGTCTCTCTATGCACTTTTTTTTTTTCAAGATTAGATAACTTGCGCCACTAATAATATATTGACAAGAAAAAAAAATTATTTACAAGTTCTCTATGCATTTAATTATGTAGTTTTGACCAGAAAATTGTGTGCGTGATTTGGGGGCCCAGATAGCCTTCAATTGGTGCCGTCCTAGACAGGTAAAGCCTAACAAAGTAACAATCAGTGAATCAGGCGCAGCATTTGATCCATATTAAGTGCGTGAATTGCTTGTCACCTTTCACATTGGTCCCGATCTTTCGCTTTTTGCCTTTACAATATGATCAAATCTTCTTACTTTTTTTTTATCACATTTTTTCCTTCTTTCCTTGTTAGGATTGAAGCCCGTAGGATCTACAGATCCCTTTTCTTTTGTGAATGTAAATTATGATCACAGAAAATAAAATTCCTCAGCAATTATAAAGATGTAGAGAAGATAGCACCATACGTACCGACATTTTTATTAATACCCCCAACAAAAATAAAAATATCAAATCTGCCCTCGATTCAGAATTTTTACTAAAAATGCCCTAACCGTCCCACTGGGGGGCGGTCCACTATTTTTTTTATTTTAGAGAGACAATATGAATATCAAGATGCTGAATTCTAACGCTAAAAATTTGAATTTTTTTTAAATATTTGTTAGATTACTTCTTTTAAGCATATTTATACTAAAATACACTAAATTACTTGAAATTATGTTAAATTACGTTGAATTATACTAAATTACTTTAAATTATGCCAAACTCTAAATCCTAAACTCTTATTTTGAACAATTTCTAAAACCCTAAATCCTAAAAATTACCGTACATTAAATGATTTACAATTTTCACATAACATATTATAAAAGTTAGTGATATTTAAAAGAAACCCTAAATCCTAAACTCTAATTTCTGAACCCTAGTTTCCGACATTTTTATTAATAAATATACCCACGTTAGATGGGTTTTTTGTTAGATTACTTCTTTTGATGTATAATTATCATATTTATATTAAAATATGCTAAACTACTTGAAATTATGTTAAATTGCGCTGAATAACACTAAAATTACGTTAAATACGCTAAAATACGGTAAATTACGCTAAATTACATATGAATAGGGACAATATCTTCACTGAAAAGGCGAAAAACGAAGACGAAACTTCAAACGGCCATAAAACGACGCTCGAGTGTCCGATTTCAGCAAATGGTCACTTTTCAGAAAGCTTGCGAAAAGACGCATGAGTCCGTGTCTGCTATGCCAGATTTCAAAATTCAGAATTGCCAAAGAACAAAGGGAAGAGCCTCAAAACTTGAGTTGAAGTTTCCGATTAAGATTTTCATTTCTATTTTTCAATCTAAGTAGCTCAGTAAATTAGTTACATTGTGAACTTGTAGAATACCAATTTTTACTTTTTTTGGAACTTTTTACTATTTTTTATGATTCATGAAAGATGGCACAAAATCGGTCTACTTTAGCGTAATTTACCGTAGTTTTAATAAATATAGTTTTACCGTAGTTTTTTTAGTGTAATTTTAGTAATTGTAGAATGGTTTAGTTTGCATGTAGTATAAATAAATTGTAGAATAATTTTTTTTAGTGTAATTTAGGTTTTTTGTAGTGCAATAGAATGGTTTAGTTTGCATGTAGAGTAATTTAGCTCATGAAATTTATTTTAATAAATATAGAATAATTTAGACTTTTTTTAGTATAATTTAACTAATTGTAGAAGTATTTTATTTTGTATGTAGTGTAAGCCTTTGCATGTAGTACAATTAACTAATTATAAATAATTTTTTTAAAATTATGACAGTAGCTGCCAAGAAAACTTTAAATAGGAATTAAGTTCGAATTACAACATGGATGTTCATATTTAATTGGGTTTGCATGTCAATATTTAATTAAGTTTACATGTTAATATTTTTTTATGTAGTTTTTTTATATTGTAATTTTATTTATATTGTAGTGCAAAATGAATGATAAACAATCCTTACAATTCTTATTGTGATTGTTTCAAGAACAACACAAATTATATTTGGCGAATATGAAGGTATTTGTTTAATCTCAGTATGGATTTAAATTTATATAAACTTGTAAGTTAGAATTAAATTTTGTGGTTAAATTTTTTTGGCATGGCAATTATCGTTCCAGCTTGGATAAAACTTGGATTTAAGATCGGCTTTGGATTCGAACAACTGTTCTACCAAAAATGGACCGTCGATTCTAGGTGGATAACCAAAAAATGTTTCATCCTTGTACGACATCGGCACATCGTCATTAAATGCAGGACAAGGATGCTGCAATCCCCGATTTATAAAGAAAATAGATGTTTGCCACTCCTTCATTACATCTTGCATCCTAATCTCATTCTCAATTTCGGCCATATCATCTTTCCTGACAACCGGGTCACCAAGGTCAGAGTTTGTGTTTGAGCAAGTATCATTATTCAGCTGGTCAAAATAATTATGCAAATCATCCGGTACCGGTATTTCAGAGAGGTCATCACAATATATGGGTGAATCATGCACCGGTATGTCTCTGCTACTTCCAGGTACACTACCCGGGTATGGGTCATAATTGGTCTAACTAAACTACTAATTCAGGAAGTTTAAAATTCAGTATCGGAGTGGCATGTCCAAGCACCATAGCATCAACAAAGAAGGTGAAAGATTTTCAACCCTACATCTTAAGGACATTCATTTTTGTTTGGAGACAAGAAACTAGGTGTGATGCTTATTGATTTTGATATATAATTTTGGATTGGTTTCAGTTGCACATGATGTTCCTTTGGTACTTTCTTGTCATTTTTTTAGAAATTTCGATGCCATCTATTTACAACAGACTTGATTTAGTAGGTGTCAGATATAGTAGATTCATGTTTGATAGGCTATGTTAAGGAGGAAATTTGTTGGTATTTAGTATGTAGGGTATTTTAGGAAGGAGATATTTATAAGTTTCTCATTTTAGAGATTTTATGTTGTTATAAATATATCATTTGTACTTTATGTAATATGAAGTTAAGAAATACAATTAAGATTTCCCATTAAAATTTTGTCTATTGTTTCTCTTTCAATTCTGGCATTTCTTTAGCAAATTAATGTTTAACATGCTACGTTAAGATTGGGAGATTATGGATGACAGATTTCTCTCGACTATTCAGATGTGTTTGAGTAATTCGACGCTTCAAAAAATCCTTTCAAACACTACAACAACTGATGCTTGGAAAAAGTTAAAGGAGATCTATATGCAGAAATCAGTCACTAATTGGATGCATTTAAAGCAGAGGTTCTATTCTTTCAAGATGACAGAAGGTACATCTGTTAAGGTCCATATTTCAGACTATATCACACTTCTCAATGACATGGAGGGAATTGATATCAATGTGGACGACGAGGGTAAAACTATGGTTCTGTTGTGTTCACTAACTAAATCTTATTAAAGGTTTAAGAAAACCATGCTTTATGGTAAGGAATTAATCACTTTCGAATATGTGAAAAATAATTTGTTGGTCAAGTCCAACATCTATAGTGATTTATTAAGGGCTGAGAATGACTATTAGATGTTGGTTTGATTATCGAAAATGTGAGACAAAAGGGGAAAGAACTTGACTTCATCATCGACCTGTTCAAGCTTTAAGCACAAAAACCTAATTTACAACTATTGCACGAAGAAATGATACATTAAGGCCGACTGTTCCAAGCTCAAGAATAAACAAAAGGCAGACCAGAATGATACTTCTCCATGAGATGTTAATTTAACTGAAATTCAAGATTTATTTTGTGAGTTATTTTGAGGTTTTGTTTCAAAGTGAGATTTCAAGTTAATGGGAGGATTATTGTGTATGCTTCTCATGTCACTATCTATTTACTACCGGCTTAGTTTAGCAGAGTATCATAGATAGCAATCTCATGTTTGACAAGCTATGTTAAAGAAGAAGTTTTTTTATATTTAATATGTAGGGTATTTTATGAATAAGTTATTTATAAGTTTTTCGTTTTAGAAATATTATATTTTTTATAAATTATTTGTAGTGTTATATGAAATAAAAAAATAGATAATTATTTCTTTCGCCAATCCTCTATCCCCAAACATGAATTTAAATCTGTTGAAATTTGAGATTCATAAACAGTATATCTGAAATTTCTGAAATTTTGAATCTAATATTTTCTGAGCACGTATTCGAAATAGCTGATTTTTCTGTGCACGCATCTCGAAATAGTTTGACGGCTGAATTTTGAATTTTAAGAACTTCAGAGTAATTGTTGACGATGTCCAATTTGAGCAGATTTGAATCCGCAAACATCCCCCAATGATCTAACTCCAAACGATCTAACTGACCGTACTTTCCTTTTTTGTTCCCCGTCTCTGCCGAATTCGCATTAGACTCCTCTTTCTTTTTCTCCAGCACCTCTCTTCTTTGTTTTTTTCTTCCACGATCCTAGCTCTCTTTCTAGATCTGACTCAATTTTAAAATGAGGTGACATGTTTTATTTCTCCCGGATTGATCCAGGCGGAGGTAGCATGGCCGTGGCGGCATATGGTGAGCCAGCACGTGGAAGAACACCAGATCCGACTCCACACGGTCTTCGGCAGCGCATTCCGGCGAGAAGAGCGTGGTGCACCGTCGGAGGGGATCCATGCTAGTCCAGTGAAGGCCGTCAGAGTGAACAGCGAGTTCTCATCCAGGTTTTGCAAATCCGAACCCGTTAAGCTCAACTTCTCCACCGCCCGACCCGCATCCACCTCATCCACTTCTACAAGGATCTAAAACCGAAGGAGGTGAAGGAACTCGAAGGAGAAGAGGATCGACAAGGAGCACAACATGGTTATTGTACCATCCGACGGCGGATGCTGCTTATCGGGTTCTGAATCGAGTTGCTGGTACAACTATGCCAACAGTATTTAGTACTCAATGCTATGGCGAACACAAGCATGTGTTACCATCCTCCTGATCAGATTGCACCTCTCCGATACATTTCTCAGTTTAAATTTCGTCTGAAGCAGATCATGGATTGGTAAATTGATGCGAATTTTTGGTAGTATTGTTGTATTCTTATTTTACTTTTTCATGATTTGATCAGAGTATACCGAGGTGCTTGAGGTGATGCGCGATATTTACAAAAATCTTAAGAGTAATCATCAGAATTTCACTAATTTGAGATATGAGATGGGTAAAGCTGACAGCTTTCAGGGAATATTCTTTCGAGATTAGAAAATCGTTTTTCAAATATAGCAATGACAAGGAGGTGCCTTGTGGATTCTTGAATGAATTGCCAATCAAACAGGAAGGTTTACTTCTAATTTCTATTAATGCATGGTTTTTCTTATCGCATTTTGATCTCTAGAACTTGTGATATATCTCACTATCTTTTGTGGAAGTCATAATTCAGCTGCATATTTATATTATTTTTTAGGAAGAGAAGGTGGCAGCTCTAAAAGAATTATAGTCTGTTTATTCTTTATGCTACATAATTGCTCCGTTGTAGCTTTCTTAGTTGATTGAGACGATTAATTTACAAATCATTTGATTTACAATACTAATTGATATTGTCAATTATAGAAACTGTGTAAAGCTCGTGTTTTGATTAATGGGTTGATCTACGATAATATGATGAAGCATTAACATGACATGCCATAATCTCAGTAGTTGTTGTTTTTAGTATTTCTGTTTTTTTTTTTCTTTTTCCAAATTAGTTAGCTGGAATGTAGTTGTAGTTTGCTTTGTCAAGCCAGTTTTAATTTTTAATTTTTCTATTGTATTCTGGAACGATTTGAATTCTAAAATATGTCCACGGTATTACGAGGTATGAATACTTGCAATACCTGATATTAATACTTTTAAACGTCATGTAATGCCATAAAGAAAAAAAAATTGATATAATATGTTAGATACAAATACTTGATATATGAACTATTTACACTTGCATGATGATGTATGAATATTTGTAATATTTATATTAATATTTTCAGACATTATTCAGTGTCATATGAAAGAAAACAATTGATACTTAATATATGAAGTATTCACACTTGCATGATGATGTATGAATACTTACAATACTTGATATTAATACTTTTACACATCATCCAGTGTTATATAGAAAAAGAAAATTCATATAATTTGTTAGGTATAAATACTTGAAATATGAAATATTTATACTTGCATGATAAGGTATAAATACTTAAAATACTTGATATTAATATTTTCAAATGTAATTCAGTGTTATATGGAAAATAAATTAAATTTTGATAGAATTTGTTAGGTACAAATACTTGACACATGAACTATTTACACTTTCATTACGAGTACTTGTTCGACGATGTATGAATACTAGCATGAAAATGTATGAATACTTACTCGACGAGGTATGAATATTTGCATGATGAAGTATGAATACTTGCACGATGGACAATCCGAAAGTATGTTATCATGGATCTCATTTGAAAGAGAAAATTGCGTAGAAGACGTTCGTGATTTTAGATTCGCAAAATTTCTCACAGATTGTCAGAAATATTGGCGAGATTGAACAGAGAAAAAAAATCCACCTCTAAAAACGTGTAAAAGATGGGTGTGTGATGAGAGAGATAAGAAAGCTTATATGTCCAGCTTTTTTCGAAATACTTGATTTTTAGATATGAATAATTGATATATTATATATTAATACTTGCGCACATAGGTATCCATATTTGCGCGTGTCAGTTGTAAAATCTTTCAAATATTAGGTTGTCCCCAAGTAGTTAGTGGTTCTCTCAGGTAGTTAGTGGTCCCTCTCAGGTAGTTAATGCCTGGGGAACAGAATAGGGGATTTTTACCAGGGGACAGTGTTCGCGCAAAAGCGCAACGCAAGTTTCGGTACGCTTGAGGGTGTACCTTTTAAAAACCGCGCTTACACTTCACGAGTAAGGGTTGCAAGTGCACAACCCCTATCGAGTAATATAATCGGGTATCGATCCACATGGACGGGCAATTACTAGGTTAGAATTCACCTAACTCAATTAAAAACTAGAAGTGAGAGAGGTTTGGTTTGGTATTTAAGTTCCTAAAGGATCAATTCAAACAAATCAAGCAATGCAAACAAGTGTAATAAAGTGCTAGAAGAAATGTAAATTGTGTTTTGATTATGGATAAAAGGCGTTTCCAGGGTTTCAGATTTCATCTATGATCTGCCTCTAGTGGTACGGCCCGTACCAAGTTGGTACGGCTAGACCGTACCCCACTTGGTAAGGCAAGGCCGCACCACTCTGGTAAGACCCGTACTGGCTTGCCAGAACAGAGCTTACCAGTTCGAGTTGATGCATTCCTTGCTGGTACCTTGTGCTAAACTCTTTAGAAAGGTTCAATTGACCATACCTAAGGTTCCTAAGCCTCAACCGTCGTGTGTTGGATCAAGATCTAGGTTGGAATGCAATTGATTGCCTTTTAGGGATTTCTACACCTCAATTCTCATGTGTTGGTACAGATCTACCCTAGCTGGTTGATTGGAGACCTAAGGCACCCTCTAATCTGTCGATTAGAGGAGAATTCAACCTCTCGGCTTCAATTCGAACAAGTCTACCCTAAACAATTGATTTGGTTGAGAGATTGAGATGATCACATGACCTTGATAGGTTCGATCTAAACCTAGAGATTCATCATACACAATCACAGCAATCAAAGCAAGAGATGGCAAAGAAAATCACGATCAATCAATCAAAAGAGTTCATACAAGATACAAGTCAAAGAAAGTCAAAGCAAATCAAGAATCCATCTCTAAACCCTAGAAACTAAAATAACTACTCACAGCACATGATCTGATCTAAAAATATAATAAAAGGGATAGAGAAAGCCATGGATCGAAGGGATCGAGTGGAAGAAGCTTGATCCGTCGAGTTTCGCCTCTTCCTCTTCCTTCCTTCTTGCTCCTAGCTCCTCAGCTCTCTTTCTCTCTCTTACTGTGCTCTCAAATAGATCTGGAATGGAATGAATGTCGAAATTGGAGAGCTCCCCGCCTTAAATAGCCTCTGCCAAGATTTGAATCTGTCAGGCCGCCTTTAGGTACGGCCCGTACCAAAGTGGTACGGCCTGGCCGTACCAGGCGTGATGAGCTGAAAATCGGCTAAGTCTGGTGAGACCCGTACCAAGCCTGGTAAGGGTCGTACCTCATCATCCAAATCGCCGTTTCTTCGTGTGTTTTGCTCCAAACCTGCAGAAAACAAACAAACACTCAGCAGTACCAAATTCTAAAGATATATCGATGAAATGCACATGATTCTGGTGAATTAGGGCACGAATCTGGTACTAAAACAGGCCTAAAATAGACTAAATATGCGAGGTATCAAATTCCCCCAAGCTGAACCTTTGCTTGTCCTCAAGCAAAAAGTTTCAAACTCGGGTAAAAGTGCTGGACAACTAAATCTAAATGCGGATACAAGTCTAAATGTGAAAACCTACGTGAGTCTGCTATAGTCAAGAATTTCTAGAATCGATTCGGTTGTAATTCAAACATCCATTTATAAACCTTGATTCACTCCACCAATTGGTCAATTGAACTTCTTATTTTGAGATGCTTCTAACAATGTAAAGACTAATTACTTAGGTTTGATCGAAACAATTTCATCCTTTTTTCCGAGTTAGTGCTTTTATTCAAGGTGATTTTTCTTTTCATTTGCCCTCCCCCAAGCTTGAATCAAGCTTAAGGGTAAGAAAGTTGCGAACGAAGTGTGTTGGTATGAGCAAGTATTTTCTTTCTTTATTTCTAATTGGGAGACGAGCTCAAAGGCGCCCATTCGAGGCTTATTGCCAGTACTCTTATGTTCTCCATCTTTTCATCTTTTTTTTTTGCTCATACCATGAATACACACATCCATTGGTATTCACTCATACCAATGGATATTCCAAACTTTCTTAATTTGAAAATCTCAATTCCTAAAGGCACAGTTCAGTTTTTTCGAATAATCTCGTTCGATTCAATTCTAAGTTTGTTTCATCTTTTCAATTATTAAAAACATCTCAACCTAAGCAGTTCATTAACCAATCATGGGTTAGTTCCAGTTCACTCAGGTCTATCCTAATCACAACCAAATTATTTCAAGTTATTCTCAATTCTAGCAGTTTACGCAAATTTTCACCTAACAATGCACGAAAATACGAAAAAATGCAAGAAAAATAACGGTAAAGTAAACATGACCTACATGCAAATGTCATCCCCCCAAGCTTAGCCTGAGCATTGTCCTCAATGCTTCAAGACTATGAGATAAAAGAGATAAAAGAAGCTCGGGGAAAAGAGAGCGAACCTGATCAGTCCGCGGAGCGGTCGTACCAGAGCCAGTCGCTCAACTGCTCCTCTATCCCAGACACTCGCTGCGTGAGATCATGGAGTGTGGCGCGCTGCTGACGGAGTGTGGCGCCCTGCTCATAGAGTGCAACACCCTGCTCCTGACGTATGTCGTACATCAGGTGGTAGACATCCCGGATGGTGGGCGCAGAGACCGGAGGGAGATACACGGGTCTACCATAGGAGGTGGAGGGTCCGGCTGCGTAGGCAGAGGGTCCGGCAGTGTAGGCGGAGGTGGATGGGCCAGTCTGGTACGTGTGAGGGCCAGCTCCATATGATGAGGTACCTGCATCAAAGGGTGAAACATGTACCTGCTCGGAGAAGGGGGGAGCCTGGCCGGGGAATGGGTGCACATGAGGAGAGAGAGGATGTGTCTGCTCATGCGGAGCCTGGACTGGAGAGGTGGTGGCATCGATCATGTCCTCATCGCCCTGCGGTGGTGGTGGAGGAGGTGGAGGTGGGGCTCTAGGGGCAGGCCGCACGCGGGGCGGACGGCGGAAATACCAAGTGCTCCGGTCATCGAAGGAGAGAGTGACCGGGAAAGGCATGACATAGCTGGTCCTCCCGTCAGGCATGCGCCATGCCCAAGCACCTCGCCCCTCGCGTCCTGCTGCTGACTCGATGAACTTGTAAGAGCAGAATTGAGTGAGAGAGAGGGATCGGGAGCTCCTGCACTCGTCGTCGCCAATGATCTGGAGATGTAAGTGCTCGGCGATCAGAGTGACATAGGCAGAGATGTAGACAATGCCACCTGGCTTGGGCTGCGTCTGGATGCCGAGCCAGTGGTGGATCATGGCGAGCATCAGATCGGGCCGCTCGAGAGTGCTGTCGGGGCGCAGCATATGATCCACCAGCTGCATATCCTCAACATTGGCACGGGCGAACGTCTCGCCACGTGCAAAGATGGTGCAACCGAGGATACGCAGCAGACATCGGATGACTGGGTGAGGGACATTGAGCTGCTTGTAGTCTTTGTTGAAAGCTGACCCGGCTGGGCTGCCAGAGATCAGCTCCCAGAAACTGTCGCGCTCCAGACCCTCAGAGAAAGAGAGGGTGTCAGTGGTCGGGTTCGGCTCAAAGCCAAACCACTCCCTCAAGTCAGACAGCAGCACACGGTGGGTCACCTGGAGCATGCGGAACTTGATGTACGGGTTATCTTGCCGCGTGTACTTGAGCTCCAGAGAGGAGAGAAACTCAATGGTGAGCTTCCTGTACCCCCTCTGGGCGATCGTCCAGAAGGCCGGAGTGATCCCGATCCGGGTGGTAATGCGGCGGAACTCATCCTCCAGTCCCAGCGTCTGAAGAGCAGAAAAATCAACAATCCTCGTGTTGTTGATCTTTTTCTTCAGCAGCATATCGAAGTACTTGAACTGCCGACGGGTCGGCATGAAGAAGTACTCCTCGGTGTACGCATCGGCACGCTGGGTGGCGTCAGAGAGGGCCGCATCAGTGCCAAAGGAATCAGAGGCGTGGTCGGAGTCGTGGACGGAGGCGTGGTCAGAGCCCTGGTCCTGGTCAGAGGCCTCGTCAGAGCCCTGGTCCTGGTCAGCAGATGGGTGGTAGGAGGGGCTCTCCTGTGGGCTCTGGTGACCTGACGGAGACTCACTGGATGTGGTCTCACCCTCATAGTAGAGGGGCTCAACTGCGTCCCGAAGGGAAACACTCTGGCGGGACCCGGTCCTGGCTGCACTCTCCTGGGAGTGGCGAGATGCGCGGGAGCCACTACGAGACGCACTCCGGTGGGAGTGATGAGATGACGTGGGGGCATCAGCAGGAGGGACGTTGGCCATCGGGCCAGTGGTGGAAGGGACGGAGGCGTCAGAGGGTGTGGAGGAGCGAGAGGATTGCCGACGCATTTCTCTCAGACGCTCGTTTGGCTGGTTGAGGGTCCGACTGGGTAGGTACGGCCTGGTCTGACCTAGGTTGGTACGGCCTAGCCGTACAGGCTGGTACGGGCCGTACCTACCTTAGGTTTTTGGTGTGGGCTGGTAAGGGCCGCACCAACTGGTACCAATGACAAATTGGGGATTTCTTGCAACCAATTAACTCCTAAACCAGACAAGGAGAGTACACAACACAAAACTGGGCTGGTTAGGGTTACTTGGTACAAACTGGTACAGGCTTGGTGTCAGGTCAGTACGGGCCGTACCTACCTGGTACGGGTGGGCCGTACCAGGCTAGGGTTTGACAGAAATGGGGCAGAACCGAGAGAAGAAGAGAGGAATGCACGAAAAATGGGTGAAAACAAAGAAAATGGAGGAAGAGGTACTAACCGAGAGCAAAGACGTGGTGCGGGTCGGATCGGTGAGGTGCGGGTCGGATCGAAGAGAAGTGCGGGTCGGACCGAAGAGTTGCTGGTGGTGCGCTGCTCCTTGTGCTCGGTTAGGGTGGAAGGATGAGAGGAAGAGGGAGTGAAAATGGAGAGGGAGAGAAGAGAGAGAAGAGAGAGGGAGAGAGGTGCGGCTGGGAAAAAGGGGGAAGGGGTGCGGGTACGGGGGGGTTTAAAAAGAAAAAGGCGGCAGTTAATGCGTCGGTTCGCGTCTCTGACCTAGGTACGGCCTGACCGTACCAAATTGGTACGGGCCGTACTAACCCTTCATTTTTCAGGCCGTACCAATGTGGTATGGCCTAGCCGAACCAACCTCAAATTTTTTTGGTTTCTCTTTCTCGTGACTTCTCAAGCCGCTCGTGATGCAATGCAGAAGAATGAATGCATGTCTATCTGTTCCTAAGATGCAAAACAGGTAAAAATGGCTTGGGCTGCCTCCCAAGGAGCGCTCGTTTTAGGTCTCGAACTCGACCTTCTCTCTTCAGGCTTTGGTTGGAGATGGATCGGAGAGATCCAAGCTCACTCGCATTTCTTCAGGATGATCAGCAATGTAGTGCTTGAGACGCTGACCATTGACTTTGAAAGTCTGCCCCTCCTTGTTTTCCAATTCCACGGCGCCAAATGGGAACACTGCCCTCACCCAGAATGGACCGGACCACCTGGACTTCAGCTTCCCTGGAAAGAGCCTAAGTCGAGAATTGAACAAGAGGACCAGGTCTCTCTCATGGAACTCACGAGGCATGATGCGCTTGTCGTGAACCTGTTTGGTCATTTCCTTGTAAATTCTCACGTTCTCGTAGGCATTGAGACGCATCTCCTCTAACTCATGCAAGTCAAGGATGCGTTTCTCTCCAGCTGAGAGCAAGTCCATGTTGATGGCCCGTGTGGCCCAGTATGCCTTGTGCTCAATTTCCACGGGCAAGTGGCAGGACTTTCCGTACACCAATTTGAAAGGGCTCATCCCAATCGGAGTTTTGAAGGCTGTACGGTAGGCCCAAAGTGCGTCACTCAGCTTGAGCGACCAATCCTTTCTCGTTCTAGCCACGGTCTTCTCCAGGATAGACTTGATCTCTCTGTTGGAAATCTCGGCTTGACCGTTGGCTTGAGGATGGTAGGATGTGGTCACCTTGTGAGTGACTCCATGGCGACTCAGGAGATTGTCGAACTGGCGGTTGATGAAGTGCTTGCCACCATCACTGATGACGGCTCTTGGAACTCCAAAGCGAGGGAAGATGATGTCAGTGAACAGTCTTTTCACTGCATTGGAGTCCGCATTCTTGCACGCTACTGCCTCCACCCACTTGGAGACGTAGTCAACTGCCACCAGGATGTACTCGTTCCCACACGAGGGTGGAAACGGTCCCATGAAGTCAATGCCCCAGACATCAAAGATGTCTACCTCTAGAATAGAGTGGAGAGGCATTTCATTCCTCTTGGAGATGTTCCCGGTGCGCTGACACTTGTCACAAGCTGCGACGAAGGTCCTAGCATCTCAGAAAAGTGAAGGCCAGAAGAAGCCGGATTGCAGGACCTTTGAAGCAGTCTTGGAGAATGAAGCGTGTCCTCCGTAGGCTGAGGAGTGGCAGTGCTCAAGAATGGAGCGCGTCTCGTCGTATGGCACACATCGTCTGTAGATGCCATCAACGCCAGTCTTGAAGAGGTAGGGGTCGTCCCAGAAATAGAACTTGGCGTCCGATCGAAGCTTCTTTTCTGCTGGTATGACATGGTAGGAGGAAGCACTCCTGAGGCGAGAAAGTTCGCAATGTCTGCATACCAGGGCGCTGACTTGGTGTTCACTCGGTCAGTTGCATGGAACGTCCGATCTTGCACAGCATGAGTCGCGTGCATCGGTGTACCAACCGAGTGGATCTCTTCTATGGCAGAAATCGAATGGAATTGGTCATCAGGGAACGAGTCATCAATTGGCAGGCTACCAGAGCCCTCATCTTCCCAGCGAAGCCGGGACAGATGGTCAGCCACGGTGTTTTCGACTCCTTTCTTGTCCCTGATTTCGATGTCAAACTCCTGCAGGAGGAGAATCCACCTAATCAAGCGAGGTTTGGCATCCTGCTTGCTCAACAGATATTTGAGTGCGGCGTGGTCAGTGTAGATCACTATCTTGGAACCAACCAGATAGGATCTAAACTTATCGAGAGCGAACACAACAGCCAAAAGCTCATTCTCGGTTGTTGTGTAGTTCATTTGGGCAGGGTCTAGCACCTTGCTAGCGTAGTAGATAGCACATGGCTTGTTCTCCTTCCGTTGCCCTAGAACTGCTCCCACTGCGTAGTCACTCGCATCGCACATCAATTCGAATGGCAAGGTCCAGTCTGGAGGCTGCAGGATGGGTGCTGAGACAAGGGCTTCTTTTAATCGACAAAACGAGTCGACACACTCCTGCGAGAAGATGAAATCCGAATCCTTGATGAGCAGGTTGGTCAACGGTTTCGCGATTTTTGAGAAGTCCTTGATGAAGCGGCGGTAGAAGCCAGCGTGTCCCAGAAAGCTTCGCACAGCTTTGACATTTGTTGGGATCTCCAGCTTCTCGATCACCTCCACCTTGGCTTTGTCAACCTCAATTCCTTTGGAGGTCACCACATGTCCAAGGACAACTCCCTCTTGGACCATGAAGTGACACTTCTCCCAGTTCAGGATCAGGTTGACCTCTTCACACTTCTCCAGGATTTTGCAGAGGTTGGCTAGACATGAGTCAAAGCTGGTCCCATAGACAGAGAAGTCGTCCATGAAGACCTCAACCTCTTTCTCGATGAAATCTGAGAAGATAGCCATCATGGCTCTTTGGAAGGTGGCAGGTGCATTGCACAGACCGAATGGCATCCTACGGTATGCGAATGTACCGTAGGGGCATGTGAAAGTGGTCTTGTCTTGGTCGTTCGGGTGAATGGAGATCTGAAAGAATCCTGAATACCCGTCAAGGTAGCAAAATGAGAATGATTCGCCAGCCTTTCAAGGAGTTGGTCGACAAACGGCAGTGGGAAGTGATCCTTGCGCATGGCAGCGTTGAGCTTTCGGTAGTCAATACACATGCGGTACCCAGATACCACACGAGTAGGGACCAGCTCGTTCTTTTCATTTCATACCACTGTCGTGCCTCCCTTCTTGGGCACCACGTGAACTGGACTCACCCACTTGCTGTCAGAGATGGGATAGATGATGCCTGCATCCAAGAGTTTGAGAATTTCCTTTTTCACCACCTCTTTCAGGTTGGGGTTGAGTCGCCGCTGGTGCTCCACAGACGGCTTGTGATCATCCTCGAGAAGAATCCGGTGTGAGCAGATGGCTGGGTTGATCCCTTTCAAGTCCTTGATGGAGTACCCGAATCGCGCCCTTGTGAAATCTCAGCTTCTCCTAGAAGTTTTGCGGTTTGATCGGGGTTTAGACTCGCATTCACGATCACAGGACATGATTTTTCTGGATCGAGGAACTCGTATCTGAGATTGGTTGGAAGAGATTTGAGTTCGGGAGTCGGACGCTCAGGCTGATCATTGACACGAGTCATCATCTGGGTGATCTGACTCGTGTGCTGTCGAGATGTCGGCCTTGGCAGGCTCCGCTCCACTCCTCGTCTCAGAGTGTGATGTACGGTCCTCGTGTGATCCATCCGACTCGCATCGGAGATCCTCCAGATTCTCAGGAATCGCATCTGCTGCACAGATTGACTCGCTCGCCTCGCTTGGCAATTGGGAGAGGAATTCAGCGTCTTGGCGCAGCGAGTTGTTGACTTGTTCAAGAAAGTAGTCCTCGGCCAGATCAGCCAAGCACTCCTCTATCCCGTCAACCAGGAAACATGACTCAGAACGTGACGGATATCTCATGGCGCGATTGATTTGGAATTTCACTTTCTCCCCTCCAAAGTTCAAAGTCAGGATGCCTTGCTTCACGTCAATTATCGCGTCAGCTGTGCTCAGAAAAGGTCGCCCCAGGATGATTGGGACTTCCTTATCTTCTTCCATCTCCATGACGACGAAATCGACGGGCACGAAGAACTTCCCGACTTGAACTGGCAGATCCTCCACTACACCAAGTGGAAGTCGGACTGAAGAATCCGCCAACTGCAGTGTCATCCTTGTGGGCTTGAGCTCCCCCACTCCTATGCGATCATAGATGGTGCGTGGCATGAGACTCACGCTCGCTCCTAGATCACACAGGGCTTTCTTGATTGTAGCCTTCCCAATGGTGCATGGAATGGAAAACTTTCCAGGATCGTCCAATTTGGGGGGTAGCTCGCTTTTCAAAATTGCGCTGCACTGCTCCGTCAGCTTGACTGTTGCGTGCCCCTCTAAGCTTCTCTTGTTGGAAAGGATGTCCTTCAGAAACTTAGCATAGGTGGGCATTTGGGTCAAAGCGTCGGTGAAAGGGATGGTGATCTGCAGCTGCTTGATGACGTTTGCGAAGTTGGCGAATTGCTCGTTCAGTCTCGTCTCAGCTAATCTCTGGGGGAATGGAACAGGTGGCCGGTATGGAGGGGGTTTCTCGGCACCTTTCTTCTTCTGACCACCTGACGCTTCGGATGGAGGTTGTGCAGATCTTACCGAGCTGGTGCAGTCTGCACTCGCTTGAGGTTGGATGACCTCAGCTCGTTCTGGATTAACCTCCTTCAGTGGAATTGACACAGGGGTCGGGGTCGCGTCAGGTGTCGCGTCAAGGATCGGATCAACTGTGCCCTCACTTGGCATTGGTGGCTCGTCGTATTGGGTCCCACTTCTCAGAGTGATCGCCTGAGCCTCTTTTCTTGGATTTGGTTCGGGCTGAGCTGGAAGCTTCCCGGGTCGAGAGTGGCTTGAGGTGACCATCTGGCTCAGCTGCTCCAGCAACTTGCTTTGGGCAGCCATTTGAGTGCTCATGCTCTGCATCTGCTCCCACATCATCTGATTCATCTTGCCCTGCTCGTGAGTGAAGTTGTTCACTTCGGTAGGCGCAATTGACTTTGAGGGGTCAGAGGGAGCTGCTCGGTTGCCTTGATTGGGAAAGGAAGCGTTCTGGTAGAAGTTCCTGTTGCCATTGTTGTTGCTGTTGCTGCTGCTCGAAGCTTGGGCTCTCCAATCGTTGTTGTTCGGAGGGGGGTAGTTTCCAGTGTTGTTCGCCCGATTGTTCCAGTTGTTGTTGTACTGCGGCCGCTGGAAGCTGTTGTTGTTGAAGGGCGGTCTGAACAAAGAGTTGTTGAAAGGCGCAGGGTTGTTCTGGTTCGACCTCCAGTGCTGCTGCTCAACCGGATCCTTGGAGTAGGACCGGCTGAAGGGAGGTCGTGGGAAGAAGGAAGGCTCGTTGTTGAGAGAGTTGACTTGCTCACTTTCCTCGTCTTGTTGCACGAGCGGGCACTGCTCGTATGCGTGCCTCTCGTCTCCGCACATGACGCAGACTTGAGGTTGCTGTTCGACTGCCTTGACACTGAGCTTGTCCATCGCCCGCTGCATGGCATCCATCTTGGCAGTGAGAGCCGTGATGTGATCGAGCTCGTACTTGCCACCTCCTTGGCTACCTCCTTGGCCTCCTCGCTGGCGTGAAGTGTCGCGGCCGGACCACTGCTGGTTCTGCGCCATGTTGTCTATCAAGTTCATAGCCTTTAAAGGCTCCCTTGACATCAACGCGCCTCCCGCAACAGCGTCCACGTAAGCATGTGTGCTCTCGTTCAGGCCGTCGTAAAACGTTTGAATTAAAAGCCAGTCGGGTATACCATGGTGGGGACAGGAGTACTGCAATTCTCTAAACCTCTCCCAGGCCTCATTCAGGGGTTCATCAAAAATCTGCCTAAAGCTGGTCAGGTCATGTCTTACCTTGGCTGTCCTCTTGTGAGGGAAAAATCTGGTCAGAAACAATTTGGACAAGTCCCTCCAAGTTCTAACAGAGTCCCTAGGCAAGGATCCTAACTATTTCTTGGCCTTATCCCTAAGAGTAAAAGGAAATAGAGCAAGCTTGGTGTAATCAGCATTCTCACCGTTGGTTTTGATGGTCGTGATGCACTCGAGGAAGGTCTGGAGGTGAGCGTGCGGGTCCTCGTGGTCGAGTCCGTGGAAGGTGTTCTGCTGCACCATGTTGACAACCCCCGGATTGAAGTTCGGTTGCTGTCCTGGAATGTGTGGCAGCCGGATCGCACCTCGCACGTCTCCAGCTCTCGGCACGTTGAACTCCCGTAGGGTCCGAGGCATGAAAACATCCGCATCGTCGTCCGTCAGACGGCCTTCTTCTTCTTGCCTTTCTCTTTCTCTTTCCCTGGCCTCTGCCTCCAGTCTGATTCGGGCTTCGTCCTCTGCCTCAGCCATCTCTTCAGGTTCAGGTGCCTTGGTACGGGTCGGACCTGATTGGTGCGGCCTGGCCGTGCCTGAATCGGTGCGGGTCTGACCTGATTGGTGCGGCTTGGCCGTACCTGAATTGGTACGGGCCGTACCAGAGGGTGGCTGAGCAGTCTCGGCTGAGTCTGGAGGAGTTTGATCGAACAGCGGGCCCTTGCTTCTCAGATTATATTTCAACCTGTATTTGCCTGCAGGGGGGGTTCAAAAGCCAGTTTTTTAGTGATTTTGAATAAGAAAATGCAAGAAAGATACAAGACAAAATCTAGATTAACTAAGTAAGGTAAAATCTAACTAGGCAATTGGTTACCGTCCCCGGCAACGGCGCCAAAAACTTGTTCGCGCAAAAGCGCAACGCAAGTTTCGGTACGCTTGAGGGCGTACCTTTAAAAACCGCGCTTACACTTCACGAGTAAGGGTTGCAAGTGCACAACCCCTATCGAGTAATATAATCGGGTATCGATCCACAGGGACGGGCAATTACTAGGTTAGAATTCACCTAACTCAATTAAAAACTAGAAGTGAGAGAGGTTTGTTTTGGTATTTAAGTTCCTAAAGGATCAATTCAAACAAATCAAGCAATTGAAACAAGTGTAATAAAGTGCTAGAAGAAATATAAACTTTGTTTTGATTATGGATAAAAGGCGTTTCCAGGATTTCAGATTTCATCTATGATCTGCCTCTAGTGGTATGGCCCGTACCAAGTTGGTACGGCTAGGCCGTACTCGACTTGGTAAGGCAAGGCCGCACCACTCTGGTAAGACCCGTACTGGCTTGCCAGAACAGAGCTTACCAGTTCGAGTTGATGCATTCCTTGCTGGTACCTCGTGCTAAACTCTTTAGAAAGGTTCAATTGACCATATCTAAGGTTCCTAAGCCTCAACCGTCGTGTGTTGGATCAAGATCTAGGTTGGAATGCAATTGATTGCCTTTTAGGGATTTCTACACCTCAATTCTCATGTGTTGGTACAGATCTACCCTAGCTGGTTGATTGGAGACCTAAGGTACCCTCTAATCTGTCGATTAGAGGAGAATTCAACCTCTCGGCTTCAATTCGAACAAGTCTACCCTAAACAATTGATTTGGTTGAGAGATTGAGATGATCACATGACCTTGATAGGTTTGATCTAGACCTAGAGGTTCATCATACACAATCACAGCAATCAAAGCAAGAGATGGCAAAGAAATCACAATCAATCAATCAAAAGAGTTCATACAAAATACAAGTCAAAGAAAGTCAAAGCAAATCAAGAATCCATCTCTAAACCCTAGAAACTAAAATAACTACTCACAGCACATGATCTGATCTAAAAATACAATAAAAGGGATAGAGAAAGCCATGGATCGAAGGGATCGAGTGGAAGAAGCTTGATCCGTCGAGTTTCGCCTCTTCCTCTTCCTTCCTTCTTGCTCCTAGCTCCTCAGCTCTCTTTCTCTCTCTTACTGTGCTCTCAAATAGATCTGGAATGGAATCAATGTCGAAATTGGAGAGTTCCCCGCTTTAAATAGCCTCTGCCAAAATTTGAATCTGTCAGGCCGCCTTTAAGTACGGCCCGTACCAAATTGGTACGGCCTGGCCGTACCAGGCGTGATGAGCTGAAAAATGGCCAAGTCTGGTGAGACCCGTACCAAGCCTGGTAAGGGTCGTACCTCATCATCTGAATCGCCGTTTCTTCGTGTGTTTTGCTCCAAACCTGCAGAAAACAAACAAACACTCAGCAGTACCAAATTCTAAAGATATATCGATGAAATGCACATGATTCTGGTGAATTAGGGCACGAATCTGGTACTAAAACAGGCCTAAAATAGACTAAATATGCGAGGTATCAATATTCATATGGAGATCATGTTGAACGGTTCGGATCGACTGTTAGGATTTTGAAAACTAAAAAAGTGAGCCGTAGTACGGAGGGCCCTTATATACGCGTAGCACCGTAGCACTGTCCTATATATATATATATATATATATATATATAGGAGTTGGCTACGGTGCTACGCGTAGCATAGAGGGCCTCTTTGCTACGGCTCAATATTTGAGTTTTTAAAATTTTAACGGTCGATCCGAACCGTTCAACATGATCTCCATATGAATATGTACTTGCAAACCAAATTTTACATTTTTTAGAATTTTTTTACTATTTTTTTAGATAGGTAGAAAAACACTTGATCTAAATGGTACAGAATTTTCAGATCAAGTGATTTTCTACCTATCTAAAAAAATTCTAAAAAATATAAAATTTGATTTGCAAGTACATATTCATATGGAGATCATGTTGAACGGTTCGGATCGGCCGTTAAAATTTTGAAAACTCAAATATTGAGCCGTAGCACAGAGGCCCTCTATGCTACGCATAGCATATTAGCCAAATTATATATATATGGACAGTGCTACGGTGCTATGCATATATAAGGGCCCTCCGTGCTACGGCTCACTTTTTGAGTTTTCAAAATCCTAACGGTCGATTCAAACCGTTCAACATGATCTCCATATGAATATGTACTTGCAAACCAAATTTTACATTTTTTAGAATTTTTTTTACTATTTATTAAGCCACTTTGAAAAAACACTAATTTGTACACAACAGTAAAATCTGCTGGACCATTGGATCAGCGATTTTCAAAGTGGCTTAATAAATAGTAAAAAAATTCTAAAAATATAAAATTTGGTTTGCATGTACATATTCATATGGAGATCATGTTGAACGGTTCGGATCGACCGTTAGGATTTTGAAAACTCAAAAAGTGAGCCGTAGCACGGAGAGGCCCTTATATATGCATAGCATATTAGACAAATCCTATATATATATATATATATATATATATATATATATATATATATATAGATGGGCTATTGTGCTTTGCAAAGTAAAACCCCCTCTTTACTTCGGGCCATTTTTTGCAATTTGAAAATTCAAATAACCGATCCGAACCGTTCAACATGTTCTAAATATTAAAATGTGCTTGCAAACTAAATTTTACATTTTTTGAAATTTGTTTACTATTTATTAAGCCACTTTGAAAATCGCTGATCCGGTGGTCCAGAAAATTTTACTGTTTTTTAACTGTTTACAGTGGATTAGCGATTTTCAAAGTGGCTTAATAAATAGTAAAAAAATTCCAAAAAATGTAAAATTTAGTCTGCAAGCACATTTCAATATTTAGAACATGTTGAACGGTTCGGATCGGTTGTTTGAATTTTCAAATTGTAAAAAATAGCCCGAAGTAAAGAGGGAGTTTTACTTTGCAAAGCACAATAGCCCATCTCTCTCTATATATATATATTAGAGATCTTAATATTTTCATCTAATATGTATATTATATGACACCTATCCTAGATGAGTATATATGATACGTAATCAATTTAAAAATATAAACAATCGACAAAAGCTAAGATGATTATTACAGATAATGATCGTCTGATTCTTTGCAAGAATCGGATTATGTGATGTTCGATCATATTTTGTGATTGTATATGCGGTACCTGATAGCGGACAATAAACTAAAAGTAACTTTATAAATTGAGTAGCAAGTAGTAGATAATTTTGGGACTCATTCACTCTAAACATAGCATTAAGCTAAGACTAATAAAACTCAAAAGCTGATCTGCCCTAAGAGTCTAAGGCTTATTTATAATAAAAACAAAAACTAGCTGTTACAAAATCTTTCAAAGTATGGTGATAAATCAGCAGGATATTCTCTCCTTAATGGGTTAAGATATTATGCCTTTTAAGTTGAAAATGGCCGTTAATTCCTTGCCAAAATTGCTGCCGTGCACATTTCCATTATCTGTAGAATTTAGTTGCATCAGTGCCCCTACAAAATCTTGTCATATTAGATTACTTTGAAGAGGCATCTTAATTTACAATCTCAATTTAAAAGGACACATCAAGATATAATAATGGACACATCATTATAGGTCTCATAAATAATAGACACATCAAGATATAATAAACCGAATACTATGCTGGAGCATCATATATATTTTTTATAAAGAGTATGACTACAAAACTACTGTAAATATTATATAAAATATTAGTACTCAGCTAATTAACAACATCAGAAGAGCACTCACTTGAGATAAGGCTATACAATACTGTAAATATTAGATAAAATATTACCCTACATATAGACAGTTTCCGCAATAAATTATTTTTCTAAACAACTTAATATCTTTCAGGCCACATATTACAAGCAAAAATAGCGAAACAGTGTAGCTACACTAATATAGTCCGAAACATCAAGTACCACCTCCCAATGAACAACACACAAAACAAATCCAAAAGAGATATTCGAACAAATTGCTTCACTAGAAATAATCCTAAATCAAATGATACTTCAATTAAAAAATAATTATCCACAATTTATAATTCAACGACTAAAACATAACCCAAATTCTGAGAAAGGAAAAATAAAACAGTTAACTTGGATCAATCTAACAAAACTATATATTACCTGGATCCACGCAATATTCAATTGCCACACCTTATTGGATGCAGCAGAGATCTAACGGTGATTATGCAAATACTTGAATAGCTGGCAGACACTAATTGGAGACGTAAAATTGACAAATGCATATCTAAAGTTGCCAAAAAATAAAGAGAAGAGTCTCAAAACTTGCATTGAAGTTTCTGATTAAGTTTTTCATTTCTATTTTTCGAAATATGTAGAATATCAATTTTTATAGCAAACATTCATTCTATACACACTAAACATCTCTAAAAAAAATATAAAAAAATGGCTCCAACGTGGGACGGTTAGGTTATTTTTAAAAGAAATTCAATGTGGAGGATAAATTTTCTATTTTTTTTTAGGGTATTAATAAAAATTTCGGCTGTCAGGAGAACAAACAAAGCAAAACAACGATAGAATATTTTCTTCATTTTCTTTACATTCAATCAAAATCAACCGGAAGCAAAATAAATGAACAATTAAACAACATAGTGACATCAAATCTCTGTCACCCCTTCAAATTAAGTGCAATAACCAAGAAAATAATATAAAATTTATGTGCAATGAAGATCAATGAAACGAGCGCATCATCACTGCGGGATGGAGCAGCCGGAGGAGCAGAAGGAGATGAGTTACCCTCGTAGTATTGAAGCACAGTGTAAACAGTCTGCATGACAGTCATGACGAGTAGGAAAATCGCAGCGGCAAGAGAGAGTAAGGCCCAGGGGCTTCTAAAATAGGTGTGGAGCAGGTTCGCCCGCCACATGTTCCACGGCTTCTGACAGTAGACATTCACCATCCTTTGCACCTTGTCGAGGTTGCTTTGCGGCTCCAACACGACATCCTTCGCCAGGCTATTAAATAGCTTCGCAACCGCCTTGTCGCTCCCCACAACATTTTGAATTATTCCTATATTTATAGTTAAGTAACCGTTGGATTAATTATTAGTCCAGAACCAATTTACATCTGTATTGATTAGAATTCATTATGACGAGCTCCTTGTACCTTTGGTGGTGAGTAGGCTAACGTCTTTTGCAGAGTCGATGATGTTGTCCATGAAAAAGACATACGACGTGACATCATTGCCGGCCCCAACATGAAGGCGCTCGAAGGCCATGAGATTGAGAAACATGTACTCGGTTAAGTCGTCAACAACGATCACTGGCAGCCTGAGGACGCCGTGCTTGAAATGAATGTCGTGCAGGCTAGTTGTGCGGCTCTGCTTGAAACGGATGCCGGCCTCGTACAACTCCATGGCTGATCGAATTATCTCGCTCGAGTTTGGATCAGGTTTGTAGTCGGGCAGGGAATCCTGTGGACCTGTGAGAAGGGTTTTTCGGTATAGGTCAAGTGGGTGTAGGCTCAGGCCAATAAATGGCCGGGCTATTAAATTTGGAGCAAGAAATTTCAAGACTAGCCTGTTTATGTTCTCGTCAGTCTGCATGGTGAAATAGATAAAAAAAAACTTCTATAGACAATTGAAGATGTATATTATTAAAACAGTTGCATTTTGTGCCAGCTAATTTTTTTTTAAACCCTTGGCAGTGGCTGCTAAAGTATGTGCCAGCTAATTTAATTATGCTTAAAATGACATGCATTCCTGAATTTGTTGCACGAGTACCTTTTTAGACATTCCAGCGGTGGCGATTAGTCTTTCAAGCACTAGCAAAGGCAACTGGTTTTCTATCATGAGCATATCCCTTTTAATATACGGCACGGTGTATAGCATCCCATGTGCACTAAATATCGGGTCATTGTGTACATAGTCGTCAGCCGAGCTCCTGTGTCCGGTTGTTTCAAAATGGAAGGAGATGTTAGTTGATTTACACATAACCTCAAGCATGAAGCAACCATCGACTATCATGAGCTGCACGAATCCGTCTCTGTCCTTGATCCACCGTTCATCCAGGTTCTGGTACGACTCCTGCAACTGCACCACTACTTCTTCCACTGCAGCTACAAAGTGTTCCAGCGGCTGCTTGGTACGCTTGAGGAAGTGAAGCAGGGCCCTACAAAAAATTAGTACACAGTATTAGCCGATGATACTAATCGTATCATGTTTTTAATCAGTCTTATATTATAATAACTATATTATTAGTACCTGTGCTTATGTTCTTCCATGGGCATCAATTGGGGCTCACCATGATGGAACGGGCCGAAGGACACCAGTTGCGGCTTGTACGCCTTACGATTCAGGTCCTTGATGCATGCAGGTACACGGTATATCGAGTTCTTGTTCCATTTCTGGAGCTCCGTTGTCGGGTTTACTAAATTGAGACTGTTTCTAACCTCCTTGATCCAACTCTTCTCCCTCGACAGATTTGACATGATTAATAATCAACAAGTTATCAAGCTAGGACGCCAAGCTATCTCTATATTAATCATTTAATATTATGTGTGTTATGTGTGTATATATAGAAGGCTAACAAAAAGGAGATGTAGCTAGGTCTTGAAGGAATCTAAGCTTGCTTCTGGTCTCCATGAAGGCATGCCATGACTTTACAACCCATGATAGGAAGTAATTCACAATTCAGAGAATTGAGTGTAAGGTTGGGAAGGCATTGCTTTCTTTTCTTTTGTTCTCTTGTCAAATAAAAAAGTGCTAGTTATACCAAACCTAATTTGGTAAAATCAAGAATAAGTCCACCACTCTGATACCCATCGTAATGCTTGGATCAATAAAAGTTGTAAGGGATTGGAAACAGTAGAATTGGTACCAGTTGTTTGGTACCACACGACCACTTGCCTTGTTTGTTATGATTTCAGTACGAATGAATCGGTGGGGTACTTTTACAACAGTGATTGAATTGAGTAAAAAGCTTTATTGATTATTTTACATAGATACAATCTACAGGTTAGAACATATATAGTTTCTATGAGGCTTAGAGCCGTTACATAAGGGGTTGTTAAATATGGGCGCAGTTGGGTCCGATGCCCATCGGACCCAAAGTGGGTTC
>JAJGRW010001085.1:1227660-1302251 GCA_025461045.1 Carex parvula | reverse complement strand
AGATTTTGCATGAGAAATACGTGCTACACAAAATGTGTTTGCCTTTTCTTTTGCCAAGATACATCATATTTGATGTTTAGCACCTGACATTTCTCATTAAAACCAACACCTATACAGTAAATAAGCATAGTTAAAATATTCTCTATCAGATGATTTGCAAATCTACCTGACATTGTTCTCCCAACCCAAATTGAATTTAAATTTAGCGAGGCAATTTTGGTACTAGAGAACATATATTAAAGTAGCTATGGGAAGTATGACGTATAAGACAAGTCAATACGAATACGGCATATTAGTAACTTTTAAATTTGCTTAACCCTAGTTTTGAGCTTGGATCTTGTATATGGAGAAACTGACAAACATTGAAAATGAGAAAGACTGGGTTTTATTTACTAATGAGGTAAATTTTTCAGAAACTAGAATAAATAATTAATTTACCTTTCCCTCCCTCTTTCTATAGATACAAACTAGAAGGAAGGTGGTACTTTCTGGCACGCTTTTTCAAAACCATGTGCGTGAGGTGTTTAACATCCTCAACCTTGTCAGACCCAAGTTCCTCCAGTCTGACAAGGCTCGTGCCATCGTAAAGCGTGTCTTGAGCCGAGTGGAAATAGCAGGCTCGCGCCGCATCTCCAATAGCATTGCTGAGGGTGCCTTCTACGAATTGGTCGAACAAACACTACAAAATGACAATGCCTTCAATCGCAAGGTCCGAGTCATACAAGATCTAAGGGAACTGACGAAGGATGTGCTCCACTACTACAAGGGTGACTTTTTGGATGAGTTACCAGGTCTGGTGGATCTTACCATTATGCTTGAACTAAGCCCAAAACAAAAGGAATTCGCTCGAAAGCTCTCAAGTTATGAAAAGTTTAAGAGAAGTGCAGTTGGCACTGCCGTATACATGCACCCACGCTTGTCAGAGATATCAGAAATTGCACATCAGGATCGTGTTGCATCTTTTATCAGCACAAAAATAGATGCATTGGTGGACTCAATCAATGTTGTAGATGGGGTTAAGACCAAGTTTTTTCTGGGTATTCTCAACCTAGCTGTAGCAGCTCAAGAAAAGCTCCTTGCATTTAGCCAGTACATTGTACCACTTAAATTTCTTGAGAGGCTACTAGTACACACTAAAGGATGGCATGTAGGCAAGGAAATTTTTGTCATTTCAGGAGACACTAGCTCTGACGAGCGGGAGTGGTCCATGGACCAGTTTAACAACTCACCAGATGCTAAGGTGTTATTTGGCTCAATCAAAGCATGTGGTGAGGGGATTTCTCTGGTTGGTGCATCAAGGGTTGTTATATTGGATGTGCACCTCAACCCATCAGTGACCCGTCAGGCAATCGGAAGGGCATTTCGACCGGGACAGACAAAAAAGGTGTACACATACCGGTTGGTGGCGGCTGGTTCGCCAGAGGAGCGGGTTCACCAAACGTCATTCAAGAAGGAGCTGATCTCTAAAATGTGGTTTGAGTGGAGTGAGCATGGTGATTATGGAGAGTTTGAATTGGATGAGGTGGCGGTTGAGAGTTGCGATGATATTTTCTTGGAGAACCCGGCCGTGTGTGAAGACATTAAGTCTCTGTATAGAAGGTCTGTTTCTGTATCAGCCCCTTTGTTAAGTTCATTCCAATGTAAGTCCTTGTGAAACCCTTTCAATAAGAAAGGATGTAATGGGATCTTTGGATTTTGATCCATGCTGGTGTCTTATTGCACTTACGCATTCCCATATGGTTCATAACTTATTTATACAAAAAACCACATCTCTTAGCTTTTGTATTATCTTTAAAGCAAATTACAAAAGAACTTTGTGATAGGGCGACATGGTCTGGGACTGCCCTGGTTGCATCCTTTCAAAACATACCTGTCAGTCTGACCTGACCAAGCCTGTTAATTAATTGCACAACTGTCCAATCTGGTCGCTTTTGGTACACTTATTGATTTTTCCTTCTTCCAAGTCATCACTGGTTTCATTTCACAAAATTATAATCAAGTGCAAACAGGGCAGGTTTGACCCAACCCGACCTGCCCACAGGGTAACCAAAACCTGGCATGAACCTCACTTATTAACCCAATGGATCAGCATTAGTCTGGTCAGTTCGGATCAACAAAAAGAGTCCCTACCTTTTATCATAAATATTCTTACACGAGTACATGCTTTCAAAAAACAAAAAAAAAGCAAGTTGGATGTTTTGACAATTGACATTATGTTTGTTTGAAAATTCTTTTGCAGGTGACTGAAATGCTTAGTCCACATACCAAGGCTAATTCCAACGATTAACCATGTTGTTAATTTCAGTGATACTACTAATGGTTTATTCCCCCCTCATTCCAAAACTACCCTTTAGTGCCGGATGCTTAGTTGCCCGTGCAGGTTGAAGCTCGAGTTTTTTAGGCCCAGAAGAATGTCTTTGGCAGGTCTGTAAATAAATAATCAAACTATTAATGCCCTTAGTCAGCCTTTTTTGCAAGTCTTCCTTTGTTGTAAAGGCTTTAGCTGCTAATGTGTTATTTCATTTTATAGATCTGAATCTCGGCTTTGTTGAAGTGATCAGAGTTCTGATTACTGTACTCTTAAATTTTAGCATAACTTAAGCAGGTAAAATGTTGATGGAACTTAAAAGAGTATTTTCTTTGAATATTTTCTTCAATTAACAGTAATAGGTGGTTGTTTTATAGAGCCTCACGGTATGTATCTTTGTTGTTCATGTGATTACACTAAACTGCACCAAAGTAGGTTTAGATATCCAGAATGAAGACTGAAAGAGAGAATTAGAAACCACAAAAACGAATCTCTGCATTCAAACAGTGGCCAAAAGCAAACGACGCCAAACCAAACAAACCAGCAAACAAGTACTCTTTTCATACAAACACCACCAAAGCATAGGACCCTAATTTATAATATTCAAGCAAATTACAACTAAGACCAGAGTCTGTTTCTCTTAAATGAACTAAACACACAATAAACTGGCAAGGAGTTCACTTGGAAGCAAGTTCTTCAATCTTCTTCTGGAGCTCCTCCTTTTGAGCCCCTACAATCCTGTGAAGAATTGTTCCTTCTTTCACAAACACAAAGGTTGGCATAGCTTCAACTGCCCAATCTTGTGCAACGTTCTGTAATAAAAATGTAATTTTACAGAGAACAATAAACTTATATGGATGCCATTACATGTTTACTCTAGCAAAATAAGAAATATTATGCATAATCCCACCAACAACTGAAAAGCATCTACACTATTGAGGATATACAGAAAAAAGTTCTTGGCACAACTGCTCTATACATTTTGAGAAACGGAATATTTAGGCTAATAAGACCATAATCGGGGCAAAAAAAGATAAAGCAACACTACTGTGCTTTACAGGGATACCAGCATACAGGTAGAGGTGGGTTTTTCCATTTCCCAGTCATATATGATAGTTCAAGACTTTTAAAAGGGTAAACACAAAAAACTTAGAATTTCAATTAGAATATCTATCTATAGGATGTAGAAATATCAAAAAAAAAAAAAATTCAAGTGCCAGAAAACATACGTTCAGCTCATCAACATCAACTTTAAGAAAGAGGACGCTGGGGAATTTCTTTGCAAAATCAGCAAATGCTGGTGCAATTGTACGGCATGGTCCACACCACGAAGCAGTAAAATCAATAACCACCTACGCACCAACAAATAGATAACACTTAAAGAATATCACCCCAACATGAATGCTGAGATACTAAATCATGCAAGAAGGTAAGTTCTGTATCCAATTTATTATTCTGCATCTTAACTGAGCCAACACTACATTCATTTCAGAGTCTGGTAAGCTAGCAAAATATGCAGGAGAATTTGGGCATATTCACTCAAACTTACCCATTAAGTTAGTAGTATTTCTTAGTTTTAGGGACTTAATTACACACTTGACAATAATTTAACCTCAGAGTTTGAATTTGATCCCAAAAAGCATTAAAAAGTAGGACCCGTTGTACAGACATCATATCAATTTAAGTATACTGAATTTGTCCAAATTGTTCATTTCAATAATGCTGCACAAGGAGCAATTCTCAATCAGATCGTTTAAGAAAACATTTGATCAGTTCAATTAAACCCGTACAAAGAAGCTATACTGATTTTGCAAGTTTGGAAAAACAAAGTAGTTATTTCTATAGCTGAGCTTTGCTATGTACAAGCTTAAGGTAAACATACAAGTTCCTAATTCATAGGGGTATAACAGCAATTTCTGATTTTGCAAGGTCTTAAAACAAACGACTTGGTAGTTATCGATCAATTCTTTAATACACAAAGATAGAATAACTCTACTGTTAATTAATACGGATAAGATCCACAGCATGATCACGCTATAGATGAAATATTATCCTAAACGGAAAAAATCGACTGCGTTCGATGCGACAAGATTTGAAATATAGCCATAGAAAAGAGAGAAATCTCAAAAGTACAAGCTTCTTCGATTCGTTGGCCTGCTCGAGTTGTCGGGTCCACTCATCATTGCTGTGGCAAGCGATCGCGCTTCCTTCTTCCGCCATTTTCCTCTTTCTCGATATGCTTTTCTTTCAATCTTTCTCCTGTCTTCTCTCTGTCCTTGTATTTGTCAGATCTTTTCGCCAGTTCCAAAACCAAAGCGGCTATAAATAGCTGTTATCGAATTATGAAGTTACAAAAATACCCCTAGGATTGACCATCCTCAATGACGTCGCAAATATCCTTGATAGTTCTGCTGTGAAAGCATCTTTCTAACCAACGAGTGTGTGCGAGTTCTCTTAAGAAAGATACAGTTCTATTCTCAATTCATGATTTTACCACCTCATGGCACCATCATATATTTTTCCGGCAGGATAATAAACCCTCTGCCATAGACGATCAACACAACACTTCTGCTTAATTATGGTCAAAGAAAATCGAATTCAGATCCAGTGCATTAACCCAATTTTTGAGTTTTGATCCAAACCGTCCAAGATGCTCTAACACGAATCTTAAAGAGCCTGGACCCCACAAATAATACTGGCCCCCTGCGCTACCACCGAATAGGCACCGTACACGTCTAAACTCAAAAATTGGGTTACTTTAGGGGATCCGGACTCAAGAAAATCTCAGAGGTGGAGGCGATATCTTCTTGGCGAAGGATGGAATCCGAATCGAGGCCAATTTGTGTCCGATGCCCATCGGACTCAAAGTGAGTTCGATGGGTACGATGACCGTAATATCTGCTTTAAAATTCGCGCCGAATTTCGCATATGCTTTAAAATTCGTGCGCATGAATCCTAAAGTAGATTGGACGGTTCTGAAATCCATCGGAACCAACCTGCTCTCATCCGAATCACGGGCGATTGCGAAGGAAAGGAACAATTTTTAGTTGGAATAATGAACCGCAAATGTTCCATCATTATTATAATTAAAAACTTTATTTATAATATAAGTTAAATAATAGAGTGAATAATTAAATAATTAAAAGTAAATTTGTAAGATTATAAATTTATGATTGCAGCACAATACGGAATAATATGGGATTATTTTATTATTTATAATGCAAATAAAATATTAAAATATTAATATTCTGATCAACTAAACAATACATTTAAAAAAAAAAATTTATTGATAAAATTAAATAAATATTGTGTTTTAGAATAAATTCAGAAACAATTCGCTAAAAATTTAAAAAGAACAATATATAACCTTGTAACTACGAATATACAAGGGTTCGCACGTAGCGCTTGCCGACAACAACAAAGTAGGTACTTATCGCGAGGGTACTCCGTCATGAAAAGTAGGCACTTATCGCGAGGCACTTTTCGCGACAGAGTACCGTCATAACTGTGCTTTTTCTTTTCGCGACGGTACTTTTCGCGACGGAGTACCCTCGCGATAAGTGCCTACTTTTTGTTACGCGTACGTCATTCTCCTAGCTCGGCTTTGCAAACGTAAACAAAAATATACGAAATGCTTAATTTGAGAAAAAAAAATTAAAAAAATTAAAAAAGACGCAGCACATCATCCATCCTAGTATTATTCCTGCCCAAACATGCTTAACCGTGAAGTTTCGATAGAATCTGATGCTCTAGTGATGGTATAATCACATTAGCATACAACCGCATATTGTATTTAAATGTAAATATGGAGAGTAAAGTGGGTCTTGAGGCCCACGGGCAGGAATCATACCAAGGCGAGTGGAGGGAGACCGTGGGGTCAACGGGCTGGGATGCAGATGTGTAGAGCGATGGGAGCCCTACAGGCCGTTACGACAACCAGTAGGTGAGTCACGGGCAGGTACCACAATCATGGTCACTGGACCTATGATGCTAGTTTGATGAGAGAGATTTTCGACAGGCTCCACAAAAGACTTCACATCCCGATTTGTAAATGTAAACAAAATACACGAAATGCGGAGAGAAAAAATAAAAAATGAATAAGATGCATGTAAACAAAATACATGAAATACGGAGAGAAATATTAAAATATAAAAAAGATGCAACACAAGGACTTCACACCCCAAGCACGTTTAATTGTGGAGTTCTGATGTGATCCAATGCTTTAGTGCTAGTATGATTATGTTGGTTGTAGAACGGTTGCACGATGTATTTAAAGCAAATATATATAGTAAATAAAATGGACCCTGAGGCTCACAGGCCGAAATCATACCGAGGTGTGTGGAGGGAGACGGTGGGCCCCATAAGCCTAGATGTGGATGTGCATAACGTCGTGAGCTCTACAAGTTGGTATGGCAACGACTAGATGGGTCCGGGACAAGGGCCACGAGCATGGTTGTCGATAGAGGGTAACCACGGTGACGGTTCGATGAGGGAGATTTTCGACAGGGCTAAAGAAAGATTTGAATCTTGAGCTTGTTGAAGTGCAACCCAGGATCGATACGGAAAGAGAATCCAGTTTGTAAACACAAACAAAATACAAAAAATGCAAGTTCTCTTTGCATTTTGTGAGGATTTAGGATTTGAGGACTAGAGTTTGAGAATTATGATTTAGAAATTAGAGATTAGGAATTAGGTATTAGGACATAGGGCTTAGCCATTAGGACTTAGGGATTATGGCTTAAGGATTATGGTTTAGTGTTTTGTGTTTTGTGGTATGGGGTTTGGGTTTTTCAGTTTATGGTTTCGAGTTCGAGGTTCAGGGTTTGAGGTTCCATGTTCCTAGTCTCTAATTTTGAGTTCTGAGTTTGGAGTTCGAGAATTAGAGATTAGAGTTTAAGATTTATGATTAGGACAATTATTTTAAAAAAAATATTGTGATGATATCATTTGAGAATGTTACATGATATTTGTCTTAGTTAAATCGTTGGAAATATTATGTTTGCATATCTAACAATTCTCGTAAATTGTTAGCTGTTCCGTAATTTCTATCTATGTGCATCTTATTGAATTGTTGCCAATTATTTGTATATATGAAATAATCGTTCGCAAAAGTTTATATAAAGACGGTTGCTTTTTGTCAAATCTTTGAATTCTTGACATCGACCTGATAATACTTCAGATTAAATAATTTATTAGTCGAACTGATGGGTCAACTGATTTAACTGCTGATTTTTTTATAACATTGAATTTGTAATAGAAAGATAATGCTTCAACTAAAAGTATTAAATTCTTGATTGATTTTAGCTAAGTGCAAAGGATAAAAATGTATACCGTTGAACTAATAAATCAAATCAAAGTTTAAATTTTCTAATGGTTAAGAAAAAAAACTAGCAACAAAATAGAATGACTAAAAGTTGCAATTCTGAGGTTGAATTGCCACTCGATAATCAAAATATGAAGCCTTTAATTTTTATCCTTAACTTTTTTTATGAACCATAGCATTATTATAATGTTAAAGATTAAGATAATCAAATGTATAGCACTCAATTATTTAAAAAAAAACACATTTAAAACATATTTTATGGCGAATCATAACATTACTTTCTCCTTATTCTTAAAAGGTTAAGATAATCAAAATGTGGAACTTTTTTTTTTAATTTTCGTAGAAACTGCAAAGTTATAAAGGAGAAATCGAACTTTCAACTTTTGAATAATCAACAGTTTTAGAATTTTTTTTTCTAACTAACTATGCTACCTTTCCTTTGTTAGACACGTAATTCTTTAAAAAACACACACCCAAATGTACCGTTTTTTTATTAATACTCTAAAAAAAAAATCAAATCTGCCCTCAATCTCAAATCTTTATTAAAAATACCTTGACCGCCTCTTCACTGGGCGGTCAACTGTTTATACCAAACTGCTCCATTGTGAAACAGTTTGCTATTTTTTTTTTTTACTGTTCACACCAAACCGCCCCACAGTGCGGTTTGGTATGAACAGTGAACCGTCCAGTGAATGAGCAGGTAGAGTATTTTTAATAAAATTTGAAATTGAGAACAAATTTAATATTTTGTGTTTTTTTGTATTAATAAAAAAAGCGGCCACATGTATGACACAAGGCATCTAGACTTATCCACGGAATATCATGTCAATTGCTTTTGCTTTTTTCTAGAAAAGGTACCGCTGATGGTTCAGACTTCGGAAAAAAAAGGGAAAAGAAAGAACCGGTTTTGATATTGGTTGGTTCACAGTTGACAGAGAAAACCGTCCGGTTTTTTATTTTTTTTCCCGGGCTATATGTATATTCGGTCTTTTATTAGAACTGAAACGAATTTGGCTCCATTTCTGATTTTCCCCGATCCAACTATTCAGTCCGATCCGGTTTCAATAATAGTGCTTGGTATCCATCCCGATTCGAATCTATGACCATCCATTTAAAGTGGAGTGCATGCATTCCGAGAGACAAATTTGAATCCCAAAACGATCTCAACCGACGAATTCGATTCAGACGGTCCTGATCCAAAACCCAAAAACTAGATTACTTTAGAGGATCCGGACCCGTTGAGACATAGCACGACATGGAAATCTAAGATACCTTCCCCATGTGTAGCTGACTGTTTGGTAATTGCTGGAATCCTCGCGTAATCAAATAAGGCCTATACTATTTGGGCTTATTATATAGGCCCACAAAAGAAATTAACTTGCTTCCAAGTTCCAACGATCTTAAACCGACAGTTTCTTTTAAGAGAAGCCCAACCATCAAAACTCAAAAGCCTAATTCATTGTAACCACATATTAGTGCACAAATTGTACACATGCATATAGCCAGCCTACTGTATGTCAGGCTGGCGTGGGACCATCCATGCAAAGAATGTGTTTTGTTATATATATACTTTTAGTATCCGCAAATTGATTATTATTTTAAAATAAATATAAACAAACAATAAATAAGATAGAAAGAATCTCTTTCTTCATATATTTGTCATGTGTATAATACAAAATTACAAAGACTCTATTTATAAGTCACAAATTGTGAATGAAAAACCACCTAAATTACAATAATAAATGGAAAAATGAATTTCAATAATAGTGGAATATATATTCCAATAATAATGGGTAGTGGAGAAATGAATATTAAAAATCATGAACATCCACATTAATAATTTATTCATAATAATTATTTCCTTTATGAGAATAATAAAAAATGCCACATCGGCACATCGCTGATTTTATGATCAAGAGATGGATGTTCGAATATAAAAAAATAAAAATAAAAACAAATCAAGAGATGGATGGTGCCAGCTGGCAGCGCCTCCTAGAGAGAGAGCAACCTTGACAGCTGGGGGAGCTGGGCCATTAAATGGGCCCCATCAAGTCAACATCAGGCCCACAGTACTATTAAAAAATTTAATGGGCTTGACCTAATTTACCGGTCAGGCCAGGTCCCCTTCGTATCAAATGGCACTCGTTTCCCTTGCAATGTACACAAAATTTCTTGGAACACCCAATATAAAACAAACAAACTGTTGATCTATTTTTATACACTATTGTATTGTACATGTTGTGTTAAGAAAGAAAGAAGAAAAAAAAAATCAAATATAATCAAATTACTACCTAAAAAAATTCTATATTCAACAATATTTAATTGCTTTCTAACTACTCTCTCTTAAGGGCACCAAAGAAGAGTGAGATCCCATGGGCTCAAAAATTCTCTGACCCACAGCAAGTATGGATTTCGGGTCAAACTCCGACTTGCGCTGGACGAACCGGGCCCACTTTCGGCCGAAATGCCGGGCCCACTCTGCTTGTGTTTTGTAATGTGGTAAGTACTGCTTTATCTCAATACCGGAACTGGTACAAAATTCAATTATTCTCTCATTTTGCTGGGTCAAGTACTGTAGGGTTTGACTCAGCTCAGTCGAGTCAGGCACCGCAGACCGCAAGAACGCAACCAAGTAGAACACATCCTCATCGGGTGTTACCACTGAGCTCCTTTGATCCCATCTGTATAATCATATTAGTTCACAACTTGTTAATTAGTTCTATTGTAAGTAGCAACATGGTTTAGGTCGGAGAATTAATGAAAAATAAAAAAGAGGTATAGATGATTGATTATATATATTACTTGTGCTTGTTCATTGGGTAAATGAGAACTGGGCCGCTTGTTCGGTTATCGAGGATGCCGTTAAAAACCCCTCGGTCGAAATTCGTAATTTTGGATGCTGGCACGAAGAGGTTAAGCCATGGATGAGGCACCTCCCATAGACCTTTGGCACGCAACTTCAACTCCGCCTTGTGGACCCGGTCTAAGAAGTCAATGTATGATAGGTCTGTTGTAAACATTGTTCCTGGAATAAACTTGAGCTCCTTGAGCAATGCCTCCACCTCCTGAATGAATAAAAATTAAAGTTGCAAAGTTTGCCACGTTGGAGAGCATATTATGGGTGCCATTTTTGGTGCTTGTTATGTAATAAAAGTAACTTCCACTTATTTTCCGACAAGACAATTTTATATTGTAAGAGGTTGACAGGCAAATCATGCTTTGCTAAAGAAAGGTGATACGGTTGGAAAAAGGGATATATATGCACATAGAATAAGATCTAGCTAGCAAAGTAGCAATAGCATATATATATATACGGACCAACTCCCCATGTTCATCATGTGATCCTAATATCCTATGGTTTTGGGGATATAAAAGACTAATTAGAAAACTTGATTGATCTCTGTAATCATTAACCAATTTAGGTAAAGGGAGAAAGCAAAGGAAGTGATTTGGGCATTTGGCTGAGGAAACATATATGGGAATGGGTGAGAATTTGCTGCGATCCGGGTACTGTGAACAGTACCCTGCAATTCCTGCTTTTTCAAATCCAGCTGTCGAATAATTTCGAGATGCGTGCACAGAAAAACCAGCTGTTTTGAGATGCGTGCACTAAAAAGTTGGACGGCTGGATTTAAAAAAGCAGGGATTGCAGAATTACTGTGCTCAATATTCGGATCACAGCAGATCTTAATCCATATGGGAATGGGATAATGCTTTTTTCTAATTCCTTGTACATGGAAAAGACACTTGTCAAATCTAATTCAAATATTCAATCACCAACCATCATTAGACGGCGATATGTCTCTTAATTTGGCTGTTGATAATTAAGTAACTTTGTTTGCTTTTTGTAAAATGTAAAGTGATTTTGTTTGCTTTTGTAAAGTGATTCTTATGAAAATTTCGCATGTGAAATTCAATGATAAATGGTTATTTTCGTACCAGTACCAGTACCAGACACTAACTCAACATATAAAAACTATATATATATATGTATGTATGTATGTTGATCAGTTGATCTAACCTGGTCGACTGTTCCAGCAGTGGCATCATCGTAATTTTTGGTCACCTCTAGGCAGTAGAGGACTTTACCATGGGACCGGAGCGAGCTTAACTTGATTGGATTTCTGGGTGAGAAGAAGGATGATCTCCAGTTGTTTATGAGGCTCTCGTCAGTTATGACGAACCCCTCTACGTAATCGAACTTGTCAGAGCCGTGAAGCGAGATCAAATGCTCTTGATCGCGTGTAAAAGAGGCAAAATCGGAGTACACCACTCTAATCCAGCGAACCTAGATTAAACATGCAGCAATCTCATAAATTATAGATAAATTTTTATGCTTAAATCATCAAATGTATATGCAATTTTTATAAGCCATATATATAGATATATATATATTCATATTACATGTGGGTGAAAACTTAAATTCATAAACTCTTGATCGAGCATATATATATCAACTTAATTAGTAACTCAGTATATGCAATTTTGTAACATTTAATATGAATTATAGATATATTAAATACTATTTTACGATACTGAATCTTTGAAACTAGCTACCAATTATATATATATAATGTTTAAGTTAGAGAGTCTCTCTCCAAAATCAACATCGGTCTACGTACGGAGTATGGACCATATTTGATAATTTGTTGCGTAGAAAACTGTATGTGATAGGTAGGTATATCAGCTAGCTTTCTGGTAAGTGGTAAGAGATTAGACAGACACGTAATTACTAGGCATCGATCACCATTCATCCATGGACCATTTCTAGCTAGATGGCTGTACAGGTTTGGTACAGCACTACAGCATGAGATGGACTCTCAACAAATCTAGACCCATAAGGCCATATCCTTCACATGTTTCTTCGCACGAGTCGTGCATTCCCAAGCAAAACAAAGAAAGAAAGAGAGAGACGGACAGTGAGAGAAAGAGAGATCATATCATATCATACCCTCTTTGGGGCATGCTCTAGTGCAATTCTAGCCCTTGTTATGATACCAAATTGCCCCAACCCACCAAGCACGCCATAGAATAGGTCCTGGTTTTCTTTCTCTGAACAGGTCACCACCTCCCCTTTACCTTCACAAACAAACATCACCACACATCCTTATTATTAGAAATTAATATCATTTGACTTGTAATAGTGAGCAAAGAGAATAAAAAAGAAAAGAGGTACATGTAATGTAATGCAAGTAACAAGGGAGTAGTCTAGCTAAGTCAAACCAACCTGTTACAACATCAAGCTCATATACATTGCTGATCTGAGGGCCATGATGAAAGGCTTGGCCACTAATCCCGGCATTGGAAAGTGTGCCACCGACTGATAGGTACAGATAGTCGGTCCATGACTTGGGCGCAAGACCGCCATTTTCTAGCGTCCAATTCAATACGTCTATCCACAATTCACCGCCCCACACATCGACATAATGCCCGCCTAAAGTTGGTGAGTAGACCGGAACCGACCTCGAGACCGGGTTGGCAGCCGGGCTGTGACTCATGTCAATTACGACCCCGCCTGGTGCAGAAGCCTGACCATTGATGGAGTGGCCATGCCCCCTCGCTGAGACAGGAAAACCTTGAGCCGAGTGGTATGCTGATCGTATTAAGCTGACAACATCACTAGCCGAGTTAGGCCGCATAACAGCCATTGGCTCCACTTGTGATAGGCCTCCGAAATCAACGGAGGCCCTAGCTATGTCGGAGGAGTCCAAACTAAATTGGGCTCCTCCATCTTTACTAAGTTGAAGTAACTCGGTAGGTCCCACCGTCAGCCCGACGGTGGATATCAATCTATATATCACAAACACTAGTACCACTATCTCTTGAGCCATGTTCTTGAGCTATAGGATGGTGGGTTGGGTATTTATAGATGTGGGAATTGTTTGATTATTTAGGAGAAGTCAAGAAAGGGATGCTGAGAGGAAGGGAGATAGAAAATGTGAATTATATGATATCATGAGGTGCGTGAGATGAAGGATGAGAGAAAGGGGATTTAAATAGGGAGGGTTCAGGTGGGGTCAGGATTGATTGGTAAGGAGGAACATAATTATTATTTATTACCGGCCTATCCCTGTTTCTTCAAATATTCATCCAATCCAACCATGGTTACGTCAAAGAATCTTCGTAGTAGCAATGCAAATATATTTAAAAGGCCTTTTCTAATAAAAAGGTAATATGTCTGGATTTCATATTTTTTTTTTTAAGGCTACAATGGTGCGACCATGCTGTGGTGGGTCATAAAAAGGCGATAGTTACATACAATTATAGATTAGAGGTGGTAGGTTCATCATTAGCCAATATTTTTGATAAGACAATCATGCATTCATGTTTAGTAAACGAGACAAATTTTCTACAAGTGGTCCTCCTTGAGCAGAATAATTTGTAGAAATATATTAAATACTTGGTCGGAAATCAGAAAGAATTTTTTTTTTTTGGATGCTCTAGAAGGAATTGAATTATTGATATGGTTCATTTAAGCACATTTTAAGAAACAAAATTAATGATTCAGTTTCTTAGAAGATATATGCAAGAGGAGAGCAGCTTGGGTCTGATGTTCATCAGACTCAAATTTGGATCCGATGGGTTTCGGAACCGTCCAATCGGATTTAAGATTTATGCGCACGAATTTTAAAGCAAACGTGAAAGTTGCGTACGCGAATCTTAAAGCAGATCAGACGGTTATCGAACCCATCGCACTCACTTTGAGTCTGATGGGCATCGGACCCAAATTGACCTCATGTAAGAGATGTAACTTAATCATAAAAAGTTTGAAATATAAAGGACTTGATTGATTTAGTTCCTTTAAATTTTGTCAAAAATTAGCTAATTGTTTGCCATTTGATTTAAAACTTGAAGTGAGTAGTATAAATATAAATAAATTGGATGCAAAACATTTATATTTTACAAATTAAACAAATAATATAGTTGCATGTATTTGAACAAAAATATATTAAATTTAGGCCGTTGAACGCTTTTCGGACAACGAAAGAGGAGATTAAGGCCGAGAAATCTAACAAAAAATGCAAATGAAAATTTGAACTTTAAATAGACATAAATTTCTGATAGGAAACTTCAATTTCATAAAAATGTCAGAAGCCTAAAATAGAGTTAAAAGTTCTTATTTTCAGTAGTTTGTATTTTTCTTTTTTTGTTGAAACCGAAACAATACCTTTTAAGGAAATTTAAAATTACAATCACAATTTAATATAATAAATTAATAATAATTTTTTTATCGTTTGTAGTTTATTATTTTTTCCTTTACCATAATTGATTAAGTTCCTTAGAAATTTTAATATAGGAGGAATTCTACGTATACCCCTCAAAAACTACAAAATTACGTATCCCCCTCTGAAATTCATAATATCATATTTACTCTTCTAAATTTCAAAAACTCACTAATTTATCTATTTTATTGTATTTTCAATTCAGACCCATTTTATCATTTATTAAAAAATAAAAAATATGTAACTTGTTTTAGAAAAATATTAGTCTTCTAAATGGTCGGTATTCGAGGGCAAATAGTTTATTTCTCTACATCTAACACATACACAAGAATATATCAAAATATCACTGTGTATACGTCAGACGTTGATATATGAACCATTTGTCCTCGAAAACCAACCAATTAGAAGACTATATTTTTTCTTAAACACGCTAGATATTTTTTTTTCTTTTTTAATAAAGGGTAAAATTCTTTTCTTTTCTTAACAAATGTAATAGAAACAATTTATAGTTTTTACATCTGAATCTGCTCATCGGTGGAATATGCTGTCAGACTCGGGCTGAAGTGCTTTCGCAACTTCTTCATCCTCAGATGGAATTTGGACTTTCCACGATCCTCAATGAGAGAGTGAGAATCAGCTTCCAACAACTCCTTGATCTGAGCAGCAAACTCAGCGCTGTCAAATACGCCACCAACGGGGGTGCCACTGATAGGCAAATCCCAAAGGACACTCACATCCTGGAGCTGTCATATCCCCGAATGACATGTGGAACGTGTGGGTCTCGGGACGCCATCGCTCCACCAGTCATGCGATGAGAGATGCATTGATGATGCCACTCCCAGTCCGCAAAATGTCCACAACCTGGTAGAGGTCCGGATTGATGAGGTACTGGTCCATCACCGGGTAGTACTGCATACGAACGCACCGGTACTTCACATCTAAAAGAAACGTGTCCTGCATTGAAAAAAAGTAATCCACATGGTGGACACAATAAAATTTGAAGAAAGGCTAAAAAAAATACGTACCTCATGAGAAGCCAGTGAGACTCGATGCCCGCGGTGGGTCATCAACAGGAGAGGACTGAAATGCTCTGTGCTATCAGTCTCGATCGGCTTGTCAACTACAGGTGGTGTTGGACGAGTTCTAGGCCGTCCTCTAGCCATCCTAATGTCAAAAATAAAATTATGTTAACTTACGCTAAGTAAACCCTAAACCCTAATTTCGGTAAAATATGTTAAAATGGGCCAAAATAGGCTTAATTATGCTAAAATATGCTAAAATAGGCCAATTGCGGTTAAAATAACCTAAAATATGCTATAATAAGCTAATCTAATTTCGGTAAAATATTCTAAAATAGGCCAAAATATGCTTAATTATGCAAAACATGCTAAAATAGCCCAATTGCGGTTAAAATATGCTACAATAGCCTAATTTCGATAAAATATGCTCAAATTCTCAAACGGTCTAATTATCCTAATTATGCTAAATTGCACTAAATTACACTTAATTATCTCAATTATGGTAAAAAATGGTAAGATACGCTAAAATATCAACTATGCTAATTATACTAAATTACAATAAATTACCCTAAACCCTAAACCCTAAAATTGGCTCATTACTCTAAATTATACTAAATTTAATAATTAAAACTAACTACAACCGATTTAACACTAATTACAACTAAATTATTCTAATTTTGGTACATTACTAACAAATCCTAACATTTTACAACCATTTTGCACTAAAAATGAATTTTTAAAAAAAATAGAGGGACTTACATGCAAATTTGGGAAAAGATGGAGAAATCTGAGAGAAAGAGCTCAACCGAGGAGAGATAGTGTAAAATTTGATGAAATGATGGTGAGAAATTCGGCCAACCCTCCACACACATATATAGGAAAGGTACCGGCCATTTTCTGGCTGGTAATAGATTAAACAGGGTACCGACTATTTTCTGGCTAGTAATTGATTAAATTGGATACTAGCCAGAAAATGGCCGATGGGGGTATTTTTATAAATACTCAGGGGATCTGGGTATATTAATTAATTTTTATTTAACTTTGGATATTAATAAAAATGTCGGCGCGTTGAGGTGGGTTGAGAAAATCGAATTTTTTATAGAAACTATAAATAAATAAATAAAAATTACCAAACCAACTTGATTGTTTTGGTTTTTACAAAAATCATAAGAACCAATATGCCATTTCAGTCCGAAGTATTTTTTTTCCGGACCGAATTGTCATTTTGGTCCGAGGTATTTTCACAAATTTTACCTGTTGACAGGTATATTATTTTTTTTTCGAAATATGTGAAAATGACTCGGACTGAAATAACAATTCGATCTGGAAAAAAAAAATTTGGAGTAAAATGACATCTTAGTTCTTATGATTTTTGTAAAAAAACCAAAGTAATCAAGTTAGTTCGATAATTTTTTTATTTATGGTTTCTAAAAAATTTCGACAAAATCAACAGCACATGATTTGTTTCTGTTGTAAATCAATGGCAAATCATATTGAAGATCTTGTTCCCAGATTTGGACGTAGCGGTCCATCCGCCCATGTTTAGTTGTTTACCCATGGACCCATGTTATCATTAGACTACTACTGTGTTGTTGACTGTTGTCCCGGTCATAGTCACAAGATTCATCAATTATTTGTGAATAATTTGTTTTTTTTATGATGACGAACCGAACGCTGAATTATTCAGTTAGCTAAATTTTAACTGAATTATTCCTGAATAATTCGCGAATTTTACGAACTACTCCCGAATTTTACGAATTTTTTCCGAATTTTTCCAAAAACATGTTTTTGTTTTTTGTTTTTTTGCTTCTTTGTAGAACTGAGATATCTGATCCAGATAATTCCGAATTATTTCCGAATTATACCCGAATTATTTGCGAACCCAAATAATTCATTTGTCACTATGGTTCCGGTTTTAGGCCTTTTGGGTGATTTTGTGTGACGAGTCATCAATGCACGCCCCTCTCTTTTCTTAGAAAGCCTTATTCATTGTCCTAATTTTATTTTATATAAAAAGTCATTTTCATTCATGTTACTTCTTCTTTTATTTCATTTTGAATATAGGGATTTTACTTATAGAAATACAGTTCAATATTTCTATTCTTGGTTTACTTTTATATGACGAGAATTATTGCTTTCGTCCACATTTTCTGTTTAATTTTATTTGGGATGGGTTTGTTGATTTCATTCATCATAGATGGTATCTTTATTATATTTCAGATGCAATCAAACCTTAATAGAGTTATAATATGAATAAACTAAAATCATATATTTTGACTTCACAAATATTTTAAGTTGACTAGTTTTTGGGCTACATATTAAATAGTTAGTGACTTAATCTCCAATCTTGACTAAAAAAAAATAATATTTGATTATGTCTATATATATGTGACAACTGTTGGTTGAGTTATAATAAATGTGACAAAAACCACTTTAATTATATTTATTGATATGATTGATGGACGAAATTAATTTGTGCACATTTTTATAATGACATAAAAAAAGTACCAACTATCATTATCTGAATAATACATAATTATATGGTTTCACATATAGCTCGAGTAAGAGATGGTTGGAATATTAACCCAACATTGAATTTATATATGTAAAATCAGAGGAGTGTTAAAATGCCTCATGTTTTTTTATGCCTTATCGCACTTAAAAAAGTCTAAACAGTTGATTCGAACACTCAACATGATCTCCATATTAAAATATGCTCGGAGATCAAAATTTATATTATTGGAAACTTTTTATTATTTTTTAGATAGGTACAAAATTATTATTGTGGACTATCCAAAAAATATGATTTTGTACATATATAAAAATATAGTAAATGATTTTCAAAAAATATAAAAATTGATCTCTAAGCATATTTTAATATGGATATCATATTAAACAGTTTAGATTGACTATTTGAATTTTAGAAACAAAGAGAAACGATATGAGACACAATGAGACATTTGAACTCTTCTCGTAAAATAATTATGTAATGTATACGGTTAATTATATGTCCAATTAAAAGTGATCAATACAATTAAAATTATTTGGGGGCAATAATGTGTAATATAAGATGTAGAACTTAATGTCATAATATTTATTTTAATGAGTTGAAGAAGTATCAAATAAGACGACAAAGAGGTCAATTTGGGCTCAATGCTCATCGGACTCAAAGTGAGTTCGATGGGTTCGATGACCGTCCGATCTGTTTTAAGATGCGCATCCGCAAATTTTGTGTTTGCTTTAAAATTTGTGCACACTAATCTTAAAGCAGATCGGAACCCATCGGATTCAAATTTGAGTCTGATGGACATTGGACCCAACCTGCTCTAGACAACAAAAGGGTTTCTTTGACTTATTTAATGATTTGATACGAGACACACTGATGATCTCTCAATCATCCCATGAGATTAGAGTGGGAAATTTTGGAGAATATAAAACCGAAGAAAACATTTTTTGGAAGATCATACTAATGATTAAGGTGGGTTTTCAAATGTTATAGGCTCAATACAAAATAATTATAAATCCGGTTTTGACTTTCAACGGCCCCTACTCTTCTAATTATTGAAATATTTTAAATGATTAGTATGATCTTATCCTATTGACGATTGTCCTTAAGATAGAACAACTCAACAAAGTCGATGATTCATATATCTTGTTTGAACTTTTATTTTTAAATTAATGATATCAAAAGATGTCAGATAAGGTTGGTACCACTGGTACCAGCACTTGCCAAAACAATGTATGATTTTGTTTTATGAAATCGGTGGAGTAGTCCACTATTATCAAAAAAAAAAAAAAAATCAAAAGTTGTCAAAATGACGGAGAAATATGGATACGGAAATCCCAAATTTATCAAGTATTCATCAGCTAGAGGTGCAAACAAATCAGATATTATTTGTCCAGATTTAGATCTAAATTTGAATTTTTACGAATTCAAATAATTTGCGGATACAAATGCGGATACGAATATCAAAAGATTATCCGTAATTCGCTGTTTCCATCCCCTTCGGCTTCTTCTCTAAGCGACTTTCTCTCAAATTTCGCGCAGCTTCTTCTCTATTCTTCAAATTTCTTCGATAGTTCGATTTCTTCTATAAATTCTAAATATCTCTAAGCCTAGCATATCGTCTAACAAATCTTTCTATAAATTCTAAATATCTCTCTAAATATATCCTAGATAATCTAACAAATTTGATACACAAATCTTGATCCCAACAGCTTGCAATATCTCCCAAAATATTTCCTAAATAACCTAACAAATTCGGTACACAAATCTTGATCCCAGCAGCTAGCCACTGTTAGCTGCTATACTCCCTCTCAAGTTGAACATGAAGATTATGAATGCCCAACTTGCTTAGTATGTACTGGAATTGCCGAAATTTTTATTGTTGTCACTCGCTAAAAATCAAATTAAATGAATACCACTGCTGGGGGCTTTTATTCAATACTACCACTCCCGCTAACTCAGTTCGCGCACCAAATTGGCCGGTGCGCGGACTGGGTTGACGCACCAGGTGATGCGCAGACTGGGTTGGCGCACCAACCTTTTCACCGTATTTGATGTCTATTTTTCGCAACCCACTGTCCTAGTCCGCGCATCACCTGGTGCGCTAACCCAGTCCGCGCACCGACCAGTTTGGTGCGCGAACTGGGTTAGCAGAGGTGGTAGTATTGAATAGAGCCCGCTGAGGGTGGTCGATTTTTTTGAGTGGTAACAATAAAAATTTCAGCTGGAATTGTTGCTTTCCCAGAGCCTTCGTGAAAATATCAGCATCCGTTCGTACAATGTCTGATCCGTATTCGTAACCATTTAGTATCAGATCCGTATCCATATTAAAAAGAATACAGATACAAATATAATTTTAGCATTATCCGATCCGTTAGCACCAGCTCTATTAATTAGACCTGAGAGCGTTACAAGTAACTAATTTAATGTTTCGTACAAAATGGACGCAAATGTAAATACAATAAATAAACTAAACCCATTTTTCAATTTTAATATGCATGGCTTTATAGTTTATATCACAACTAATGGGAGATAATCATTGCGTATAAATCAAGTGCAGATTGTGTATACGTCACAGAATAATCATTTATCAAACAGAGGATTGAGATGCAGAGATTGCCACTGCCACCTAACTAGATTTATTTGAATATTTTTATTGAATACAATCAAAATTATGTTTTTGTACATGTAGGGTCTGTACGGCGGACACATGGACAGGAAAATGAACACAGGAACAGAAAAATTTTGAACTGATTTTTACTATTCACATGGAAAAAAAGAATTCAGACTGATTAATTTTTTTTTTCCCACATAAACAATAAAAATGGAAGTGCAGCCAAACAGGCCCGTATAATGAAGACGGCTTTATTTTCTTGTCTATATCAGCCTACAGTGCATTATTTTTTAAGACTAACATTATCATTTTTGTTATTTTATTTAGTTTGCAGGTTGTATCATTTTATGTAATTAAAGGATATATAAAAAAAAAATTTAAGATATATGACATAGAAATAATTCATCCAGACTCATCCAGCTTTTCTTTTCTTTGGTGATAAACTTGTGCTTTTCCTTAGAAAAAAGAAAGAAAAGAAAAGAAAATCTCTACAGATCTTAAAAGGAACTAACTTAAGGGTAGTTCAAGACTGGTACCAACTTTAGGAAACATCAATTAGATTCTGCACAGGAGAAGATCATGCTTTCTATTTTGTTAACAAAAAATAATGCAATCTCTCAAGTCACGAGATTATTCCACCGGTTTCAAATCAACTGAAATAGAGATTATTCCACCGGTTTCAAATCAACTGAAATCCAAGATACATGAACGGGATCTCTGAAATTTTTGAAATTCTGAATTCAGCCGTTCAACTTTTTCTGTGCACGCATCTTAAAACAGTTAGTTTTTCTGTGCACGTATCTCGAAACAGTTCAACGGTTGGATTCGAGATTTCAGATATTTCAGCGTTACTGCTCATGATTTTGGATTTCAGCAGATTTTGATTCTTATTCCACTACTAGAAAGAATAAATAAAAAGAGATGTAAATTTATATTGAAAAATTAAATAAAAATTCAAAGGATTGAAATTTCCAATTAGGGGCTTGATTATAAGTAATTGCCGGATTAAAATATGGTCGTTAGTAATTATATAAAATTATGAGAAAAAGATTGATAATTTCTTTCACAAATGGTACTTTCTAATCTTTAATATATCTTTGGATTGAGAAATTGTTGAGGTATATATTCTTGATTCACGAAAAAATAAAAAGTTCATGTAAATTGCTCTACATGATGTGTAGCAATGTACAATTGAGGAATGTTTCAATGTCATAAGTATTTTGTTTTACATAATGCCGTAATTTTACATTTTTTTATTTATTTTATAAAATTTAAAATTTAAAATTTAAAAGTCAAATGTTAATATGATTTTATTCATTTTCATAAAAAATCAATCCCCGTAAAATTTTAATTTTTAATGCACATAATTTTTTTTTAAAAATATTTTGTTGATCATTGATGTGTGATCAAGTGTTAATAAAATAAATTCTAATTTTGAAATTAAATTCAAATATTTAGAAGAATTCCTAAATTAACACAAATATAAATAAGAAAAGTTCTTAGGTTTCTAAATTCCTGTTTCTGGCTTCACTACAATATCTAATTATTGCCTAATCAATTTAGTTTAACTAAATTTTATTGCTTGTTTTGAGGGCTTCTAATCCACAATTACTAATTATCCATTTTCATGGCATATCACCTTATCTAGGAAGGATCTTTTTCAAGCTTGCTAACTAGGGGTGGTGTCAAAATACACCCTTTTATCCGTTTACCGATCTGTATCGTATTCGAAAAGACGGGTAAGAGTAAGATTTTTTTTTTGTTAGCTTATCGAATACGGGTAACGGTAATAATTTATTTTTGTTATCTTACCCGTTATCCTATAAAATAATTTTTAAAAATAAAAATATATATATAGATATATATTTGTATGAAAATAATATATGATACAATAAAGTTTAGTATTTTACTAAATTTTTATAATATAAATTAGTTGTATTCATTATTTTTTTTCTTTTTTTTTGTTTTGAAAAATATTTTATCGGGTAAAGATTTTTTTTTGTTATCATAACGGGTACGGGTATGAACATAAAGAGAGAACGATGAAAGTGTAAATCCTAAAATTGCTGATCTCTTCCTAAAAGCTCTGATTTCTTCTCTGTTTTCCTTCTAAGTCTTTTGCCTGCACAAATCAATTAAAACAAGATAATTAATTAAATTTTCAAGAAAGACCCTACAAAAAATTATATATTCCGTTTGACACTAATCTCCTTTTTACCTTGAGCTTCTCCATCGGAAGCTGTAGAAGATGCTACAGCCTGATAGTGAGATTATTTGAGCTTGGTGCCTTTGAGGCATCTCATTTTATATTAAAAGATTAAAACAAAATTTTCAATTTATTGGAGAAGGGTAACATTTACATCTGCACTGTTTCTTGCTAATTTGCTTAATTCAGTACTAACTCACCTCTGTCATAACTTTATCAACCAAACACAATTTGATATTTATTAGAAAATATTTTGAAATTAATTAACACGAATCTAAAAATAAATTAATAAAATTGGGTCCGCATGGACGATTTGAAACTCTTATAAGAGGTTAAATTTGAAGTCACAACAGTGATCAAGATTTTGCTACTAGGATATAACTGGTGGGTCCCAACAAAAATAAAAATAAAGTAAAGATTCCTAAGAATATTCTGCGTAATTTGAACTGTTTAAACTAGATCAGACGATCTAGTCTGAACTAGTGTGGTGCGGGACTTCCATTTATCAATATATATATATATATATATATAGAGAGAGAGAGAGAGAGAGAGAGAGTAGAACTAGGGTGCTCTCGAGTTCACCAAGCCCTTGGTGAACTCAAGTCCAAAACTCATTGGATCGGCTTCAAACGACAAATTCGACCGTTGAAATCCGTCTACCTTACGAGTGATGCGTCTACATGCAAAAAATTTAAATTTTGAAATTAATTTTACATAGAATCAAGTGGTCAAAAAACGTCAAAAAATGAATGCATTAAAATTAATTTATTAACCTTTTAATTTTGACCACTTGACTCTATGCAAAATTAATTTCAAAATTTAAAATTTTTGCATGTAGACGCATCACTCGTAAGGTAGACGGGTTTCAACGGTCGGATTCGTCGTTTGAAGCCGATCCGATGAGTTTTGGACTTGAGTTCACCAAGGGCTTGGTGAACTCGAGAGCACCCTAGTTCTACTCTATATATATATATATATATGAGGAGGGTTAAAATGCACCCTCCCTTTTGTGCTCCTAACGTGCACCCTCCCCTTATATCTTAATTTTCAAAGTTCAAATAGTCGATTTGAACATTCCAACGTGTTCTTCATATTAAAATGTGCTTGGAGACCAAATTTTACATTTTTTGGAAATTTTTTACTATTTTTTCAGAATTTTTGATTAAACTAAACAACAATAAAAAATTCAGCAAACTGATGATTTTCAAAAATTCTGAAAAAATAGTAAAAAATTTTCAAAAAATGTAAAATTTGGTCTCCAAGCACATTTTAATGTGAAGTACACGTTGGAAGGTTCGATTATTTGAACTTTGAAAATGAAGATATGAGGGAAGGGTGCACGTTAGGAGCACAAAAAGAGGGTGCATTTTAACCCTCCTATATATATATAGAATCTGGCTAATATGCTATGCGTAGCATAGAGGGCCTCTGTGCTACGGCTCAATTTTTGAGTTTTCAAAATCCTAACTGTCGATCCGAACCGTTCAACATGATCTCCATATGAATATGTACTTGCAAACTAAATTTTACATTTTTTAGAATATTTTTACTATTTTTTTAGATAGTTAGAAAAACACTTGATCTGAATGGTACAAAATTTTCAGATCAAGTGATTTTCTACCTATTTAAAAAAATAGTACAAAAATTCTAAAAAGTATAAAATTTAGTTTACAAGTACATATTCATATGGAGATCATGTTGAACGGTTTAAATTGATCGTTAAGACTTCCAAACCAAAAATGTATATCCATAACACAACCAATATGTGGTATGCATAGCATAGTGACAAATTAAAAGTTCGGATTCGGTTCGGCGAAGTCAAAAATTCATAATTCGGGTATAATTCGGAAATGATTCGGTACAACAAGGAAGAAAAAAAAAAAAAAACCCAAAAAGGCCGTAAAAAAAAATTTGAAAAAAATTTCAAATTTTCTTTTTCGCGTTTTTATCTCAAATAATTCGTCAACTCGCGTTTTATATGCGTTTTATTCGCGAATAAAATGTATTATACATTTTTTCTGCGTTTTATTCGGAGTTCAATTCAGTTACGTCGAAAAAACGAATTATACACAAATTATACGCGAATTATGTGACTATGATGCATAGTACCATAGCCTCCCTCTTTTAATATTATATTTTGGTTGAGACCCAACCGTACCAAATTTTGGGGTCAATGCGGGCCGACATTTTTATTAATATCCAAAGTTTAATACAAATTATTAATTATACTCAGAATCGGACCAATTATCGATATATACCCAAGCCGGCCATTTTCTGGTCGGCTATGTTCCCTCCCTAAGTCGGCCAGAATGGCCGGCTATGTACCTTTTTTTTTTTTTTTAAACCGCATTATTTTTGTTTTAGGTGATTTCTATTAGAGTCAATATGGATCATGTTAAGCGATTCGTCTGTCGGGACAATTTTTACATTTCAATATGGATCATATTGAAATGTGTTTGGAGTTCATGTATATTTTCATTTCTGAGTTTCGTACAAAATAATAAAGTACACACAAAATGCAAATAGAGTCCACACAATTTTTACAACATGCATATAAATCACCTATTACTACTACGTCTAAATGCCCGAAGTAAACCACTTGCGAAAGATGACCTACGAGATGGCCTAGCAGGTGGCTCTGGTTGCTCACTAGATGGCCCGACCTGGGCTCCAGATGGCGCTGCTTGGCTTGTAGATGGGCCGGCCTGGGCTGCAGATGGCCCTGCTTGGCTTGTAGATGCTCTTGTTGTGCGTCTAGTAGTGGACCTCCTCGGTTGGACAGATGGCTCCCCTTGCACCCCAACCGCCTCTCCTCCTATGTCAACCGCCTCTCCCATTGCTTCGGCATACATAGCAGCTGCATCTAAACGGCTCGTAGCTGTGCTACGCCGTGACCCTCCGGACCCACTTCCCGACGCCATTACTCGCTCATTTTCTGCCGCATTTGCTGCGTTTCTTGCCTCTGCATTTGCATGTGTTACTTAGTAAGTTGGTATAAATTGAAAAGAAAAATAATTTTGGATGAATGTTACATACCTCTTCGTTGCCTATCGGAAGTGGAACGGTGAGGCTGATGCCCCCTTCGTCTACCTTCCATTTCATCCATCGTCATTACAAGACGGATGTGTTTTCGCCTCCCCTTCCTAATCCAACCACTACTCGGAAGGATTCTGTCTCCAGGGTTAGGAGGCCAGTCTCCCATATTGCCAATTGGATTGAACACATGGTTCCAAGTACTCACAAGATAGGGTGTTTTATACTAGTCTGCAACAAAGTCGTCCTCTTGCCAGTTTCGGTCACGGCAAACAGCTAAGACATGAGCGCACGGAATAGAAGTTAACTGAATACCTCTGCAAGTGCATTCCATTTGTCTGTCGGGACCGCGCGTCACAATATACATGAACTCCCTGTGAGTGGGTTCCATGTTGCCCATATCGCTACGGGTGCAAGGAACGTACTCATTTGGGGATGAAACTTGGTACTGACCTTGGCCCTGCGTGTAACGCACCAATTTCATTTTTGAAGCTTTCCCCCAACGTTTTTTGATCTTTTGCAAAACCCGGTCAGAAAGAACCTGTCCCTTGTCTTGTAATTCCATTGCTCGCTGACGCCGCTCAACAAACTATCTGTTGCACGTGTAGAACGTATCCTCAACTACGGCACAAACAGGCAAGCTACGACTCGTTCGGAAGACATTGTTGAGTGACTCGGAGCCGTTTGTTGTCATGATACCAAACCGGTATCCTCCATCACAGGTTTGAAAATTTTTCTCATAATTGGACGGCTCCATCACATCATTAGGACGTACTTTGCCCACTCTCTTTAAATACGCATTGCACTTCGGATTTAGCTACACAAAAACAAAGGTGTTATTTCATTTTCATAAAATTCTTATAAGATAATTAAACGAAATGTTATAAGTTAGACATACATGAGCAAACTCTTCGAACATCTCTTTCAATCTTCTCGGCTTCTTCCTCTTTGCTCCTTCCCTGAACCTCCATCCGTACCATCTGTCTCCTCCACAGTTCTTGAACAGGTTGTCAGCAACATGCTGCATACAATACCTGTGCACAAAAAGCTCGGGAGGCCACCGTATTCAGCTGTCAGTGCAGCTTTGATCCCCTTGTGCTGGTCCGATATGACACATACAAATTTACACGGGCCGAGCACTTCATTCCTCAACCACTGCAAGAAAAAACCCCAATTCTCAGTATCCTCTTGCCGCACAATTGCAAATGCAATAGGCAACAATTGGTTCTCGGCATCGTAGCCGCAAGCTATCAAAAGCCTCCCCTCATATCTCCCAGACAAGAAGCAGGCATCGATGGTGATCACTGGTCTCAGGTACTGGAACGCCGCAATGCATGGACCAAAAGCCCAGGCTACGACTCTGAACTGGGCAACACCTGGCATGATTAGTCCTGTTTCCTTATTCCGTACCGGGCTCGTCAGAAATTGGTGCGTCGACCCGGGATTGTTGTAGCAAATTGCAAGCAACAGTGGTCTCAGCAAGCTGTATGAAACCTCCCAACTCCCAAATTGTCGAGCTATTGCCAGCTCACGGCCCCTCCACAGTCGGTTGTATTTAGGTGTCACATTGTCATACACAGACAAAACAATGTCTGCCACCGTCCGGATGCTCATACACGGGTCCTTTTTAATGGCGTTCTCAATGACATCGGCAATGAGTGATGCCGTCAGACATTCGTGGTCGTTCCTCGTACTCTCAGTCCTACATGTGTGAGGTCTGTCTTGCTTAGTTATAACCCATGCGTCTCCACATCCCGTCGGCTTTGCTCTAAGCTCGTAACGACAATTCTTGTCCTTGCACAACAGAGTAACCCGATCCCTGTCACTTTTCTAAGATCTGAACTCCTGATTATTAGTTATATGGTGCTCTCTGATCTTCTTCATTAGGTCTTCTTTGCTTTTAAAATATTGGTTTGCTTTCAGCTCACTTTTGTACTCAATCCGTTGCCCATAATAACCAATATCTGCTTCTCTAAACTCTGAAACATCATTGAGGTCTGGGAACGGGTGCATATCAGTCCGGCCACTAGCGGCCCCCCCTCATAAGTATGCCTTTCAGCTGTTTCAACCGGCCCGTCTTCATCGCAACCTTCCACGTGATCTGAATCCCCCCACATTTCTCCCTCAAATTCATCCCCGCTCGTCAGATCGTCCTCCGGTATTTCATTAATATCTTCAAAGTCCGGGCAGCTTGCATCGTCTACTGGTGCAGGTCTGGGGTAAGGTGACACTGGAGGTAACGGTAAAGGAGTGGCATTTACGGATCTAGGTGGGGTTGAAACTGAGTGTCTTGGTCTGCCTCGATTGTGTCTAGGTGGGGATGCAACTGAGTGTCTTCGTTGAGGTGCTGGTGGAGTGACGTAGTTGTAGGGTTCTGGGTCAGGTTCGTTGAGGAGTAAGGTGGAGTCACGTCTGTAGGTTTCTGGTTGTGGGGTATAATGTGGTGCCGCTGACCCAGAGCCCGAACTTCCAACCCCGGGCTCTACCGGAACTCTTCTAGCAAATATTTCTATTAGAAAATTCCCTTCTGACCTCAAATAACCATACATGCCTCTCCACGTACTCTCATCTACCAGTTTCGCAACCATAAATTTTCCGCTGGAGGGATGGCAATACCGGGTTGCCAATTCTAGGTCGCACCTTTCTGGGTTGTAACCGGTGTGTGTGTGTAAACTATGGATTTCAGGTCTAAAAGTGAGATGTCATCTGGAATCATTAATGAATGAGCTGTATCTTTGTTGTAATATGCCCCTTGTGCACTATTAAGCATCTTCCCACCATAGTGTAATGAAATAAAGGCCATGGTAAACAAACTACATTTTAGAAAATGGTAAACAATTGTCAGGTTACTAAACGGTAAACATTTGTCAGGTAACTAAATAGTAAACAATTGACTGGTAAACAATTAAGTAAATGGTAAACAATTAAGTAAATGGTAAACAATTAAGTAAATGGTAAACAATTAAGTAAATGGTAAACAATTAAGTAAATAGTAAACAATTAACTAAATAGTAAACAATTAACTAAATAGTAAACAATTAACTAATTAATTAATATATAAAATAAAACATAATAAAAAAATAATAAAAAATAAAAAAATATTACCTCAACAGTAGCGAGCTGCCTCGGGATGTGTGAAGAACTGAAGGGAAGGGGGTGCTATTTTATAGAGTTTTTGGCGTTTAAAAAAAAAAAGGTACATAGCCGGCCATAAAATGGCCGGCTTAAGGAGGGTACATATTTTATGGCCGGCTTGGGTATATATCGATAATTGGTCCAATTCTGAGTATAATTAATAATTTGTATTAAACTTTGGATATTAATAAAAATGTCGGCAATGCGGGTGATATTTCTGTATTCTTTTTTTCTACAAAAATTCAAAAGAGTCGATCAGCAAGCAATTTGAGCACAATTTTCACGAGATAATATTGCATGTATAAAGCTGCCATCCAAAAGTAGATTCAGCCCACCCTGTCCTAAATCCTAACTTCTATATTTTGTGGTCCAGTAATATATGGCTTTATTTGGGGATACCAAGAAAGATACGCGAATTTATATCACCTTTTTCTTTTTGCCGATTATAATTAAAAAAATCAGGGAGCATCTATGTCACAAAAGGATTGACATTTCTCATGAATATATTTTTAAATTATTTTTTTATAACTATCTTTTCATGATCATTTTTTATTATGCTCAAGGATATGGATTTTTATAAATTTATTTGTGGGTTCCAGTACTCAAAATCTCATCTCGTATAATTCCGAAACAACCATGTTTTTAGTCAATTTGAAAATGCCGGTTATGCCGGAGAAAATAGGAAAATCACGATAATTTTTATGTTTGAAAAAGAAAAACTAAAATAAATATGTATTTGAGAATTGCAATTGCAAAAAATAAAAATAAAAAAATATCAATGATGTACTTATCTTAAACTTTTATTTGCGGTGAAACAAAAAAATATCAATGATGTACTTTGATATGTTATGTATAAATACTTGATATTTTTTTGGGCACCGTGAAAAGTTTAAAATCATTGTTATATATCAACACTTGCATGCATAAGTATGTCCGGTCTTTAGAAATACTTGGTATGTTAGGTATAAATACTTTAATGTTATAAATCAACACTTGCACGGTTATTGTAAATTCGCTGGCGACCTTCTAAAAGGTGGTTCTAGTAAAAAATAGTCATAGAGAATTTTTTTGGGGAGATTATTATTAGGTTTCAAAAATAAAATAGATTCACAAAGTTAATATTATATGTAGTGTCCATATTACAAAATAGGTCCACAATGCTATAAGTTTTGCCATGGTTAATCAACCATGAAGCTTTTCTGAGATCTAACAAAGAAGGCAGCGATATGATATCTATCATTAATACTATAAATATATATCGTTTAACACGGCATCAACTAGAATTAAAGAAATTTTTATTTATAACATAACATCAAAAATAATAAACAAAATAACCATTGTTTCTGAAAATTTCGAATTTCACCACGGCCGCACTTTACCGGTGCAGACCCATTTCAGGGAGGCTGCACAATGCCGATGCGGACCCTGAAATGAGTCTGCACAACACCGGTGCTAACCTAGGGCCGCACAATGCCGGTGTGTACCCTGAAATGAGTCTGCACAACACTGGTGCTGACCCAGGGCCGCACAATGCCGGTGCGGACCCTGAAATGGGTCTGTACAACACCGGTGCGGACCCAGGGCCGCACAATGCCGGTGCAGACCCTGTTATTTTTTTTTTTTTTTATTAGAAATGTAAAGTTTGATTAGGATTTTGTTTTGGAAGTTGTTTAATTGTTTGTGTTTCAAATGTCGTTTAATCTGAAATTTTTTGTTCGTTTGTTTGATCAAATATAAAGAAACATTACAATAAAACAATGAGTCAAATAAAGAAGCATACAATAGAACAATGCTAATGTTATCGTACATTACAAATACGTCTAATAAACCGAAAATAAACAATGTTTTTAGGAATACAATTAAAAATAGATAAATATCCCATCCATTGATAGACTCTCAACCTGAAAATGTATGAAATAGTGATTGTTAAATCTGATTGTTTCAATATCCCATCCATTGATAGTGCACCTCGAGTAGCTCTGTTCTGTCTTTCCTGTGTATCTCGGCCGGCTTGGTGTCCGTTTCTCCTATTATTTAGTACGTCCATTCACATCAGAATTCGGTTGTGCCATCTTCTACGCAAAGAGTCGATCAGCAAGCAATTTGAGCACAATTTTCACGAGATAATATTGCATGTATAAAGCTGCCATCCAGAGTAGATTCAGCCCACCCTGTCCTAAGTCCCAACTGCTATATTTTGTGGTCCAGTGATATATGGTTTTATTTGGGGATACCAAGAAAGATATGCGAATTTATATCACCTTTTTCTTTTTGCCGATTATAATTAAAAAAATCAGGGAGCATCTATGCCGAGATTTTTATTAATATCCAAAGTTTAATACAAATTAATATTTATGTCCAGAATTCTGGATTTTCGCCAAAAATGCTCAAGCTGGCCATTTTATGGCCGGCTTACTCATTTAATTTATTTTATTTTTTTAGCGTAATTTAACGTAATTTAACAAAAAAAATTGTTTAACACGGCATCAACTAGAATTAGGATCATTTTAATTGGAGTCGATACAAAAAAAAAAAAAAAAAAAAAAATTGGGATACCTTTCCAGTTTCAACTAAAACAATTAAAATGAAGAATTTCTCAGACATATAAGCTGATTAGGAGATTTAGTATTATTCGATTAAAATTATGATGATGGAGATGCGATTGCGGCCCAACCCAGAAGATATGGGTACACAAACCTTTACCATAATTGTTCAGCCCAAAAGATTTAGGTTGGGCCCAATATGACAATTTTCAAATGGGCCGTCTGATGGTGTGCGTATCTATGAGATATCTCATATTTTGTGTGACCGACGTGTCCGGTGCTTATTCAGGAATAGCGCAGGGGACCAGTATTATTTGAGCTTTGAGATTCGTGTAGAATGTATTTAACGGTTGTGATTTCCCGAAAAGTCACACAACATATGAGATATCTCAGAGGATGTGAATTCCGGTCCGATGACAGATACTGGATATGCATGTATTTTAAAATTGTTCACGCGAATCTTAATATAGATCGAATGATTTTAAAATACATTTATACGTCGGGAAATTCTTTGTGACCCAAAAAAAAATATATATATATAAATTTTTCAGGGAACAAATGTTACTTGCAAGAAATTGCTTGCTGTCAAAATAAAAAAGTCATGGGTACACAAGCTATTTATCATTTTAGTAGCCAAACATGGACTATTTATCATTTAACAAAGCAAAGAACAATGTTCATAATTCGCAAGCGGTAAGGTGCAAAAATGCTATGTAAAAGACTCTCATTCTCATTATTAGGCTCTGGGAGTACACACATTCACGCCATTGATATATAATATGATAATAGGTAAAGAAGTCCTTGGTTCCTTCTTCAAATCAGAATAAATACTTGGAGAGAATGGATTTTGTAGTGGATCTTCTCTCGCCAAGCCAGTGTTGCATGTGAACTCCGATTGCATCGAGATTTAACCCGCTTCGGCCATGAAACCCAACCACCTTCCCTTCGGTTGTGCCCGAGGTGAAGTACGTCCCGACCTCTTCACCAAACGGGCCATATTTCCCCCTACTACTGTATAGAGATATTGATCTCAAGGCAACAGGCCCCTCATTGGGATTTGTATTGTAGTAGCCTGTTACGCAATTCAGCACCTCATTCGGGTAGTCGAATTTGATCTGTGGAGTTTTAGGCATAGAAGATCATCTTTTAGTCTGAGACTTTTAGATTTCTATGTTGGTCGATACGGAACAAAGCACGGTATATTAAGCTCAATTTAGTCATATTAAACTCACATTACTGGTAAATAGTATTCTTCCAAAAGGAAATGTTCCAGTAATAAGGAGATGATTGGACTAAACAGTCGTAACAGGCAAATGAGAGTTAAAAAGGCAGGGCTTTTATCCACTTAATCTCTTAAAAGGAAGATTTGATTAAGAAAAATACCAATGTTTAGAAGGTATATGCATGTATAGATCAATTGTGTGTTTTTTTCAAACCATATAAAATGATTTTCACTTACTCTATGAGAGAATTCTCCGGTGCCTCCATGTCTTGAAGACCATACAGATTGCCCGCTGCGATCATACTCGATTTGAATGGAGTGGATAAACTTGCCTCTTGTAATTAATATTTGCTTAATTCCTGTATAAACCCCATCATCCCAAGGCTTACCGCCATCTCCTCCCCATGGCCCTGGCCCTATCGGCACTGGTTCTTTCAGCACACCATAAGTTACCTGAAAAACATGTCCAGCGGCTCCAAATTGAAATTGGCATAACAAAGAATATTAATGAGAAGATTTTTTTTAGATTTTTGTCGCTGATTATAACCAATCACCTCATCTCCTCCCTTTCTCAGGGCAAGAGCAAACTTGTTGGAGTCGCCTGAAATATCACGTGAAATCTGTCTTTGATCTGTACCACCGTTTACTTGTTGCACCAAGACCTTGCCCTCCAGGATATGAACCCCAATACCATCCATATACCAACCCTCGCGGCCATGAAAACCAACGACCCGACCCTCGGTCAAGCAAGATGAGAAAAAGGTACCATACTCGTCGCCATAGGGACCATGTACCGTCTTTGTAGTGTGAAATGTGAGAGATTTTATCACTGTGGGACCCATCAACATTGTGTTGCCGAAATAGCCAGTTATGTGTGTTAATATCTCTGTTGGAAAATCAAATTTTATCTACAGAGAAAATGTTTGTAAAAACATCACTATACACATCATGAATAAAAGCAATAAAATTGAATTCTTGCAACATCGGCATACCTTGTCAGATATCCCGACTGTACCATTGTACCCGTGCTTATTTCCCCAGACAGCTTGACCATTTCTGTCGTACAGAATCTTAATTGAACATATTCCGGATGCACGTGTCAGATTAATTTGTCTTATACCGGTGTACATGCCATCATCAAATATCGTACCACCACTACCGCCCCAAGGGCCGTATGTAATAGGAGTCCCGATAGTTATCGATCCACCTTCTCCCATATAACTAGGAAACGACAGCATCTGAAAATGCCCAAATTAAACTTCAGTTAGTTGTCAGTTGTGCAATTTGAACTTGTTTTTCAGTTTATTTCTGATTGAATTAGAATTTATCATGACTCTTTTGGGAGATTTAGCATTGTATATAACATTCTAGCTCAATAGGTTTAGAAATGCCTCACTTATAAACAAAAAGAGAAGTACATCAAAAGCAAATTAAACTAAATTTTCAAAACAAATGTTATCTGCTATTACATACTCTATTATGCATATTTGCAAGAGAACTACCACCAAATCCTTCACTTGCATAACCATTAGTCACTATTGTATTGTTCTCATAGCTGCTCTTCATACTTACAAAAAAGACTTGAGAGTAAATCGATGCTTTTGATGGATTCAGATCTGAGATTTGATATGGATAAAAGTGTAGCTAGTTCACAAAAGAAGAGGCTAGTTTTCTCATTAATATAGAAGAGCTATTAGAGTGTTGCAAAGCAGGAATATTATGTGCACTGTCATGATCACTAGTCATTATCAATGCTGGAACTTGATTCTAATGTGATTTTGACAATAAGAAAGCAAGTATTCATAACTTAAATGTTTTCCACCTGAAAGAGAATCTATTGTTAACGATGGAAATTAAAAGAACTACGAACTCCTTTTATATGGAGAATTTGGTTCGTGTATGGTGCTTGTTTTAAAAAGAAGAAAAAAAAAGATAAAGAGAATTTCTAACCATTTGACGGATCACACATTTGTCTCTCTTTAACTGATGCCAGAAAAATGAACAACGGCACCACTTGAAAAACAAAACAAGCAGAAATTTGCATTTTTTAGCAGATGAAATTCGTCTATTTTTTTACAAACATTGATGGATTTTATAATTCACCCCTCAACAATTCAAACTAAATAGATTGTTATATATTTTTTAAAATACAATACCAACGAAACTTGACTCTTGAGTAGTGAAAACAAATTCTGGCAACTGTAAACTGAGCTGAAGTAGCAATTTATACCTATCTTGATAATTGTTATAGTTGTAATTGAGGAAGGATCCCTGACACTTTTTGATATTGACAATCTTAATAATTTTCATAAATAAATTAAAAATTAAATATTATATGCATAATCTATATTATTCACAAATCATGTCTATAAAATTAATGAAGTTTAATACATATTTCATTATGCACTAAGTGACTATTTCGACAGTCAACTAAACTGTCTTTATTGCATCATTAAACAACTCTTAAATTACATAAAAATTTAGTTCTTAGATTGTCCATGTCCAATATCATATTCATATATTTACTTTTTAGTTTATAATTTGATTGGAACTTTTTGAAAAATCATTGTCAAGAAAATAAACATTATCTAGTTATCCCCCTAATTGTAATTTGAAAGCTTGGACATTTCAGTTTCATAGACTTGGGACAAAAATGCGAAAAACCAGAAACTAAATAAAGGTCATGGATACACACACACTTCGATATCATCTCTGTTGGATTTATTAAATGGTACGCCCGTTATGGGAAACCCGAATCCAAAACCCGACCCATTATGAAGAGGTGCCGACCCGTTATGAATTCCGCATAAAGATTAACGGAATAATTTGTAAGTTCTATCCGTTAATTAACAATCTCAAATACACATACAATTATAAATCAAGCAATTCACTAAATTATCTATATACAAATTAGGCCATAAAAGGCCAACTACAACTGCAGTCCATGAATAAGAAAAACAAAGGAGTAAATCATTCAACCTACAATCTTCTAACAACCGTTTGGACCATTCAGTAATCATGTATTAGCCTTTTGCAACTTGCACCACTGAAAGATTGAATCATAATTCAATACCTTCAGAACCAGACAAGGCCAAACACGCAACATGGTACCCAGCCGACTATGATGTTCATCATTACCTCCCGATTATTTATCCACAAATGCCTTCAGTGAAAATGGTGGATGTGAATCCTGTTAAAGTGGGGTAAAGAAGCAGAGTGAAATTGATTACCTCATATACATCAGAAGAAAAAAAAGGAAAGAAAACAACAATAAGAGATGTTCACCTTGTCAAACTCATGAAGATATTGTCTAACCACAGTTGCTTGTTGTGCTAACCTTTCCAGTTCCGAATGGGCAGGCATGTTAGAATGCTCTAATGAAGGATATATTGCCACAAGATAAACATAGGAATAATAGAGGCTAAGTTTATGGTCCAAATAGTAAATAGAGAAGGAAATATCAGATGCATATAAAGAGAAGTAAAAGCATACAAATGATAAATTGAAATATATAGGATGTTACATGTTACATTTACCTCAAAAAAATGAGTGAAAAATAATAGCTACTATGTACCTAAAATAGCTTGATTGAGACCATCAGCAACACTCTGACGGTATTCTAAACTCAACAAATGGAACATAGGTGATTTCTCTGGGTCTTCGTACGCCATTAATGCCATCACATCCTATTTATTTTTCATGTTAGAAGAAATACATAATGTGATAATTAAAGTAATATATGGCTATCATCACAACCAAGCCAATTAAATATTTCCATTGTATTTTTAGTACGATATTTTTGGAGCTTAGAAATCAACCCTTGCACCTTGGTCAATAGAATGTGAAAGGCAACCAGTAGTAGTTGACCACATACCAAACTAGTCTGCCTGGTATCTTTATGTACCGATATGATCGGTAAAGCATACAAACGTTGGAAATGTACCTCCATTTTCTCAATATACTTTTGAACCTTTCCAAAGCCAATCAACTTCTTTTGACCGAATTCCAAGGCCTCGCCACTGGATTAGAGAAAATATAAGCATAACCAAAGAACTTGAATCCTTCCATAATAAAATTGTAAAATAGCCAATTCCTCACCATTTTCGAGTGCGGATAAGATCAATAAAATGAAGAGTTAAAAGGTCAAAGTGCAAATCCATGTTTGACTCCAGTAATTTTGGTGCCAGCTGCTCTGTCATTTCTATAGCATTTAATACCTTCCCCTCTTGCACATGTTGTAAAATCACTGAAAAAGAACATTCCAATGCCCAATTATAAAATTCAAAGAAAGGTATCTGGAAGAAGATATCACAATCATTACTCCTAAAAACCCTAGAACATTTTAGGACTTCCCATTATTGATATTGATTTTTCACTTAATACTTATGTAGACTATTTACTACTTTATATAAAATGCATTATCCGGTTCTTTTTTTAATCTTCATTCACCTTCAGCCAGAGGACGAACTTTTATTTGCTGAAGTAATCAGAAAAAGGATGGTAAGAAGAGAACAAATCAATTACCATCATCCAACCCTACTGTTCTTCAAAAAACAAAGTCTCAGTAGACCTTAGTTGGAACATATGCTAGTGTGCTGAAAATCAACACTATCTACTGTAATTCTCAACTCTATTATAGGTATCCTGAAGTACTTAAATTTAACAATAGGAATGCTACTGCTTATGTCGTGTTGCCATGCTAATTACTCATTTGATAAAAAACATAAAGAGAGAAATGTTCCACATAAACATCACATACACAATGTACTCTTTCTATTTTACCAAAACTGTCAACCTTTTCCTACATTTACAGAAGAAAGTATAACCACTTTAAAAGTTCTTATACTTTTCTTTTTCTTTCAGAAAACCTCAAAAGAAAACCCTAATTATCTTAACAGAGTACAGTCTAATAAACTAACTATAAGGACTTACGCTTCCTTGCGTCCATGTCCAACATAGGTTCACTAGAGTTCTTAATTCCTGAGGTGGAGAGAAATGCATTGGCCGTCTCTTTATAACAATTATGCACCAGATAGGACCACACAATGTTCCGCACATCATCATCGCGAAGATTCTGTAATTAGCTTAGTATCATCAATTTTTTTTCAGACAAAAAAAAAACAAGGAGAAAGCCTGAGAGTAGCTAGGTTTACTTGGCCTTGTTAACAACACTTTGACTGTCAAAAAGGATTTCAGATTCAGTCTCAGATAAGCAATAGCAAGGTTAACTTTGAATTCTGTCTCATTGACTCAATTTAGGAGGTACTAGTAACAGCAATATAGGTCAAATTTGGAACTGCAAAGCAGCTCCACAAATTAGAGCTTGTGTGGTGTTGACCACAAAGGTTAAGATTTTGGCTAAAGACATTTAGCTGAAATAAATATGGTATAGGCACCCTAATTATCTAATTTATTGTCAGGTGGATCTATTGATAAACTTTTTTAATAGATATGGTATAGGCACCCTAATTATCTAATTTATCGTCAGGTGGATCTATTGATCAACTTTTTATGGTATGTGCAGCTTACCAGCCCATTCTGTTCTAGCTTATGAACTATGGCAATTTACTGACAATTCAGAGGTCATAGGAGCCGTTGTTTTGAAAAATTGTTATGTGCCACTTATTTGGGAGGAAATGAACAGGTTATGTTTTACAGAAGGACTAATAATCTCTCTAGTTAAACATTGACAGGAACCATTGTTTTGGAAAATTTGGTTATGTATCAATTTGTGGGTTATTTGGGGGGAAATGAACAGGTGTTTTATCCAAGTTATACTTAGTAATACAAGTTTAGGAGCTACGGAAGGACTAATAATCTCTCTTAAACATTAATTAGGTATAGATAGTGATTGTAAGTGATGACAGGTGTACTCAGCAAAGCTGCTACCACTACAGCTGATCCATGCTGAGACAGAAGAGATGAGAAATTCACACTATACCACCAGTAGGAATGCCAATGTCAGTAGGAGAAGCGCTACCAATGGAGGTGGTGAAGGGAGCAACGAAGCAAGCACCTCAAGATGATTCTGGTTCAGGGACGAAGTAACAATAGAAGCTGATATGAAGTGTTTAGGAGTTCTGTTCTTTTAAATATCTTAGTTTCCATCAAGTGAGTGTTCACGGGCTTTCTATTAATTCAGAGTCAATCCTGCATAAATTAGTGGTTTCCTAACAAAGTTGGTTATAGTATGGAATGTTTATTACGGATTTTTATTGGGAAAGTTTGGAGATAGAAGAAGCTTCCAATTATCATTGTAAAGAAATGCTTGTAGCTGTTTCTAAATATCCAAGTTGCTGTCAATTTGTGAGTGTACACAGGCTTTCTATTAATTCAGAGTCTATTCTGCACAAGTTATTGGTTTTCTAACAAAGTTGGTTATAGTATGGAATGTTTATTACGGCTTTTGTTGGAAAAGTTTGGAGATAGAAGAAGCTTCCAATTAAGGGAAAAGGGTTAATTAGGCTTAATTGTGTCCGTTGTAAAGAAACCCTTGCACCTGTTTCTTTTCAATTTGAAACAGGAGCAGGAACCCTTTTCGCTCCTTTTTTTCCAAAATGAAGAAGTTCACAAGGAGAATTCTGCTCCTCAATAGAAAGAAAATTAAAAGTTGAAGTGTTTTATAAAAATTCTATCAAGTGCATTCAGAAGTCAGAACCCTAAACTTACCTTGTTTCAATGTTGGTAATTCAAGCACAAAACCAAAATTCCGTTCCTTTCTCCACTGAATCAGTAAAAGCCTCAAGCTCAACAAACAGAACATATGTTACTCGATAACAGCTAGAAATTCAACTAAACAGAAGCTGAGTAACTGGAATGCAACAAAATAGAAAATATCTACAACAATTAACGAGCTAAAGTTAATTATTTTTCCAGAGAAATGGAATTTCGCAGCCTCAATTACCAAATTCAGCTAAGATTTTCTAAGAAAGTGGTATGCAAGAAAAATAAACAGAGACAGGAAGGAGACGCACCACTTGCTCGTATTGCTTTGGATCCAAGTCCATCATTGCTCTCTCAAGAACGAGAGAGCGGGAGAGAAGGGAGGGGTGAGCGGGGAGGAGATCTCTGCTTGTAATTTCTTTTCTTTTTTCCTTTGTTTATTTTGTATATACTTTTTGTTTGGTTGTTTCTTCTCTTTGTTTATTTATGTACACGGTTCGGGAGTATCGGCGAAGAGACCAGTAAATGGGGATCCGTATCGTCCCAGGTACCTGACTCAAGCAAATTGAAACGGACGGCCCAGATTAATTCTATCTGGGCCAAGCTCAATCTGATATCTATTGAGACTGCAGGAGATCTGTTTTGAGAGAACTATCCTATCGCAATTTGCTTGAATCAGGTAACCTGAGGTGATGTGAATTCAGTAAATGGTTGTGTGAGAGGGTGTAATTAATGTAGGTGTTGCTTGAGTCAGGTGTAGGTCGTGGCTCGATCGTGATTCGCATCTGACTCGCTCGTTACTGGATCGAGCTGTTAACGAGCCAGTTCGGTCCAAAATTAACGAGTTCAAGCTAGGGCCTAGCTTGCTCGCCAACTCGGCTAGGCATCAATTTGTGAATTTGTGTGCATTTTATATTGTCTAGCTCGGTCCAGCTCGGTTCAGCTCGATCCAAAAAGTTTGTAGAAATTTATTTTCTTCTTAAAATAAGATCCAGCCAGACCCAGTGAGCCAACTCATCAGCTCGCGAGCTAGCTCGAACTGGCTTGTTACGATTTCAAGTTGAGATTTTAGCTCGGATGTCCTAGATCCAGCTCGCTCGGCTGTAGCTCGGTCCAAAATTAACAAGCTGAGCTAGGATCTAGCTCGGACCGAACCAGCTCGTTGCCACCCCTAGTTATCAGTCAAAACCCTAATCTCTAAAAAAAAAAGATGAACCGCTGATGATGAAACGTTGAAACTTGAAAATGAAGGTCATTTAAAGACTTGAGAAAACAATATTATTGTCCTTAAAAAACTAGTGTTGTAAAAAATGATTGTTTAATTCGATTAATATTAGTCAATAGCGATCAAATTATTACGGATTTTTTCGACTAATTGGCTGATTATTTTAATTATTTAACGGTACTTTGTTCGTCCGATGAGCGTATACCATTGTAAAAAAAAAAAAAAAAAAAAGCTAAGTTGGAACTTATAATTGAGAGTACAATTGTTAAGGAAGTAGGTAAGTATAAACTGGGCTTTGTGTTCAGGTGTCATAGATTTTGAAAATTGATACGAATTGGGTTAAAGCATTTTGAAATTCATATTATTAAATTAATAAAAAAATTATTCATATTTAAATTTGATAAGTTAACGGAAAAAAATTTATTCATTATCAAATACAATATATTTCGAATAAATAGACACAAAAGTGCTATTGACATCTCTATTGTGCTCTAATAAAAAAATTTTAAAACAAGAGAAGGATAAGAAAAGTAAATAAATAAAGTTAAATTTAATGTTATATTATTCATATTTGAATAAAAAAATTATATTATATCATGCATCGTTCACATAAATTTATTTTTATAAATTCAATCACGTAACAAAAAAAAAGTTATTTATCGTTGTCTTATCGATTACAATATGAATCGAATAAACACAAGAGTGCTATTGGCACCTCTATTGTGCTATAATAAAATATTTTCAAAACAAGAGAAGGGAAAAGAAAAATAAATAAATAAAGTTAAGGTTAATGTTATATTATGCATATTTTAATCACGAATAAAACTATATCATATCATGCACCGTCCACATATAAATTTATATTTTTACATATATAATTTTACTTTTCATAATTCAAACACCTACAAAGTAACATGTACAAAATAGTCTTTATGTATTCTTATATGATAAGCTAACGAAAAAAAATTTATTCATATTCAAAGGCAGAGACAAAACTTCCAACCTATGGGATCAAACACACATTAGAGTCGACTGTATAAAATTTTCATATTGAATATGGGGATCAATTGACCCCATTCATTTTATGTTAGATCTGTCCATATTCATATTTAATAAGCTAACAGAAATAAAAACCTTACCCATATTCGTCTTATCAAATATAAACGAATCAGATAACGGATAAAAAAAATATCATTGGCACCCTTTAAAAATAGTAAATTTTTCTTTTGTAATTTTCTTTCTCTAAAAGATCTAATAGACTTTTTATCTCCATATACAGAGAGATCGCTAGAATAATATAATAAATAAAGAATATTTCCTTGTTTGTTTATCTATATGAAGAAATTCATCTTCCATTTCTCAATTAAACTTACCTCTAAACTACAAGATTTAATAAATAATGAGTAGAATCTGGAAAAAAAAAAATTGATCGAAAGCTGGAAGATCTGATCCCCAATTTAGGTGAGGAACATAAATGATTTATATTCACTAGGGTGTATGTTTGGATGAAGTGAGAATAGCTAGAATAGGGGGCTCCTCGAGAATAGAGGCTATTCGGAATAGCAATGTGCATTCAAACAATATTTTTGCTATTCGGAATAGCTAGAATAGCTGCTATCTTATATTCCTTGTAAATGTTAGAATAACTACTATTCGGATGTGTGAAGAGAGAGAAAAAAAAAATGTTTTTTTCTCGGATTTCCGCTAACACAGTCCCAAAATGATAAAGTTGACGTCACTTTTGACATCTCCACATCGTGACAATTCGTTTAAGACCCCACTTACCTATTTTTCCTCTTAATTAGCACCTTGTTGACAATCTTTTTTTATGTTACAACTATTTACTATTTCAAATGTACAATCCAAACAATATTTTTACTAATCCGAATATCACTAATTTTTCTCTATTCTCATCTACTAATCCTAAATTTCGCTATTCTAGCTATTCTAACTCGCATCCAAACATCCCCTGAATGTTAAAGGCTCCCCTTGTTATTCTATATGTATTTGACGGATATAAAAATCATATTCACATGCACAAAGATATTGAACTGATCTCAAAATTTTGAAGTCAAAAAACTATTTTTCAATAGCTAGTAACAATCTTGATCTTTCAGACTCTTTCAAAATTCCTTAAAATACACAATTATTGCTCAATATACTTTTGCTATTGTGCTAACACACATTTATTTATTTATTTTTTCTTCTAAAACTTGACTAAAAACAGTTGAAAATTATTTAGAAGGTGAAGAATTTAGAGACTACATATAATATTCCTATGTATCAGTCTAGTTACAATTGCTAAATGCTAATACCTGATCCAAGTGCATGCAGCATGATCCAGAAATAACCAAAGAACAAATGTGTATTTCAAAAGCCAAATATAGGGAAGTACAATAATTATGATATAAACAAACAAACAAATAAAATTACATATGACTTGTATCACCTTTCCATTTCTCTGACTATCAGAAAATAGTGTTTTACTTCTCCCCTAGGATACAGTCATCCGTATCATTTACAAGAAAGTTTTCTGTACGGCATTTTTGTATGGTAAAAGAATACTTTCAACCAATCTTTGCACGTTTCCAGACAATAACCATACCCTCTGAATCAGATGAAGCCAGTAAATTCTCACCGTGATTCCATGCAACACCTATTACCGGCGCACCATGTCCCTAGATAGGAAAAAAGGCAAAATAATAATAAAAAAATGATTTCTCAAAAATTGGATTATGAAGTTTGATGGCTTTCACATCATGTAATACTCACCTGCAATTTATTCACACAAGAATGCTTTGGTCGAGTCAAATCATAGAAGTAGACATTTGAATCCTCACTGCCAGAGACTACACAATTCAGGGAGTATAGTACTTCATTAGTTAAAACAAAAGGACTAGAAAACCAGAAGTAAAAAAAAAAAAAAGAACTTATAAGAACATACCAATAAATTCGCCTTTTTCAAGGGAAAGGAGAGGGCAGAAAGAGGAACGAAATTTGTAGATACGGGGAGCTAGTTTCAGACCGCATACAAGTGTCAAATAACCTTGTGCCTCCATTGCAACACTACACATGACACATCCAGTTAGAAGAAAGAAGATGACCAAATGCAAAATTCCAGAAAATCTCATGCAGTCATGTTGCTCCACACAACATATCATAACCTGGAAGCATGGGCGGACCTAAAGAGGATCAGGGGTAGGCACTGGATTCAAATTTTTTTTTAGACCCAGTGGTACTTTATACTTGTGCCTACCTCTAGTTTTAATTCATGGCCCATTAGAAGAAAATTGCATGGAAAAGAAAGTCAGTCCAGATTGATTTGCGTAAAAGAAAGAAAGAAAGAAAAAGACACAGTTCGATTCGCTACTCCACTCAGAAAAATCGTTGATTTGCCAAGAGAAAAAAGAAGTTTGCTACCAGAGAGCTAAATATGAACCGTGCCGTGACCAAGTCAGATTTATACGTGACATGACCAAATTTGGAAGGATAGTCATGGCACGTGAATGGTCACAACACGTTAGTCGCTCCGTGACGTGTCCAAACATGACCGATCACGTTTGTCGCGTTTGGTCACGTTTAACTGTTTTTTTTCATAATTTAGGTAGTTTATTCAGATCAATCAAGATCTAACGGTCCTACTTTAGGTTAGTTTTTTCATAATCTTTCGCGTGACGTGCCGTGTCAAATTTTTGAAAGATGGTCACGTCACTTGAATGGTCACGGCACGTGTGCCGGGTGTCGTGCCGTGACTTTTTAGATCCTTATCCACTACTCTGCTCCGATTCACCAGGAGAAAAAAAAATTGTACTCTTGTCAATATTTTGTGCCTACCCCTGACCAATATCCTGGATCCGCTCCTGCATGGAAGGGTTGTACCAAATGTGTCTTGCCCAGAGCTCTTCTACAGTACATGATAATTATAATAATGGTAAAATTATGCAAAATTACCTGAAAAATGAAAGGTTGCCGTCTTGGGCACATACAAGAAGTACAGGACATCGTGCCACAAGAGAGAAAGTCCGGTACTGTACGGTCGTAATTGCTGCTTTTCCCCTCATGCTTTTGTTCTTGTGTGTTCTGGATATGGAGCCTGAATGCGAGTTCACACTTACAGTATATATGCATCCCTGTATTACATTATGAAATGGATACAAGCAATTCAGAATTTTAGCCCCCAGAATTTCTACATCTCCTCAAATTACATCAAAGCTATTTATAAGTATTGAGCCTTTTCAAGGGTTCATGAAAATATTTAAGAAGTAAAATTTTGGTAAGTTGGGAGGAAAGAACAGTTTTGGCCAAGTCTTAATACTGATTTATGTCCGTACAAGCAGATTCTTCTTTCTATCAAAGCGGCAACAGGGAATTCACATGTGGAAACATATTTTTTAGGAAGATTATTTAAATTCTAACATATAAATTTGTGAAATTTGCCCAAAGTTAAATATAATGAAACCCTGTAAAAGCAGTACCTGAGCATCACCGGCAAAAATAATCTGCCCGGTGTGATCATTATCCATAGCTGTGATTTCATTATCCAATTGGAGTTTACTAATTACTCTACCTGTGCTAAAGTTAATCGCCTAGGCCCACATGCAATATCAAAATCAAATAAATCAGTAATCCTAATTCCGTGGTAAGCTACAACAATAAGTCAGTAGTAGATCATGAATTCAAAAAGGGTGGATAATTTACATTGATTTCTTTGTTTGAATTTCCCACCAACAGGAAATTGTTGTTAACCTGAGAAATAATGAATAGTGAGAATGAATAGTTAGTTGGGCATCTTTTAAATAAAAAAGGGAAGGCAAGTAGCAATATGTATAATACTACCTCAAAAAAAAAATCAATATGTATAATAATTTTTGGTTCCCAAAGACTGAAATGTATCTCATGCAAAAAAGAAAAAACACATAAGCTATCTCTTCCTTTGCAGAAAATATCCACCATTATATAAATTTTTCACAGCTTTTGTAAAATTGGGTAAGAAATAAACAAACAAATACAGTTTTGCATCTAATATCCATTTTCTTCAGGTCAGTTTTCAATTAAGAACATGAGGGTCCCTTTTCATCTCTCTTTGTACAGGTCTCTTATGAAAACACAGATAACTAGTGGCCACTGTTAGCAAAATAATCCCAAGTAACAACTATTATCTTATTGAGTTGCACACAATACCGGATGAAAACGGATGCATAATTGTGAAGAAACCCCACAGACAACTCTTATGCAATTCCCTTTGAAGACATCCCAAACACGTACAGTTTTATCCATTGATGAAGAGGCCAGGTACTGGTTGTTGGATGTAAAATCAAAATCTGTGATGTTGTCAGCATATACTTCATATAGAAAAAGAGAACGGTTTCAAGGGAATAAGAAAGAAAATATTTTCTTTTACATATTAAACTTGTATTAACTCTTATTTTCTTCAACCAATTCACATGTTTTAACTATATTAAGATATTTCAGGAGGCAACTTTTATTGGATTTTATTTTCCGGAAAGGGCATTGCCTGTTTTCAAAGTACACAAGTTATAAAGAGAAGGCTCTTGTGCAATTGGTTGACAATTTTGGGCTTTCTTGTACATTATTAGAAAACAATTAGGCAAAACCAGGGAACATAGCTTACTGACAATGTGTATCATCTGAGTACCAGTCCACTGCACCAGTGAAGCAGTTACGCTGATCTAATTTTATGTTCTTTATGTTTGGTTCTTCGTTGTACATGAAAATTAAAATGACCAAAACATGGCTCGGCTCCTCTTTTATTATGTACATCTTTAATATGCTATACCTAATCTTTCTAATATATAATTAGACCATTTTCTGTCACTCTAACTTTATGCTTAGAGTAGAACTAAGGTGTTCTTAAGCTCACAAAGCCCCTTTGTGAGCTTAACTCAAAAACCTATCGGATTGACTTCAACCGATGCATCCAAACCATTGAAACCAATCTACTTCATGAGTGATGCGTTTACATGTCAAATTTTTAAATTTTTGAACTAATTATGTATGAAGTCAAGCGGTCAAAAAAAGATGATTTATAAGTTAATTTTAATGAGTTCATTTTTCATCATTTTTTTACCGCTTGACTTTATACTAAATTAGTTCGAAAAATTATAAATTTGACATGTAAATGCATCACTTGTGAAGTAGATCAGTTCAACAGTTTGGATGTGTTGTTTGAAGCCAATCCGATATATTTTTGAATTAAGCTCACAAAGAGGCTTGGTGAGCTTAAGAAACACCCTAGTTCTACTCTTATGCTTATAATCGCAGAGGTGCTTTTCTTACCTTACTTTTTGAAAATTTAATTTATCAATGATCAAAGTCTACCTGTGATATCCTTGGTATGGCCCTTCAGCTGATGAAGAACTGATGCTGGTTCTGAAACTTTACAAATTGTCAGACTGCCATCAGATGCACCATAGGCAAGCAGATCCGAGCTCATATAACCAAATTTCAATGTTGTCACTGAAAATATTCATCAGCACAATCCAGATTATATATCATATTTAAAAATTCTGGAGCAATGGTAACAGAATATGCAATCCTGGAAAGCATCTGAAATATGACAAGCATTACCATTTGGCAATCTTTATATGCTATTCATTGTACCATTTTGAATAAGATGAGAGAATGTTAAAACCAGCATTAACAATTCAGTACAGAAGAACACCTGAGAATTTACAGTTGTCAAAAATGCAATGCATTCCAATGAATGAATAAGCAGGCTCCCCTAATCGAAACTGACGTTCAGAATCGCTCGCTGTTGAGCTGAAGCTGATCCGATGGCTCACACCTAAACTATTAGTCCTTAAATCCTACAATATTTCACTGAAGTCAGAATTGATTCCCACAAGGCACATCAATATTGCTATCCTATTACTAGTGATACTATACCATTATCACACTTGTTTGTTGTAGCACCTTAGCACTCAGTTTAATCATTTTATATAACATTTTATTTTTCTTTCGGTGATTATTAAAAAATAGATACCAAAAGAGGGTACCGTAGGAATTATAAAATAAGATTATATAATGTATAAAGTTAGGAATTACCAACCCTGCTAGAATTGAAGCTGTCTGTCTCAAACAAATTTCGACCACTACTGCAAAAACACAAGAAATTTAACATTGCCGACCTTCGAGAAAAAATAAATATGTGGAAAAATTATAAGGTAAATATAAGACCAATAAAATTTTATTAACCACCTGTGACCAGGAGTGCTTGGCTGGCTGGTATCTCTAGGTCGTCTGATGAAGTTCCGGTATGCCACGTATCCTCTACCATTGCACCTCCAATCCTTCACCCATAAAAGATTCGGACTTAATTTCCCAAACACCTCGTCTATAGCCGTAAGTACAAATAAGAAGCTTCACCCAAAAATGGGAAAACTAACATATTCGAACCAGCATAATGAGGCGTCGAGTGAGGCCTAACAAACTTCAAGTAATCAAAATTTGGATGCATACAATATGGCCTCGGTCTCAAATATTCCATCAGGGTTCGTAATATTTTCTATTTTACCATGCTACATTAATAAATAAGAAAAGGATAGAATGAGAGAAGCAGTAATACTTTTCTATGGGAAATGGCGGAGGGATTGGATTGCCCCTTGCGGAGTAGCAAAACACGCCTCATGGCAACATAATCGGAATCCTGGTGAGAGATCGGAGGCTGAAGCAAGCAGCAAACGAACTCCAGGTCCATCGCATCAGTAGCTGATCCAGCGACCGCGTCCTGTTGCGAAGGCCGTGATTTGTCAGTGTGCGTTTCAGTCCCGGCTCCGTTCTCAGGTGATGCGGTCGCAGCTGTATGCGATAGCTGAGTGTCTGAGTTCGGTTCGTCAACCTTCACTTCCATCGTTCGTTAGAGGTTTCCTTGGATCTCGTGATTCTCATCGGAAACCAAGTCCGAGGAGCTGAGCAGCGTGGAATTTTTACGAATTTACTCATAGCCCCTCTGAGTTTACATTATTTAGCTGACATCATGACGGCAAATAATGTAATTTGTTCAAGGGTATCATTTGAGGGTATTTGTAGAATTTTTTTTTAAACCATAAATAAAAAAAATAAAATTACCAAACCAACTTGATTGTTTTGATTTTTACAAAAACTATAAGAACCGAGATGCTACTTCGGTCCGAATTTTTTTTTTCCGGACCGAATTGCCATTTCGATCCAAGCCATTTTTACAGATTTTGAAAAAAAATGTACCTGTTGAGGTAAAACTTGTGAAAATACCTCGGACCGAAATGGCATCTCAGTTCTTATGATTTTTGTAAAAACCAAAGCAATCAATTTGATTTGGTAAAATCTTTTTTTATTTATCGTTTTTGAAAAAAAAATCGGTATTCGTACGGGTGCAAATGGATCGAATATTATCCGTTCTTAATCGAATTGTATTTGATTTTTTTGCGAATTCAAATATGCAGATACAAATGAGTCTCGTAGCCTTATTTTTCTGAAAAAATAATATGTACAAATATAATTTATAATTTATGTAGATATGGATACAAATACAATTTTAGTTTCGAAAACATATATGAAAACAAATACATATAATTATTTGTATTTGTATAATTTGTGGATATGGATATGAATACATATAATTATCGATATCTCTTTTTGTTTCAAAAACATGTATGTTTAAAGGAAATAGTATTTTTTGTCGGTGTATTTTGATTAAAGATATGGTTATGTTTGTAACTAATTTTTGTTAACCAAATATATTTTGTAATGACATAACAAATTAACATAATAAAAAAATAATTTGTTCACCATAATGATCGAATATATGTATTTTATGTTACTCTTATTTGTCTATGAGAAAAATAATTTGTTGATAATATGCTAATTTTGATACCATATCTGAATTAGGGATGTATATAACAAATGAATATAAAATAAAAACTATGTAAATTTTCACTAAAGTATTGTCAAGGATATAACAAATGAATATATAATAAAAAAATAGAAATATGCTGAATTATTAATAATAATTAAGGACTTTTAAATGTAAATCATATTTTCTAATCGTTTCACTTTTTGCGCTTCGTTGTATTATTGCTGAAAATTTTCATATTAAGAATTTTCATTGCTTTTTATTCATGCTGGTTTTTCATCATTTTTGTTGTTTGTTTTTAAGTATGATTTTATATTACTGAAATAAATCTCTCTCTAAAAAAAATGAAAGAACTTTTCTAGTTTGTATTGACTATGTTTATAGGTCTATTTAGAGTAAACTTTAGTTAAAGTTTTTGCAAAGTTCCTTTCTTTTTTTAAATTATGTCTGAGATGATGTGCTTTCCTTATGATACGGCCTATCTCCTCAGAGATTAAGTCGCAGTAAGTTTAAGCACGTCTTAATTCGAGACAGATTAGTCCATGCGGGTTAGTATGTATTTATTATGTGTCCGAGTAAGAACTGAGTGTAGATCCAATAGGTACGTAACTCTATCCTCTCTGTACTATCTATCTCTGAATCGTGGTCCCTGAACTCATTCAATTTCAGAGTATTTATAGGCCTATAGGTCAGTTTGGGTCTCGTACGGACACTTGACTGGACTTATCTCACAAGCCGGTGAGCCGGTTCAAGTCTCGTACGGACGACTCGAACGGACTTATCTCGCAGGCTGGTAAGTCGATTAGAGTCGCGTACAGACAACTTGAATAAACTTGCTTCTTGAACTTGTTATATGAGCTTAGTACTCAGCTCATAATAGTTTTATGGGGCTTTTAGTACATCGCCCTATCACCTTATATAATATATATGTTATACATAATATTTACACTCTTTGTTATGAGTCCGGCTAGTATGACATATCGGTGTCATATGACACTAACTTTAAAATTGATTGAATAGACTTCAAATGACTAATCCAAACCGTTCAAACCGATTTACTTTATGAGTGATGCGTTTACATGCAATTTTTTTATATTTTCGAGTTATTTTAGTATCAAATCAAGCGGTAAAAAATGTTGAAAAATGAATGTATTAAAATTAACTTAAAAACTCTTGACCGTTTGACTTGATACTAAATAAAATTGAAAAATTATAAATTTTGCATGTAAACGCACAACTAATGAAGTAGATCAGTTTGAACGGTTTGGATTCACCGTTTAAAGTCGATTCGATAGGTTTTAAAATTAGTGTTATATAGACTGAAATGACATTGATGTTATACCGTCCAGACACCTTTGTTATTCTTATTTATCAAAGATACATACGCAGTTTTAAATATATTCATTTCTATAATAAAAAAAATTAAAAATACTACATTACAAAAGAAAAATCAACTAACTCAACTTAACATTGGTTATCAACTAAATGTGCAGGAATTTTTTTAGTTACCATATTAATAAATCGAAATTCTAACTTTATCATCGACTTCTGAAAAATTAAAAAAATTACCATCCACACAGATTAAATCTGCCAGAACTTCTTGGTTCTGCGCAAAAGGGTGAAAAAGGTAAACAGAGAACAAAAATTTCAATCTCCATAGAAGAACTTATATTTTAATAATATATTAAGATTATTTTATTTCAAGCAATGATTCAGTCTGAGCAGATTAGTCTTACTGGTAAACAGAGAACCAAAATTGGACAAGAGGAGCAGCCATATATAAACAAGGTTGATCTTTGTTATTATTATTTTGTTTTTTTACCTTCAAATTATTTTGTGCAGCATAGCATGCCAGCTTCTTAACTATTATAAGATAAATCCTGAAATTCTTCTATTTCATCACCAATGCATCTATCTAGTGATGTTAATTTAAACTTCTACAGAATGCAATCTATGTGACAACTAACAGCTAGAGGCTTAAGAGATCCAATTAATGAATTTTTTTGTTCAGAATAATGTAGCATGCAGTCATAATTTGTCCTCCTGAAATAAGCAACAATGGTACTTTTTAAGAGATTTTCTATGGTTATATTTGAAACCTTGATATAAACCTTGACTGGTAATTGTCACAAAGTGATGAAGTTTTATAGTTGATGATGTTAAGAGGAGAACAAATTGCTCTATGTTGTGCTTTTCCCTCTATCTTGAATAAATAAGATAAAGGAAACAGGAAAAGCAAATGAATGAATGAGATTCTTGTACTTAAGAAAGGCATGGTAAATTTAGCTTTTATTCACTGTTTCTTCACTAAATCAAATCATCCTGCTATTATTTTGGAAAGGCAGAACTCAAACAACAATTCTTGCTCATACTACATTTGAGGAATCATCAGTCCGAAGCCAAAATCGGTTTGTAAACCACACCGAGTCAGCCATGACCTTCTCTCCGTCTTGATTGCGGTGCCATGTATAGTAAGCATGTGTTTTATTCTTTATATCAAATATTGCATGACCAAAGCTTGCCTCTCTAAAAGCTGAGTAGCTCGGCTGTGGTTCTGTCATGCTACATTTAAATTAACCAAAGAAATGAATCAATTTTTTAATTTTGCAAAAGGGAATCACATAAAAAAAAGGGAAATTGAAGTGCATACTTGTTTGCAAGTCCTTCTATATTTCCACCATCTCCAATTGTGATATAAACAGGAGCATCCTGGTCTGGCACCGGAGTGCATTTCTCATTTATAATATTATATGCTGTGTTTGATATCCTATGCTGAAATTTAAACAAATGAAAAGTATGAGAATATAAGAGATCCTAGTATAAGAATATCATTTTTTTTTTGTACAGTATGAGCAGATACAACTAGAATATATCGTTGAAAGAAACATTTACACTTCGTTCGTAGGCATGGACATGACCAGCAAAAACCATGTCAACTTTGTATTGCACAAACCATTTTTCGAACATAACACGCATGGTCTCTCCTTCCATGTAGTGATAGTTGTAGCTGTTGTACCATGGTGAGTGCATCAGAACAATGAGCCATGGTGTTTCACTTCTGTTCACTTTTGGCAACTCCTCATATAGCCACTGGTACTGCGGTGTGTACTTCCCTGAGAAAAAAATAAAAGAAAAAGAACAAATAATGCATAAAACATAATAGAAAAGACACACGAATCTAAAACTTTGAAGTGTAAACAACAAGATATTGATGAATTTAATGAAAGAAAAAACATAGTTGATCTTAGTGATCAGTACTGTAAAGACTGTGCCCAGTACTGGTCAATAATGCTTTGGATTTGAGTTTTGTTAACAACATCCCCCCAATTTATGTGATTTTAATCAAATACAGAACACAAAAACAGTAGAAAATAGCACGGTTAATACAATAACATAAAATCATGATTGTTTGCTAGGGTATTTATGTAAAAATGTAGACTTTACAACTCGTACTTGCACAAAAAGAAGCTCTTTCCTCCAAACTGATTTGGGGAGATACAACAACTCACACATGTTGAAATAAAATGAAAAAAAACAAATAAGATGGAAGCAAGGTCTAATACCATACGCAGAGTAGGATGCCAGGACGATGATGTAAGCTGGACCGCGTTTTATTGAGTACCAAAAGGGGGCAGTGCTGTTAGAAGCTTTGTATGGTGTATGATACCGGTTTGTGAATGGTTTAAATGGAACCGTTTCACCCTGTGTATAAGATCATAAATTATTAGATTCCAGATAAAATATGGGAATATCACCCACACCATGCCACCTAATTTATTCAGAATACCCAAAACACCAATCACTGCTGATACTGTAAATGGTGAGATGATTATCCAGGACAGTAGTTCTGAAGGGAAGGAAATAAAGAGGTCCATTTGGTTGTTTCAGCCTGGTAAATGCCCAGCAAACAGGTCAAATTTTTTATCCTTCAAATTGAGAGGCAATACATTATGAAGATTTTTATTGAATTATTCTCTTCATTCATCGTCTCCTACAATTTTAACCATAGAAGGAAAAATCGGCCGTTCCGGAGCGGGATCAGACAGTACCGATCCGATTTCAGGCCGAGTTACGCAGTTAGTGTAGATTTCGTCAAATTTCAAACGTTTCGGTCTGATTCTAGTCAAATTTCGACCGTTCCGAACCGAAATAGACCGATTTCACTGAAACGGCCGATTCCAATTAAAGTTCGGCCGAAACGCTAATTAAACAAACTCCAAAACTTTTTTGAGCTCTACGTGAATCGAACCTATACCCTCTAGCTAAGCAACCAAAGTCAACAACCACCACACCATACAACCTTTGTAGTTAGAAAATATAACTCATTTATATATAAGAATTGTAATTTGTACTATATCCATACCATATGCATATAGATATGAAGATATTAAGAGTCCTTCATTTGGGTCTATAATGTCTTCTTTTTTGGTTCGGGGCAACAATACTCTCATTTCTATCATAATACAGATGATGATGAAATGATCCAGCTAGCATGACAGTTTCTGGAAGTGAAAGAGTGTGTTTTTAGTTGTAATGTTTGTATTATATTGTATTAGTGGATTATTTGATTGTAATAATTTTTCTAAATCTTTTTATCAATTTTTTCCTATTTTTTAGTGTAAAACAAGCTTTTGGCAAAAAAGTCCGATTTTCCGATCCGATTCAGCCGATTTCGACCGATTTTCCGATCTGAATCGGAATCGGACGGTGCCGATCCCGATTCCGATTCCGGATTTTCCTTCTATGATTTTAACTCATAAGGTAAATATTCCTCTTTATCCCTCTCTCTTTTGCTCCTCTCCATTCACCTCCTCTATGCAACTCAAGAAGACACTTTTAAGAAAAATGGTGAATTTGGTGTATGATAGGTGATGCAAGAAAATTGTCCACAAAAAAAATATATTTATATATACTGACAAGTTCAGGTGCGAAATCAAGCTCGTGATTGCCCGCTGTCCAGATCCAGGGTTGGTAAGCAGTGCTCCTCTCAACGAAGCGACCCCATGAGTCCCACCTCCGGTTGTCATGATCTGAGTAGTGGTCGGCATATGATAGGTCCCCCACAAAGAGCACGGCCTCAGCATCCATGTTTGACTCGTAATGTGATAGCGTCCTGTTTGAATCATAGGTCTGGCCAAGATCTCCTTTTCATTTTGAAAGAAAAAAAAAACATAAAAGGAAATTGTGCAAATGATTAAATTAACTCAGGATATGACTGCTCAGCTCAAAAAATGATTAATAAAAAAACCACGAAATCTGAAAATTTTCATATTTAGCACGTTCGCAACGTGAAATTGCAGACAGAAACTGATTGCGGACACAACTTTTACAAAAAAAATTCAAACAAATCAGCTACCAATCAGGGACGTGCTAAGTGTGGGCCCCAGGAATTTTTGGCCCAATCAGGGACCGTTGAAAAACCAAATTTCACGTTGCGGACGTGCTAAGTGTGGGCCTTAGTTTCTGTCTGCAATTTCACGTTGCGGACGTGCTAAATATGAAGTTGTTCATATTTTGTGGTTTTTTAGTTTATTATTTTTTGGATAGGGGTATTTTTAAAATTTTCAGGTGTGTGTAAGAGAGAAATAGAGAAACAAGGAGAGTACCAATGAGTCCGAAAGTGTAAGGTACGTCCGGACCTACTTGAGGAGGTGTCTTAAACCAGAATTTCCGCACTGTTTGCCCAACACCAACAGCATAATAGTACTCTGTGTCATACTGAAACAAATTGAAAAAAGAATAATTACTGAACTTGTCGATCATTTCAACTTAAAATCTCATACAACATTCACTCTGAAATCATTTTGTTTTTACAAAATTTAGAGAGCATTGAGCCTTAGGTTTGTACAGTATAACTGCATGAGTATATTGAAACTTTTTTGGGGGGTGCAAGAAAATTTTCCTTTGTACTACGAGGTCAATTTGGGTCCATTGTCCATCGGACTCAAAGTGAGTTTGATGGATTCGATGACCATCCAATCTGCTTTAAGATTCGCACCCGCAACTTTTGCATTTGTTTTAAAATTCATGCACACGAATCTTAAAGCAGATCGGACGGTCCCATCGGACCCAACATGTTCCATTGTACTACATATAAAAATTAAGAGATCTCACACCTTCAAATGTTCAAGTGTGGCATGGTGGATGAAACCTGACGTGTAATTGTAGTACTTGTACTGTCCATGCTTTCCCTTGGCTGACTTGTCGAGCTTGTCTTTGGAAGTTCCATAGAGAACCGTACTTGAACCGGGCTCAGTCGGCGTTACCCATGACACAATCACAGCATTACCATTGAGGTCACCTTGTGTAATATGCACCTTTCAAAGAGAAGATGAAATAAGATATGCAATTTGAACATGAGAAAATATAAAAACAAAATAAAACCTCATCACCCAGCATCAACTGAGGACAGCACAATAGACCCATATCTGTTTATCCAGATTCCAGAAGATAAAATAGCACTAAGCAATAAGGTAACAAGTTATATATTATAAACCATTTATTTTGACCAGAGCTACCAAGATTGATGGTTCCTTAATTAACATTTTTTTTTTCTGAAAGAAACCTTGGCAGTTGCTGCCTAGGATTAGAGTAGAAAAAATGTGTCGTGATCGTGACTAACATGCTGTGACTTTGGTCTCGTACCGTGCCGTGATCAAAATATCAAGAGGTGGTCACGACACGCGAATGGTCACGCTACGTGAGTCACGTCATGCCCAAACGTGTCGTGACCAAATGTGACTCGCGTGACCATTTGATCATAATTTAGGTTAGTTTATTCAAAATTCACCATTTAATCAATATCTAATGGTCCTAATTACACATGACTCGCGTGACCATATGTCGTGCCATGCTGCTAAATCTTTCACGTGCCGTGTCGCGCCGTGCTAAAATTTCAAAAGAAAGACCCGGCACGCGAATAGTCACGGCACAGGACACGCAAGTCACGGCACGTAACTGACACACGTGCTGTACCGTTCCGTGCCGTTCTGTGACGGAGCAGGCTCCGCCGTGCCATTTTTCCCACTCTTAATCACCATCATAATAAAGAATGTTTGTACTCGCTCATGAGAGTATACAAAATATGTGCCACAGTAATCTCACCTTATAATTGGAATAAAAATTTCCAAAAGATAAATTAATATGCGAGTCCGGCCAAAAACTTGGAAACGTCGAGTCAATTCCCTCCCTTCCTAAATAAATCCCTCTTTTGTGTTATAAATTCTCAAATTTATCGCGTTGCTTCTCGGTTAAATACAGACTCCATATTTAACACTTGAGAAACAACAAATTTACGCAACCTAGCCCGATCCAGTCAAACGGTCAAACCCAAGCTGCATTGAGAGAGAGAGAGAAAGGCCTTACTGACCGTCGGATCGAGTTGACTTCCTTGACGACCGTTTAATTTCTTCCAGCGAATCAAGCGCTTGGCCCACCACAAACGGTCAAACCAAAACGCAAATTCAAACAGACTTGGGGCTATGCTTAAGGGAAATAGCCTATGAGAGGTCCCAATTGCAACCAAGCGATTGGATTCGGTGGATTCGGAGAAAGACTTGAGCATTAGATCTTTCATGTAGCAATGTTTTTATGAGAGAACTTTCATGTAGCAATGTAATAAAAAAAAAATTCGTTTTCTTTCTTCTTTTTTCCTTTTTTTTTTTTCATTTCTTTAAAAACTTTGTTAACTTGAAATTTGAAGGCTAGACTTCTATCTTTTCATCAAAAAAGAAATAGTGATTAGATTCAGATAAAAATAATTTGAATACAAACTTATTAAGATTTTATTAAATTTATATTTGGATCTATATATGATAAAAATTTGAGATTCTAAATACGGGACTATATAATAACAATATACAAATTATATATCATATGTTTAAAGGGCAATGTAACTACTTTTATATTAAGACAGTATAAATTAAAAATAATTACTTTCCTAAATTAACTTAAATGACTAATTTTAATTTATTTTACTTAAAATTTATGTCATATATAGCTTTGAAAATTCTCAAAACATATTAAGCATTTTAAAATAAAATTACTTATCCAACTTTTAACAGATTTTGGATTCGAGTCATGTAAGATTTAATGCGGACTCAATAAGCTGGATTTTTCAAAATTGAAATGCAAATTTAATAAATTATCAATACATTTTCAAAATTTACATGGATATATCAAATTATAGATATGCATTCACACACATGTAAATATGTGGTCAGTTTATGCACCTTGTGCCGCTTCTCTGTTGAATTTATACATTCACACACATGTAAATATCCATATCCAGCATAGATATCGGATATGCACATCTAATTTTTCGAATACGGATCGGATATTATTTATACCATTTTTCATCCCTAAGTCGAATAGTATGCCTAATTTTTTTTTATTTTACAAAAAATATTTTTGTTAATTTGAAAAATTAAGTCAACAGATTTTCGTTACCAAACCTTCAAAAATTGTCAAATTATATTTTTCTCTTTTTGTTCTTTAGAAGCCCAAAATTACTGTGCTAATTTATTATCAAAGAACTTGAACGGTCATGAAGTCCCTTGAACAGTCAGCGTGCCCTACTAGTCTACCACCCATTTGTCACCCAACACTTGAGAGTTTAATCACCATCGACTTGCTTTAAGATTCGTGCAGAACGCTTTACAATTCGGTGTGTTTGTTTCAATGTTCGTGTGCACAAATCTTAAATTAGATCAGACGGTCATCATGCTCGTTGAACCTAAAAGTAGGTCCGATGGGCATCGGACCTACTCCGTTCTCGTCACCCAAACCCAAAGAATAAAGTGCGAATTGCGATTAAAGAAGGTAAAATAGAAAATAAAAGATTTATAGCTTTACAAATTACAACTTCGGATAACATATAGTTCTCATTTGAGCTCTGTTTTGTAGCAAAATTGAGCTCTGTTTTGGAATATAAATGCAAAGCAACACCAAACGAAATACCAACTGTAGCTCAATAATATATACCAGGCAGTTCTGGTACAGGTTTTTAATATGAACAGTACCTGTTGCGGAGCATTGTACCCGTCCGGTACGCTGAAAACATCGCTGTCGAAGGGCATATCCTCCGTGGCCTCAAGCTTTCTTCGAAACTTACTTGTAACTCCTTCGCATCTCGATGCAACCGCGACAAAAACCACCATCAAAATAACAAATTTCAAGGTGCGAGAATACCCGCTCTGCTTCATCGCTCTCTCTCTCTCTCTCTTTTGAGAATAACTTGGTAGAGGCTACCAAGCTGCTCTCTCTCTCTCTCTCTCAATGCAGCTTGGGTTTGACAGGATCGGGCTGGGTTGCGTAAATTTGTTGTTTCTCAAGTGTTAAAAATGGAGTCTGTATTTAACCGAGAAGCAACGCGATAAATTTGAGAATTTATAACACAAAAAGAGGGATTTATTTAGGAAGGGAGGGAATTGACTTTCAACGTTTTCAAGTTTTTGGCCGGACTCGCATATTAATTTATCTTTTGGAAATTTCTCTAGGCATGGGTTCCAATTACAAGGTGAGATTTATTGTGGCACATATTTTGTATACTCTCGTGAGCGAGTACGAACATTCTTTATTATTATGATGGTGATTATCATACTGACAAATGAATAGTTCGGTTTCGATTTGGCGGAGTTAAAATTTCGTGATTTGAGAATAATTCGGGTATAATTCGGAATGATTTGGTACTACAAGGAAGAAAAAAAAACCTAAAAAATATCCAAAAAAAAAATTAATTTTTTTTCGTATTCTATTCGCGAATAAAACGTATAATATATTTTTTTTGTATTTTATTAGGTGTACGATTCAAATACATTAAAAAAACGATTTATACGACGCAAATTATTCACGAATTATGTAATTATGGTGATTATTGTACACGTCTATCGATTAACATGAGCGTGTCGTGTTATATAAATAATATAGAATAAATAGATTGCATTTTAATTTTAAGTTTTTTTATTTTCTAAAGGAATCGGAATTAAAAAAATTAATTTTCTAAAGAACCGAATATTTTTTTCGGGTCCTTTAGAAATTTGTAAAGAACCGAAACAATTCAATTTCTTATGTGAAATCAAAATATGAATACAATGTATCTCATATTCTCTATTATTTTTATATAATTTCTATCTATAAAAGTTTCTGGCATTGCAGCAAAAAAGAGATGTAATCTTGTACTGGCTATAGTTAATAAATGTAATTGATTCTTGTTTAAATATTAATTATTTTAGGAAATAAACGTTAATTCCTGCTTGAAAAATGTTGATTATATACCAGTGTTTTAAAATGGAGCTGTATGGACTACATATGCGGCCGCATATACTTATGTAGTCGGTAGCCGCGCTCAGAATGTCATACAGTTTTTTATGAGGTTTTGAATATGTGGCCGCATATACGTCCGCATATACAGACATGCGGGTGCAAAATTTAATATACGGCGCATGGAATCAAAATTTAATGTGTTATGCGAAACCCAACCCAAAATTATAATTGTTTCTTGTATAATTTGTTCTGTTATTTATAATATATCTATCATATATAATTTTTGAATACAAAATTTGTTAAATTAATTTTGTATTAATTTATGTGGCACGCATATGAATGTATATATGAATTTTTATTTTAGAATATGTACATGTAAACCTACATTAAAGTCCGCATGTGCCATATGCAGTTATCTTCCGCATAAATGAATTAGTCTTAAGCAATATTAACTACCCTCGACTGTCTGTCGTATTTTCAAATTCCTGCTATTATTTGTGTTGGCATTTTCAGAAAATTTTACTTTAATTGTTTCCAAATGAAGACGCGGACACAAAATTTCTGTCGGAGAGGAGCAGGAATCAGTTCAAATAGCTTATTGGATTCAAACTCATTACTAATCAGATACTAGATAAAAAACAATAAATATAATAAAAAATAATAAAAATAGTATACTCTTACGTAATAAAACAATAGAATTATATTATTTTTACATATTAAGAAACAACAAAGTTGGTCCGGTCCTATAAATTTTTATAATTTTTTTATAAAAACAATAAAGTTTATCATTGACAGTGCTTTTGAACTAGTCTGGTGGGCTTTCTAGTTTCAGAGAGAAAACAATATCCAGGAAAAAAAACAAAGTGATACCGGACCCGTATTTTTTCCACTGAATTTTAAAATCCAAATGCCATATATTATGAACAAAACATTATTATTTTTATTGGAGGACAAGCACCATATCAAATGTTAGTATAAATGTAAAGTATATATAATTATCACGTCAAAATCATGGATTTTAACTATAAGGATCAATGATATAATAATTCTTATATTTTATGAGGGTCAAATATGAATTTCTTAAGAAAAATAAGTATAATAAAAAAATATTGAAAAACAGGAGACATTGACTCCCATTTCAATCTAAAAAAAAGGAGACTCCCATTTAATTTTAGTAGGTATGTTAACCAGTGTTGTAAAAAAACATCTTAACGGTTAATTAAAAGTCTGTTTAATCGTTAACGGCTGTCAAACCGTTACGAATACACTAATCGGAGGTCTATTAACAGATTTTTCCGATTAATTGGCCAATTATTTTGTTTATTCCCGTTTAATCGTTCGTTTATTCCCATTTATTCCCGTTTATTCCAGTGAATATTTATTTTCACATTTTTTTTCTGTGACTGTGTGTGATACTGTATTGTAGTTTTATTTGTACTTGGATATACATCCAATATTTTTTAAATATGTTTTTTCTTCTTGCTTATTTTGAAATTGATTAATGCTTCTATTATTTATACCGAAATTTTTATTTTTAACATTTTAAATAATTAAATTAATAAAATAACCACCGTTTCAGGTCAATTCCATATTTAACACGGCCGCAGAACACCGGAGCGGACCCATTTGGGGGTGGCCGCAGAATACCGGAGCGGACCCCCATATGGGTCCGCAGAATGCAGGAGCGGACCCCCATATGGGTCCGCAGAATGCCGGAGCGGACCCGGGTCCGCAGAATGCCGGAGCAGACCATGGTCATTATATCCCGAAAATGACAGCGAAATTTCATTCCACACTCTCACACCTTCTCTCTCCTAAGTTAGCTCTCTGATCTGTAAGTTTTTTCTCTCTTCTTTTAAATTTTTTATTTTTTTTTTCAGTAGATTAATAATTTAATTAGAATAATTAATTTAGCAATAATTAAATTAGAATAATTAAATTAGAATAATTAATTTAAATTAATTAATTTAGTTAATTTTTAATTGTAGGTTTTTTCTGTATTGAATTGAAAAAATGGCTCTTATGGTATCCATCTACACTGGTGGGGATGTATTAACAGGTCCTAATGGGGTTTACTACAGTATTAGACCCGTTACTGTGATCCCGGTATTGCCAGGTACGGATTATTTGGGACTTAAATCAAGTATATGTGGGAATTTGGGGTTGGATCAGGGTTAGTATGACCTTAAAATTGATGCCAAAATTAGCATGCCGACTAGTTCGGCACAAACCTGGTTCCAACTATTTCCAATTCAGAATGAGGGAGTCTGGCAGGTATTGTATAACCAAACCATGAGTTTTTCTGGGGGTGCATACAAGATAATTGACCTATATGTGGAGGTTACCAGAGCCCGGCGTTCGAACCCAGTTCAGAGGTTAATCCAGGGTCGTAGTCGGGGTAACTCATCCGGCACTAGTCCATCCCCTGTCCAAATTGACCAACCATCCAGTAGTCGGGCCCCAGTTCAGAGGGACCGACCCTCCCGTCGGGCCCCATCCCAGACTGACTAGCCTTCATCTAGTCGGACCGCTCATTGGGGTCAAACTTGTAATCCGGATGAATCTGATGAAGAAGTGGATCCGGAAATACTAGAGGCAGAGGAAAATTGGGGTCATGTTGATCCTGAGGGTATGAGCGATTATTCTGACCAGGAAGATACCGGGCCTGTGCTCGGAATATCAAGGAAATTCAAGATGGATAGCGGGTTTCAGATAAAGGATCGCGGGTTTCAGCACCCGATTCATGCTTTCAACGACACATCAGGGTTTATGGAAGCTAATTCGGGTTTGTTTGGAAGTAGAGCAGATTTTGAGAATGAATTGTCCGAGGGACAAACATATGACTCAAAGGAGGAAATGAAGAGCGCAATTGCCAGGTTTCACATCCTTTGCAACAAAGAGTTAATACCTACGCACAGTGACCGCACAAGAATGAGGTTCAAGTGCAAGGACAGTTACTGTGGGTGGTACATACTCGCAAGGGCCACCGGTTATGGAACACAATGGCGTGTCTCCAAATGCCCAACACAACATTCATGCCACGCGGATGCGACAAGAACAGATCACTCCCAGTTGTCAGCTGCTATGGTTGCCGAGTGTATATCCGCTCACATGAGGAACGATGTCGACTTGAGTATTCAGGCTGTCCGAATTGCTGTTGCTGAAAGGTACAACGGTCAGATACCGGCGTACAACAAACTATGGCGTGGCCGTGAGTTGGCAATAGCCCGTCAATTTGGCAGTTGGGAGGGGTCATACGCTCTTGTAGTTCCATTGTTGGAGGCAATGAAAAGAAGCAACCCAGGTACTACATTGTTCCTTCAATTTTTACGTTATTTCATTATCAATCAAAAATTGAACTTATTTTTTTAAATTTATTGACAGAAACATTGTTTGAGGTGACCTCATATCCCACTGGTGAACCTAGACCATGGAGGTATTTTCATAGGGCGGCTTGGGCATTTGGACCGTGCATAGCTGCTTTTCAACATATCAGACCGGTCATCACAGTTGATGCATGTTTCCTGTCAGGCCGGTATAAAGGTAACTAATTTGATTGTTTTCACTTTATTTATTTTAGTTGATTTCGGCTCTTACAAAATTTATTTTACCACAGGCAAGCTGTTGATTGCAACCGGGTACGATGCTGAAAATCAGCTCCTCCCGTTGGCTTTTTCACTGGTAGAATCAGAGAGTTATGACGATTGTGCGTGGCTCATGAAATGGTTGAGGATCAATGTAATTGTTGTGTATTTTGGGTATAGGAATAATTGGTCTATTTCGTACACTTTTGCTTTAAATTTATAAAACCCTAAATACGCAAAGTAGATTGAATTGCAAGCGCACAATCTATCCTTGTAGTAATTATGGGTATCGATCCAAAGATAACGGGAGATATTACTTTCTACTAAATCAATTAACTCTAAAATAATGCAATTAAAGTAAAAGGGGGGGTTTGTTGTAAAATTGGTTTTTGGGTTCAATACCCGATTGAGAGTTGAAATCAAAGCAAGACAATTTTAAACAAACAAATAAAAAGGAGTTTGTGATTCAAATGGATAAGAGTCTAGGGGCTATCGGCATACAATCATTTGGTCAAATATACATTTACTTGGTATTCTAAACTCATGTTTGCAATTATGGGGTTTCTAAACGTAAATGCTAAAAAGGGTCACTTTCGTGAATTAATGACGTGTCTAGATAATTCGGACTTCACGGTTAAGTTCTTCACCCTAGCTATCTAGACCATAAGCACAGATTAGCCTAGTTTATCCCTAAATACCAATACTTCACGGTTAAGTCCTTCATACGATATTTGGTTCAATTCTAGGTGTCCCAATCAAATATAAGGCTTCACGGTTAAGTCCTTCACCTCAATTCAACCTTTGTTCAAGTGGTTCCGGACTAAGAAATAGATTTGGTCATTTCTAATCTTAATCCTAAGGTAATTCATGTATACAATTTGGTACCATTAATTATAACTCCTAGCATCTTGAGTTGATTAGACTCAAGCGGGAAATTAACAAGCAATCAAATCATACAAGCACATGAATTGTAAAATTAACAAGAATAAACAAACATACAAACAATCATCATAAAGAAATCAATCCAAGTAAACATAGATTCAACACAAATTCATGTTTTTAGCCTAAGCCCCTAGAGAGGAAATCTAGCCTCTCATGGGTGAGTTAACATCCAAGAAAGTTACAAAATAAATCATGATGAAAATAAAGTAAAACAAGTAAGAGAATAGAATACACCAATCTCTTCGCTCGCTGCCCTTAATCTTCAGTTACGCTTGCTCGAGAATCCTTCAAACCTTGCTCTTAATCGCCTTTGATCACGAGGAGAAGATGGAAAAGATGTAGAGAGATGGGGAAATTAAACCTAAGATGAAGAATGCCTTCTCCTGCTGCCTCCCTGCCCATATATAGCTATTTTCGTGCATTGGGAAACAATCTAACAAAATCTGGAAGTGAATCGGGCGAAGATGGCAATAAAATCTGTCCAAATCTAGGCTGGGCGGCCATTGGCGTGGCTGTACAAAATTCTACATTCCGAATTTGGATTTGTTTCCTTCATGAAAGTTGTAGATCTTTTCGTTCTGGTTCAGCCAAGCTTTGATTCACCCAAATCGGAGTCCGTATGACCAAGATATGGCCAAAATACGAACTGTGTGTCGACAGCTGTAATTTTGTACGGCCTTCACAAATTTCCTGCGGCCCGCACGAGTACCCGCAAAACTCTCGGACAAATCCGTGCGGCCCGCACAACTCGCAGTTTTGCTCCTTTTGCTCTGAAATTCAAACGGGCATAACTCATGATCCGTAACTCCGTTTTCAGTGTTCTACCACTTTTTGGAAAGCTTGCGAGAAGATCTACAATTTGCTCCATTTCCTGTAACTTAAATAGACTTTGGCAGTAACTTGATTCTTTGGTGCATTCTATACTAAACTAAACATTAAATACAAGGAATTGGTGCAGTTTAAGAGGTAAAACCTCGACCGAAAGTATATATAATTGAGACTTATCAGTAATCCGCTCCAGATTCATGTGTGCCATCACTGATAGGGGAAAGGGTATCAAGAAGGTGTTCAGACAAGATGATATGGGATGGAACGAGGAGGATGAGGATCAATGTGTTCACCGTCTTTGTGCTACTCACATAGCCGAGAACATGAAGAAGAACGGTTGCAGTGATAAGGCAATCCGTTTTTTTAGAATATGTGTGGCTAAGAGGAAGATGAGGAGGTACGAGCAAGGAATGCAAGCAATGGGGCAGGCATGTGATATTGCCCTCAATTGGCTGGACGGTGTGGGTAAGTATTTGGATCAAGATGAGAACGAGTGCCCCAAACCATGGAAGATATTCCAAGCACTGGACGGTGGTTACCGTTGGGGCATCATGACTACAAACGGGTCTGAGTCGCTTAATAAGGTCTTCAAGTCCTCTCGTAGGCTACCGGTTGCAGCAATAATTGAAGACACATTTTACAAATGTATGACATGGTTTGCGCAAAGGAGGGCCAAAGCGGAATGGGAAGTCAGTCAAGGTCAGCAATTCTCGTGTCGTGTGCATAAGGTACTTTTATTTGTAGTTATTTCTTCATAATTTTTAATGAAGTTTGTTAAAAAAAATATCTGACTTCTTCATTATTTTTTAATTTTTCGTAGCTGATCAACAAACGGTTCGAGAGGTCCGATAAAATGAAGACGCTGGGGGCTTTGGAAACAACAACGAGTTCGAGGTAACCGCCACACAGGAGAGAGTTCACGCTTTCATACCTGACGATTCTGGTCGGTTTACCAAGGCCAATTACAAATACACGGTGATAATCGGGGATGATCACACGGTAACTTGCACGTGCCAGAAGCCTCAATTGGAGAGAATACCGTGCTCTCATGTTCTGTCCGTGTGTCGTCTCCGAGGCATCGACCCTGGCGTATTTGTAAGTCACTATTATCACATCCATACACTGATCAACACATGGAGCGCACATTGGCATTTTTATGGAAATCAGTCGGAATGGCCTCCACACGATGGCCCGGTCCTTGTTCCAGAGAAAAAAAATATTTCTGTGGACAGAAGACAGCACGACAGAATTCCGATGTGGATGGATGTTCTACATAATAGGAGAAGAGGACACCAAGCCGGCCGAGATACGCAAGAAAGACAAAACAGAGCTGCTCGGGCTGCACGAGATTGAGAGTTAATGTTGTTTTTCTAATTGTACTTGTAAAACTATTGTTTATTTTCGGTTAATTAGACGTATTTGTAATTTCCGATAACATTCGCATGTTCTATTGTATGCTTCTTTATATGGCTCCTTGTTCTATTGTAATGTTTCTTTTGATCAAACAAACGACGAACAACAATTTCAGATTAAACGACATTTCAAATATAAGTAATTATACACAACTTCCAGACAAACGTTACATTTTTGATAAAAATTTCCAAAACCATAATCAAATTCAGAATCAGAAAAAAAAAAGACCAGGGTCCGCTCCGGCATAGTGCGGACCCGGGTCCGCTCTGGCATTCTGCGGCCACCCCCAAAAGGGTCCGCTCCGGTGTTCTGCGGCCGTGTTAAATATGGAATTGACCAGAAACGGTGGTTATTTTATTAATTTAATTCTTTAAAATGTTAAAAATAAAAATTTCGGTTATTTATATAACATATGTTTCTCTTACTTACTGATGTAATTTTTTCAATTAGTACGACATGTTCATATATGAAATTAAGTTGTTATCATAAACTAAATTTATTGATTTTATGTTGGAATGTTTCATTTCTTTCAAATAATATATTATTATTATTTGAAAAAGCTTAATTTTCGAATTTATATTTACATTAAATAAATGTGTTACTTACAAATGTAAAATGTGTATGTGTTGTTAAGAAGAAATAAGCGTAGTGTCATGTTATAATAATAAAACTAAGTTAAATTAAGTTTATTTGATAAGTTTGATGAGTTAAATAAATTTTTTTTAATAAATTATGAATATATATACATAATTTTAATAAAAACGATTAATCAGCCGCATAATTCCGATTAATCGATCACACACTGATTAATCGCTTGACGATACCCCATCCGTCCAACAAGCACATACCGTTATTTATAACACTGCTGTTAACACTTACCACTATCACCTCTTTTAAAAAATGTCTTATAAATTAAATTACATGTTCTCAAATATGTTGGAATCCAGTGACACTGTGATAACTTGATACTCTAATGCAAATATTTTTAAATCCTAAACAACTTACAATCATAACCATTACATAAAATTTCCAGTCAACTGGTTCTACATATATGTTGGCATTAATAATCATTGTTATAACCAGGATTCTAAATACTTGCTATAGCTACGTAATAGCTGCGCTATAGCTTTTCCGGGCCTCAAAAGCTATAACGCTGTTAACCGCTTTTCTTTTATAATGATTCTAAATAGCTAGCTATGGTTGCACTATAGCTGCGCTAAAACTTTTTCGGACATTAAAAGCTATAGCGCTATAATCGCTATTTGGAACCTGAGTTATAGCTCATAAATAAGATAGGTGTTTGCATCTCATGAAGTGCATTGTAGGTTTTGCAGCCGTTGTTTATGCGTGTGAAATCAATTCTTTGGACAATCTTTGTAGTCACTATCAAGCTTTAAATAAAAAAAAAGAATTCAATTATTTGGACACCTTTCTGAATGCTTTATTCGACATCTAATTCTAAAAAGGGAAGCTTGCTCTGGCCTGTGGCCACTAAAAATGCATCCTAGCTAGCCGATACAGCCTACATCCACTTCCATAAATAACTAAATAGGTCATATTTTTTTACAAACCATGATGAAAATCAAATGTTTCAAATTACCCTTTGATTTCTCAGTTTGGGTTTTTCTTAATCAAATTTAAATCTTCCAGTTTTGATCTGAATTCCTATGCTTGAATGATTCTGTAGGTTATATCTTTGTTTTTACCAAAAAAATTCTCTAATTAACATTTATTACTGCTTGAAAGATAAATCATAAATATGGAAATTGGAATCTGTTGTTATTCTCTCCTGAGGAGAGGAGAGACGAGAGATAGAGAGAAGAGGGATAATAGGATGTTATTTTCTCATAGTAACGGCAAATTCGGATGCTAAAAATTAGGCAGTTAGGTTAGGATTTAAGAAATATGCTAACTCGAACGGGTAACAAGCGAGTCGAGCTGAGTTCAAACTCGACTCACAATAAACGAGTTAGCCAGTTTGAGCAAATTTTTGTTGGTTGTATGCAATTTTTTAATATTTTGTTTGACATAATATGCAATATTAGTTGAATATTTACATGATTGAGTGAGTTTGTATGTTCAAAATTTTAATTGTAAGATTAATAATGAAGAATCAAAGATAGGTTCAAGATCTTAATTATAAAATTTATATGAAGAAAAACCAAGGTTCATGAAGATCCTAATTGCAAGACTTATTTGAAGAACCGAAAAAATAAATAAGACTTTACGAAGCTATAGATTTGTAATAATCAAGTAGTTAAGTCAAGTATATTTGAGAATTGTTGATATCTGGAGCATCCGTTCGAAATGGACCAAACCATATGAAACGGATTAAATCATAAAATAATAGAGAGTTCCAGTTTGGTTCTGACCAGGACGGATGTCATATGTTGGAATGCTTATCAAGTTTTGTGAGATAAATTGTACTACCCGTCATGAACGGACATAAGCGTTCAGAATAGTTAATATCAATTTAATTAAATTACGAAAACCATAATTTCAATTTCATACAATCCGTTCTGAATAGATCATTTCCTGTTAGAACAGATCTGGCAAATCTGGAACCCCCACTATAAAGGAGTTACCCCACTTCAGATTTGACTAAGTTAGCCACCTCCCACATTCAAAATGCATTCATTGTGCATTCTTGAAAGCTGTCATTGTTGAGTGAGCTTAAACTTAAATATCTTCTCAGCACTCTCAAATTCACTCGACTTATCTTCTCTAAACTAACAAATCAAACAAACACCAAGCAAGCATGTACAACTAAAGTAAATAGAGTAGAGTAAGAGAAATTTAACACGCAAGATGATAACGGAGTTCGGCGTAAAATGCCTACGTCTCAGGGGTAGAGCAACCTCGTCGGCGCCCCTTTCCTATTACTCAAAAGGAAATGATACAACTCGTGACACGTGAGCCCAACAAAGGTGAGCCTAGAAGGTGAGCCTAGAAGCTCATGCTGGAGAGTCTCTCGGGATCATCACACAGCTACGGATATATTTGAGCAGAAACACTCGAGCAACTAAGCCCCTTCAATGTCCTACAAGCAGGATGCACTAGCTAGGATGGAAAGACTCTAAAACTAAATCCTAGACACTAAACTATATCTCTAAGAAGATAAGTCGAGTGGATTTGAGAGTGTTGAGAAGATACTGAAGTTTAAGCTCACTCAACAATGGAAGTTTTTAAGAATACACAATAAATGCTTTTTGAATGTGGGAGGCCGCTAGCTTAGTCAAATCTGAAGTGGGGTAATTCCTTTTATAGTGAAGGCTCCAGATTTGCTAGATCTATTCTAACAGAATTGATCCATTCAGAATGGATTGTACGAATATTAAAATTAGAGTTTCCGCAATTTAATTAAATTGATATTAAAATTATCATAATATCTCATATCTGATATCTAACAAATTATAGTTTAGTTATATTTGATCATTTTAGTCATCTTCACATGATTGTCAATGGATATCTATCAATTATGCTTTTGGTTCGTTTGGATATCTAATAGATGATAAGTGATGGATAATTGAAAATCTCATCAAATGTCATTCATATTTTAAAGTAAACGATAGATATGCTCCCCTTCTTTTTATTGTAAATATGATCAAATCTTCTTACTTTTTTTTATCACATCTTTTCCTTCTTTCCTTTTTAGGATTGAAGCCCGTAGGCTGTACAGATACCTTTTCTTTTGTGAATGTAAATTATGATCACAGAAAATAAAATTCCTCAACAATTATAAAGATGTAGAGAAAATATATAGTTGATAAAAAAAATGTGCTTGGCATTTTAAATAAGAGAAGGGATCTCTTGACAATAATTATTTTAACAATTTTTGTTGATAAATATTAAAAAAAAAATTGATAAATTGAAAGTAATTTATAGGTATATTTTTTTTTTTAGCCTAACAATCAAATTTAATGTAAATTGAGTATTATTTGTGATGCACTAAGAACTATAAATTTCAAATCACCTTAATTTACCACGAAATATACACCATAATATCCGATGACATGCCTAGCAGAAACGTTTTCCCAAATTTCCAAATTTAATCTGAGCCGTGCTATTTTAAAAAATACATATTTTTCAATGCTACAAATAAAAAAATCGGACCTACAATTGTAGCAAGCACTTGTGGACCGATGAGACTTAATGAAAAAAAAAAAAAACTATATTCCCTACTGGCTAGCCGCAATAGCACCATAAGTACCGACATTTTTATTATATCCAAAGTTAATTACAAATTAATAAATATACCCATAATTTCTTGGTTTTTCAAAAAATGTCCAAATAGGTCAGATTCTGGCCGGTTTCTAGGAGAGAGAAAACCGGCCAGAATCTGGTCGGTTTCTCATTTTTTTGTTTTTTTTTTAGAGACACTATGAAGAGCAAGATAATGAAATCTAACAATGAAAGTTCAAATTTTTTGTTTAAATTATTTGTTAGATTACTTCTTTTGATGTATAATTAGCATATTTATACTAAAATATGCTAAATTAATTGAATTATGTTGAATTACATTAAATTATGCTAAATTACTTGAAATTATGTTGAATTACACTAAATTACATTAAATTACGCTAAATTACACTAATTTCGCTAATTATAATGAAATACGGTAAATTACGCTAAATTAGACCGATTTTACGCCATCTTTCATAAATCATAAAAAATAGTAAAAAATTTTCAAAAATAACAAAAATTGGTATTCTACAAGTTCATTATATAACTAATTTACTGAGCTACTTAGATTGAATAATAGAAATAAAAATCTTTATCGGAAACTTCAACTCAAGTTTTGAGGCTCATCCCTTTATTTTTTGGCAATTCTGAATTTTGAAAACTAGCATTGTAGGCACTAACGCATGCGTATTTTTGCAAGTTTTCCGAAAAGTGGTCATTTATTGAAATCGGACACTCGAGCGCCGTTTTATGGCCGTTTGAAGTCGTTGTTTTTCGCATTCTCAGTAAATATATCATCCATATTCATATGTAATTTAGCGTAATTTAATGTAATATAGTGTAATTCAACATAATTTCAAGTAATTTAGCGTCTTTTAGTATAAATATGCTAATTACACATCAAAAGAAGTAATATAACAAATAATTTAAACAAAAATTCTAATTTTCAGTGTTAGATTTCATTATCTTGCTCTTCATAGTGTCTCTAAAAAAAAAAAAAAAGGAGAAACCGTCCAGATTCTGGCCGGTTTCTGGGAGAGGAGGAAACCGACCAGATTTTGGCCGGTTTGGCCATTTTTTGAAAAACCAAGAAATTATGAGTATATTTATTAATTTGTAATTAACTTTGGATATTAATAAAAATGTCGGCCATAAGTAGGTAGACACACATATTAATAAGGCACCACCGCAAATATTTTAGAATACCTAACAAAAAAAAAAAATAGGAATAGCTGTTAATTATTTAATTTTTTATAATTCCCAAATATAAATTTTAAATTACATAACATATGTCATATCTATATACAACGATAAAATTTTGTGTATTTTTTACGATTTATCGGAGTCATGTAGTTTTAATATTATTACTCTTGATAAATACTTAAACGGCATTCGAATTACATGAGATTTAAAAGATAGGTATTTTTTTATGTTCAATGATATATTTAAAAAATTTATTCAATCTCTTAAATTAAATTAAATTTAATACTATCAAAATAATTATATTGTCATAGAATCATATAGAGCGGCATAATTTTTCTGGCCTGATTGCCATTCTTTCTGAGGCAAAAAAGCACATATCTGGAACAGGTGGGGCCTGGGTATCGATTTGAAAAGAAAATATAAAGAAAAAAAGTTGATTGCATATGGAGAAATTTTTATAAATCATAATTAAAAAAAAAAAGAATTTTATGAAACCAACGTGATTATTTAATTATAAGAACTGAAATATCATTTTGGTCTGCTATTTTTTTTTCCGGACCGAAATTGCAATTCGGAACGTGTTGGTTTTACAGATTTTCATACCAGCGACCACAAAAAATCCAAAGACGTCTCCGAAATGAAATGGCATTTTTGTCCCACTAAATTTCTTTTTTTTTTTCCAACCCGCGGCAAGCTCTGGCCTCTTCCTTCTTTCTCCTTTCTCCTTTCTTCTTTCTCCTTTCCTTCTTTTCTTTCCACCCTAACCAACCTTTTTTTTTTTCAACTCTCAAAATTCATTATTTTTTATTCTAATCACATAGGTTTGTATATTTTTGGAAGGAGAACAAGAAAAACTTCAGATCTACAAGTTTTGTTAGGTATATGGTTAATTTTTTTATTTGAATACACAATCCGAATTATATAATTTTTTTGTAGTATAAATAAGTAATTGTAGAGTAATTTAGTTTTTTTATTGTAAAATGATTTTTTGTAGTGTAACTTTAGTAATTGTAGAATTTTTTAGTTTGCATGTAGAGTAATTTAGCTTTTTGCATGTAGTAAATAAAATTGTAGAATGATTTAGTTTTTTTAGTGTAATTTTAGTAATTGTATAATGGTTTAGTTTGCATGTAGTATAAATAAATTGTAGAATAATTTTTTTTTAATGTAATTTAGGTTTTTTGTAGTGCAATAGAATGGTTTAGTTTGCATGTAGAGTAATTTAGCTTATGAAATTTATTTTAATAAATGTAAAATAATTTAGTTTTTTTAGTGTAATCTAGGCTTTTTTTAGTGTAATTTTAACTAATTGTAGAAGTATTTTATTTTGTATGTAGTGTAAGCCTTTGCATGTAGTACAATTAACTAATTATAAATAATTTTTTTTTTAATTATGACAGTACTGCCAAGAAAACTTTAAATAGGAATTAAGTTCGAATTACAACATGGATGTTCATATTTAATTGGGTTTGCATGTCAATATTAAATTGAGTTTGCAAGTTAATATTTTTTTATGCAGTTTTTTTATATTGTAATTTTATTTATATTGTAGTACAAAATGGATGAACAATCCTTACAACCCTTATTGCGATTGTCTCAAGAACAACACAAATTATATTTGGTGAATATGAAGGCGGTTTGGATTTAAATTTACTGATAAACTTGTAAGTTAGAATTAAATTTTGTGGTTAAATTTTTTTGGCATGGCAATTATCGTTCCAGGTTGGCTTAAACTTGGATTTAAGATCGGCTTTGGATTCGAACATCTGTCCCACCAAAAATGGACCATCAATTCTGGGTGGATAACCAAAAAATACTTCATCCTTGTACGGCATCGGCACATCATCATTAAATGCCGGATAAGGTTGCTGCAATCCCCGATTTATAAAGGGAATAGACGTTTTTCACTCCTTCGTTACATCTTGCATCCTAATCTCATCCTCAATTTCAGCCATATCATCTTCCCCGACAACCGGGTCATCAATGTCAGAGTTTGTGTCTGAGCAAGTATCATTATTCAGCTGGTCAAAATAATTATGCAAATCATCCGATACTGGTATTTCGGGGGGGGGGGGGGTCATCACAATATATGGGTGAATCATGCACCGGTATGTCTCTGCTACTTCCAAGTACACTACCGGGTATGGGTCATAATTGGTCTGACTAACAACTGGTACTGACTAAACCACTAATTCAAGAAGTTTAAAATTCAGTACCGGAGTGGCATGTCCAAGCACCTTATGTCATATCATTTCGTGATCTATGCTAAATAGCTGGTATTTTTCTGCTTAGTCAGGTGGTGCCG
>JAJGRW010001085.1:1061395-1224562 GCA_025461045.1 Carex parvula | reverse complement strand
AGCTTGATTTCGCACCTGAACTTGTCAGTATATATAAATATATTTTTTTTGTGGACAATTGTCTTGCATCACCTATCATACACCAAATTCACCATTTTTCTTAAAAGTGTCTTCTTGAGTTGCATAGAGGAGGTGAATGGAGAGGAGCAAAAGAGAGAGGGATAAAGAGGAATATTTACCTTATGAGTTAAAATCATAGAAGAAAAAATCAGAATCGGAATCGGGATCGGCACCGTCCGATTCCGATCCGGATCGGAAAAATCGGTTGGAATCGGCCGAATCGGATTGGAAAATCGGACTTTTTTGTCAAAAGCTTGTTTTACATTAAAAAATAGGAAAAAATTGATAAAAAAATTTAGAAAAATTATTATAATCAAATAATCCACTAGTACAATGTAATACAAGCATTACAACTAAAAACACATTCTTTCACTCCTAGAAACTATGTCATGCTAGCTAGATCACTTTATCATCGTTGTATTATAATAGAAATGAGAGTATTGTTGCCCCGAACCAAAAAAAGAAAACATTGTAGACCCAAATGAAGGATTGTAATATCTTCATATCTATATGCATATGGTATGGATATTGTACAAATTACAATTCTTATATATAAATGAGTTATATTTTCTAACTACAAAGATTGTATGGTGTGGTGGTAGTTGACTTTGGTTGCTTAGCTAGAGGGCATAGGTTCAATTCACGTAGAGCTCAAAAAAGTTTTGGATTTTGTTTAATTCGCGTTTCGGCCGAACTTTAACTGGAATCGGCCGTTTCGGTGGAATTGGTCTATTTCGGTCCGGAACGGCCGAAATTTGATTGGAATCAGGTCGGAACGTTTGAAATTTGACGAAATCTACACTAACCGCCTAACTCGGCCTGAAATCGGATCGGTACCGTCCGATCCCGCTCCGGAACGGCCGATTTTTCCTTCTATGGTTAAAATTGTAGGAGATGATGAATGAAGAGAATAATTCAATAAAAATCTTCATAATGTATTGCCTCTCAATTTGAAGGATAAAAAATTTGACCTGTTTGCTGGGCATTTACCAGGTATGAAACAACCAAATGGACCTCTTTATTTCCTTCCCTTCAGAACTACTGTCCTGGATAATCATCTCACCATTTACAGAGCAGCAGTGATTGGTGTTTTGGGTATTCTGAATAAATTAGGTGGCATGGTGTGGGTGATATTCCCATATTTTATCTGGAATCTAATCATTTATGATCCTATACACAGGGTGAAACGGTTCCATTTAAACCATTCACAAACCGGTATCATACACCATACAAAGCTTCTAACAGCACTGCCCCCTTTTGGTACTCAATAAAACGCGGTCCAGCTTACATCATCGTCCTGGCATCCTACTCTGCGTATGGTATTAGACCTTGCTTCCATCTTATTTGTTTTTTCATTTTATTTCAACATGTGTGAGTTATTGTATCTCCCCAAATCAGTTTGGAGGAAAGAGCTTCTTTTTGTGCAAGTACTAGTTGTAAAGTCTACATTTTTACATAAATACCCTAGCAAACAATCATAATTTTATGTTATTATATTAATCGTGTTATCTTCTACTGTTTGTGTTCTGTATTTGATTAAAATCACATAAATTGGGGGGATGTTGTTAACAAAACTCAAATCAAAGCATTATTGATACCAGTACTGGGCACAGTCTTTACAGTACTGATCACTAAGATCAACTATGTTTTTTCTTTCATTAAATTCATCAATATCTTGTTGTTTATACTTTAAAGTTTTAGATTCTTGTGTATTCTATTATGTTTTATGCATTAATTGTTCTTTTTCTTTTATTTTTTTCTCAGGGAAGTACACACCGCAATACCAGTGGCTAAATGAGGAGTTGCCAAAAGTGAACAGAAGTGAAACACCATGGCTCATTGTTCTGATGCACTCACCATGGTACAACAGCTACAACTATCACTACATGGAAGGAGAGACCATGCGTGTTATGTTCGAAAAATGGTTTGTGCAATACAAAGTTGACGTGGTTTTTGCTGGTCATGTCCATGCCTACGAACGAAGTGTAAATGTTTCTTTCAACGATATATTCTAGTTGTATCTGCTCATACTATACAAAAAAAAAATGATATTCTTATACTAGGATCTCTTATATTCTCATACTTTTCATTTGTTTAAATTTCAGCATAGGATATCAAACACAGCATACAATATTATAAATGAGAAATGCACTCCGGTGCCAGACCAGGATGCTCCTGTTTATATCACAATTGGAGACGGTGGAAATATAGAAGGACTTGCAAACAAGTATGAACTTCAATTTCCCTGTTTTTTTATGTGATTCCCTTTTGCAAAATTAAAAATTGATTCATTTCTTTGGTTAATTTAAATGTAGCATGACAGAACCACAGCCGAGCTACTCAGCTTTTAGAGAGGCAAGCTTTGGTCATGCAATATTTGATATAAAGAATAAAACACATGCTTACTATACATGGCACCGCAATCAAGACGGAGAGAAGGTCATGGCTGACTCGATGTGGTTTACAAACCGATTTTGGCTTCGGACTGATGATTCCTCAAATGTAGTATGAGCAAGAATTGTTGTTTGAGTTCTGCCTTTCCAAAATAATAGCAGGATGATTTGATTTAGTGAAGAACAGTGAATAAAAGTAAATTTACCATGCCTTTCTTAAGTACAAGAATCTCATTCATTCATTTGCTTTTCTGTTTTCTTTATCTTATTTATTCAAGATAGAGGGAACAGCAACAACATAGAGCAATTTGTTCTCCTCTTAACATCATCAACTATAAAACTTCATCACTTTGTGACAATTACCAGTCAAGGTTTATATCAAGGTTTCAAATATAGACACCATAGAAAATCTCTTAAAAAGTACCATTGTTGCTTATTTCAGGAGGACAAATAGAATTCATTAATTGGATCTCTTAAGCCTCTAGCTGTTAGTTGTCACATAGATTGCATTCTGTAGAAGTTTAAATTAACATCACTAGATAGATGCATTGGTGATGAAATAGAAGAATTTCAGGATTTATCTTATAATAGTTAAGAAGCTGGCATGCTATGCTGCACAAAATAATTTGAAGGTAAAAAAAAAAAAATAATAATAACAAAGATCAACCTTGTTTATATATGGCTGCTCCTCTTGTCCAATTTTGGTTCTCTGTTTACCAGTAAGACTAATCTGCTCAGACTGAATCATTGTTTGAAATAAAATAATCTTAATATATTATTAAAGTATAAGTTCTTCTATGGAGATTGAAATTTTTGTTCTCTGTTTACCTTTTTCACCCTTTTGCTCAGAACCAAGAAGTTCTGGCAGATTTAATCTGTGTGGATGGTAATTTTTTAATTTTTCAAAAGTCGATGATAAAGTTAGAATTTCGATTTATTAATATGGTAACTAAAAAAAATTCCGGCACATTTAGTTGATAACCAATGTTAAGTTGAGTTAGTTGATTTTTCTTTTGTAATGTAGTATTTTTAATTTTTTTATTATAGAAATGAATATATTTAAAACTGCGTATGTATCTTTGATAAATAAGAATAACAAAGGTGTTTGGATAATATAACATCAATGTCATTTCAGTCTATATAACATCAATTTTAGAACTTATCGAATCGACTTTAAACGGTGAATTCAAACTGTTCAAACCGATCTACTTCATTAGTTGTGCGTTTACATGCAAAATTTATAATTTTTCAAATTTATTTAGTATCAAGTCAAACGGTCAAATGTGTGAGTTTTTAAGTTAATTTTAATACATTCATGTTTCAACATTTTTTACCGCTTGATTTGATACTAAAATAACTCGAAAATATAAAAAAATTGCATGTAAACGCATCACTCATAAAGTAAATCGGTTTGAACGGTTTGGATTAGTCGTTTGAAGTCTATTCAATCAATTTTGAAGTTAGTGTCATATGACACCGATGTCATACTAGCCGGACTCATAACAAAGAGTGTAAATATTATGTATAACATATATATTATATAAGGTGATAGGGCCATGTACTACAAGGCCCATAAAACTATTATGAGCCGAGTACTAAGCTCAGATAACAAGTCCAAGAAGCAAGTCTGTTCAAGTTGTCCGTATGCGACTCTAATCGACTTACCAGCCCGCGAGATAAGTCCCGTTCGAGTCATCCGTACGAGACTTGAACCGACTCACCGGCTTGTGAGATAAGCTCAGTCGAGTGTCCGTACGAGACTCAAACCGACTTATAGGCCTATAAATACCCTGAAATTCAATGAGCTCAGGGACCACGATTCAGAGATAGATGGTACAGAGGATAGAGTTACGTATCTATTGGATCTACACTCAGTTCTTACTCAGACACATAATAAATACACACTAAACCGCACAGACTAATCCCTATCGAATTTAGACGTGCTTAAGCTTACCGCGACTTAATCTCTCAGGAGATAGGCCGTATCATAAGAAAAGCACATCATCTCAGACATAATTAAAAAAAAAAAAAGGAACTTTGCAAAAACTTTAACTAAAGTTTACTCTAAATAGACCTATAAACATAGTCAATACAAACTAGAAAAGATCTTTCATTATTTTTAGAGAGAGATTTATTTCAGTAATATAAAATCATACTTAAAAACAAACAACAAAAATGATGAAAAACCAGCATGAATAAAAAGCAATGAAAATTCTTAATATGAAAATTTTCAGCAATAATACAACGAAGCGCAAAAAGTGAAACGATTAGAAAATATGATTTACATTTACAAGTCCTTAATTATTATTAATAATTCAGCATATTTCTATTTTTTTATTATATATTCATTTGTTATATCCTTGACAATACTTTAGTGAAAATTTACATAGTTTTTATTTTATATTCATTTGTTATATACATCCCTAATTCAGATATGGTATCAAAATTAGCATATTATCAACAAATTATTTTTCTCATTAGAAATAAGAGTAACATAAAATACATATATTCAATCATTATGGTGAACAAATTGTTTTTTATTATGCTAATTTGTTATGTCATTACAAAATATATTTGGTTAAAAAAATTAGTTACAAACATAACCATATTTTTAATCAAAATAGACCGACAAAAAATACTATTCCCTTTAAACATACATATTTTTAAAACAAAAGGAGATATGGATAATTATATGTATTCATATTCATATCCACAAAATTATACAAAAACAAATAATTATATGTATTTGTATTCATATATGTTTTCGAAACTAAAATTGTATTTGTATCTGTATCTGCATAAATTATATTTGTACATATTTTTTTTTCGAAAAATAAGGCTACGTGGCCCATTTCATCGTATTTGTACTCATTTGTATCTGCATATTCGAATTCGCAAAAAAATCAAATACAAATTCGATTAAGAACGGATAATATTTGATCCATTTCCACCCCTACGAATACCAACTTTTTTTAGAAACCATAAATAAATAAAAATTTATCAAATCAACTTGATTGTTTTGATTTTTACAAAAATTATAAGAACCGAAATGTTATTTCGGTCCGAATTTTTTTTTCCGGACCGAATCGCTATTTCAGTCCGAGGTATTTTCACAAGTTTTACCTCAACAGGTACATTTTTTGTCGAAATCTGTAAAAATGGCTTGGATCGAAATGGCAATTCGGTCCGGAAAAAAAAAATTCGGATCCGAAGTGACATCTCGGTTCTTATAGTTTTTGTAAAAACCAAAACAATCATAAGTTGGTTTGGTAATTTTTTTTTTTTTTATTTATGGTTTCAAAAAAGATTTCTACGAATACCCTCAAATGATACCCTTGAACAAATTACATTATTTGCCGTCATGATCTCAGCAAAATAATGTAAACTCAGAGGGGCTATGAGTAAATTCGTAAAAATTCCACGCTGCTCAGCTCCTCGGACTTGGTTTCCGATGAGAATCACGAGATCCAAGGAAACCTCTAACGAACGATGGAAGTGAAGGTTGACGAACCGAACTCAGACACTCAGCTATCGCATACAGCTGCGACCGCATCACCTGAGAACGGAGCCGGGACTGAAACGCACACTGACAAATCACGGCCTTCGCAACAGGACGCGGTCGCTGGATCATCTACTGATGCGATGGACCTGGAGTTCGTTTGCTGCTTGCTTCAGCCTCCGATCTCTCACCAGGATTCCGATTATGTTGCCATGAGGCGTGTTTTGCTACTCCGCAAGGGGCAATCCAATCCCTCCGCCATTTCCCATAGAAAAGTATTACTGCTTCTCTCATTCTATCCTTTTCTTATTTATTAATGTAGCATGGTAAAATAGAAAATATTACGAACCCTGATGGAATATTTGAGACCGAGGCCATATTGTATGCATCCAAATTTTGATTACTTGAAGTTTGTTAGGCCTCACTCGACGCCTCATTATGCTGGTTCGAGTATGTTAGTTTTTCCATTTTTGGGTGAAGCTTCTTATTTGTAATTACGGCTATAGACGAGGTGTTTGGGAAATTAAGTCCGAGTCTTTTATGTGTGAAGGATTGGAGGTGCAATGGTAGAGGATACGTGGCATACCGGAACTTCATCAGACGACCTAGAGATACCAGCCAGCCAAGCACTCCTGGTCACAGGTGGTTAATAAAATTTTATTGGTCTTATATTTACCTTATAATTTTTCCACATATTTCTTTTTTCTCGAAGGTCGGCAATGTTAAATTTCTTGTGTTTTTGCAGTAGTGGTCGAAATTTGTTTGAGACAGACAGCTTCAATTCTAGCAGGGTTGGTAATTCCTAACTTTATACATTATATAATCTTATTTTGTAATTCCTACGGTACCTCTTTTGGTATCTATTTTTTAATAATCACCGAAAGAAAAATCAAATGTTATATAAAATGATTAAACTGAGTGCTAAGGTGCTACAACAAACAAGTGTGATAATGGTATAGTATCACTAGTAATAGGATAGCAATATTGATGTGCCTTGTGGGAATCAATTCTGACTTCAGTGAAATATTGTAGGATTTAAGGACTAATAGTTTAGGTGTGAGCCATCGGATCAGCTTCAGCTCAACAGCGAGCGATTCTGAACGTCAGTTTCGATTAGGGGAGCCTGCTTATTCATTCATTGGAATGCATTGCATTTTTGACAACTGTAAATTCTCAGGTGTTCTTCTGTACTGAACTTGTTAATGCTGGTTTTAACATTCTCTCATCTTATTCAAAATGGTACAATGAATAGCATATAAAGATTGCCAAATGGTAATGCTTGTCATATTTCAGATGCTTTCCAGGATTGCATATTCTGTTACCATTGCTCCAGATTTTTTAAATAGGATATATAATCTGGATTGTGCTGATGAATATTTACAGTGACAACATTGAAATTTGGTTATATGAGCTCGGATCTGCTTGCCTATGGTGCATCTGATGGCAGTCTGACAATTTGTAAAGTTTCAGAACCAGCATCAGTTCTTCATCAGCTAAAGGGCCATACCAAGGATATCACAGGTAGACTTTATCATTGATAAATTAAATTTTGTCAGAAAAGCACCTCTGCGATTATAAGCATAAGAGTAGAACTAGGGTGTTCTTAAGCTCACCAAGCCTCTTTGTGAGCTTAATTCAAAAATATATCGGATTGGCTTCAAACAACACATCCAAACTGTTGAAACCGATCTACTTCACGAGTGATGCATTTACATGTCAAATTTATAATTTTTCGAACTAATTTAGTTTAAAGTCAAGCGGTAAAAAAATGATGAAAAATGAACTCATTAAAATTAACTTATAAATCATCTTTTTTTGACCGCTTGACTTCATACTTAATTAGTTCAAAAATTTAAAAATTTGACATGTAAACGCATCACTCATGAAGTAGATCGGTTTCAACGGTTTGGATGCGTCGTTTGAAGTCAATCCGATAGGTTTTTGAGTTAAGCTCACAAAGGGGCTTTGTGAGCTTAAGAACACCTTAGTTCTACTCTAAGCATAAAGTTAGAGTGACAGAAAATGGTTTAATTATATATTAGAAAGATTAGGTATAGCATATTAAAGATGTACATAATAAAAGAGGAGCCCAGCCATGTTTTGGTCATTTTAATTTTCATGTACAACGAAGAACCAAACATAAAGAACATAAAATTAGATCAGCGTAACTGCTTCACTGGTGCAGTGGACTGGTACTCAGATGATACACATTGTCAGTAAGCTATGTTCCCTGGTTTTGCCTAATTGTTTTCTAATAATGTACAAGAAAGCCCAAAATTGTCAACCAATTGCACAAGAGCCTTCTCTTTATAACTTGTGTACTTTGAAAACAGGCAATGGCCTTTCCGGAAAATAAAATCCAATAAAAGTTGCCTTCTGAAATATCTTAATATAGTTAAAAACTTGTGAATTGGTTGAAGAAAATAAGAGTTAATACAAGTTTAATATGTAAAAGAAAATATTTTCTTTCTTATTCTCTTGAAACCGTTCTCTTTTTCTATATGAAGTATATGCTGACAACATCACAGATTTTGATTTTACATCCAACAACCAGTACCTGGCCTCTTCATCAATGGATAAAACTGTACGTGTTTGGGATGTCTTCAAAGGGAATTGCATAAGAGTTGTCTATGGGGTTTCTTCACAATTATGCATCCGTTTTCATCCGGTATTGTGTGCAACTCAATAAGATAATAGTTGTTACTTGGGATTATTTTGCTAACAGTGGCCACTAGTTATCTGTGTTTTCATAAGAGACCTGTACAAAGAGAGATGAAAAGGGACCCTCATGTTCTTAATTCAAAACTGACCTGAAGAAAATGGATATTAGATGCAAAACTGTATTTGTTTGTTTATTTCTTACCCAATTTTACAAAAGCTGTGAAAAATTTATATAATGGTGGATATTTTCTGCAAAGGAAGAGATAGCTTATGTGTTTTTTCTTTTTTGCATGAGATACATTTCAGTCTTTGGGAACCATAAATTATTATACATATTGATTTTTTTTTTGAGGTAGTATTATACATATTGCTACTTGCCTTCCCTTTTTTATTTAAAAGATGCCCAACTAACTATTCATTCTCACTATTCATTATTTCTCAGGTTAACAACAATTTCCTGTTGGTGGGAAATTCAAACAAAGAAATCAATGTAAATTATCCACCCTTTTTGAATTCATGATCTACTACTGACTTATTGTCGTAGCTTACCACGGAATTAGGATTACTGATTTATTTGATTTTGATATTGCATGTGGGCCTAGGCGATTAACTTTAGCACAGGTAGAGTAATTAGTAAACTCCAATTGGATAATGAAATCACAGCTATGGATAATGATCACACCGGGCAGATTATTTTTGCCGGTGATGCTCAGGTACTGCCTTTACAGGTTTTCATTATATGTAACTTTGGGCAAATTTCACAAATTTATATGTTAGAATTTAAATAATCTTCCTAAAAAATATGTTTCCACATGTGAATTCCCTGTTGCCGCTTTGATAGAAAGAAGAATCTGCTTGTACAGACATAAATCAGTATTAAGACTTGGCCAAAACTACTCTTTCCTCCCAACTTACCAAAATTTTACTTCTTAATATTTTCATGAACCCTTGAAAAGGCTCAATACTTATAAATAGCTTTGATGTAATTCGAGGAGATGTAGAAATTCTGGGGGCTAAAATTCTGAATTGCTTGTATCCATTTCATAATGTAATACAGGGATGCATATATACTGTAAGTGTGAACTCGCATACAGGCTCCATATCCAGAACACACAAGAACAAAAGCATGAGGGGAAAAGCAGCAATTACGACTGTACAGTACCGGACTTTCTCTCTTGTGGCACGATGTCCTGTACTTCTTGTATGTGCCCAAGACGGCAACCTTTCATTTTTCAGGTAATTTTGCATAATTTTACCATTATTATAATTATCATGAACTGTAGAAGAGCTCTGGGCAAGACACATTTGGTACAACCCTTCCATGCTGGGGCGGATCCAGGATATCGGTCAGGGGTAGGCACAAAATATTGACAAGAGTACAATTTTTTTTTCTCCTGGTGAATCGGAGCGGAGTAGTGGATAAGGATCTAAAAAAGTCACGGCACGACACTCGGCACACGTGCCGTGACCATTCAAGTGACGTGACCATCTTTCAAAAATTTGACACGGCACGTCACGCGAAAGATTATGAAAAAAAACTAACCTAAATTAGGACCGTTAGATCTTGATTGATCGAATAAACTAACCTAAATAATGAAAAAAAACAGTTAAACGTGACCAAACGCGACAAATGTGATCGGTCACGTTTGGACACGTTTGGACACGTCACGTGTGGTCACGGAGTGACTAACGTGTTGTGACCATGCACGTGCCATGACTATCTTTCCAAATTTGGTCATGTCACGTATAAATCTGAGTTGGTCATGGCACGGTACATATTTAGATCTTTGGTAGCGAACTTCTTTTTTCTCTTGGCGAATCAACAATTTTTCTGAGTGGAGTAGCGAATTGAACTGTGTCTTTTTCTTTCTTTCTTTCTTTCTTTTACGCAAATCAATGGACTGACTTTCTTTTTCGTGTAATTTTCTTTTATTGGACCGTGAATTAAATCTTGGATAGGCACAAGTATAAAATACCACTGGGTCTAAAAATTTTTTGAATCCAGTGCCTACCCCTGATCCTCTTTAGGTCCGCCCATGCTTCCAGGTTATGATATGTTGTGTGGAGCAACATGACTGCATGAGATTTTCTGGAATTTTGCATTTGGTCATCTTCTTTCTTCTAACTGGATGTGTCATGTGTAGTGTTGCAATGGAGGCACAAGGTTATTTGACACTTGTATGCGGTCTGAAACTAGCTCCCCGTATTTACAAATTTCGTTCCTCTTTCTGCCCTCTCCTTTCCCTTGAAAAAGGCGAATTTATTGGTATGTTCTTATAAGTTCTTTTTTTTTTTTTTTTACTTCTGGTTTTCTAGTCCTTTTGTTTTAACTAATGAAGTACTATACTCCCTGAACTGTGTAGTCTCTGGCAGTGAGGATTCAAATGTCTACTTCTATGATTTGACTCGACCAAAGCATTCTTGTGTGAATAAATTGCAGGTGAGTATTACATGATGTGAAAGCCATCAAATTTCATAATCCAATTTTTGAGAAATCATTTTTTTATTATTATTTTGCCTTTTTTCCTATCTAGGGGCATGGTGCGCCGGTAATAGGTGTTGCATGGAATCACGGTGAGAATTTACTGGCGTCATCTGATTCAGAGGGTATGGTTATTGTCTGGAAACGTGCAAAGATTGGTTGAAAGTATTTTTGTACCATACAAAAATGCCGTACAGAAAATTTTCTTGTAAATGATACGGATGACTGTATCCTAGGGGAGAAGTAAAACACTATTTCTGATAGTCAGAGAAATGGAAAGGTGATACAAGTCATATGTAATTTGATTTGTTTGTTTGTTTGTATCATAATTATTGTACTTCCCTATATTTTGCTCTTGAAATACACATTTGTTCTTTGGTTTTTACTGGATCATGCTGCATGCACTTGGATCAGGTATTAGCATTTAGCAATTGTAACTAGACTGATACATAGGAATATTATATGTAGTCTCTAATTCTTCACCTTCTAAATAATTTTCAACTGTTTTTAGTCAAGTTTTAGAAGAAAAAAAAAAGTAAATAAATGTGTGTTAGCACAATAGCAAAAGTATATTGAGCAATAATTGTGTATTTGAAGGAATTTTGAAAGAGTCTGAAAGATCAAGATTGTTACTAGCTATTGAAAAATAGTTTTGACTTGTTCAAAATTTTGAGATCAGTTCAATATCTTTGTGCATGTGAATATGATTTTTATATCCGTCAAATACATATAGAATAACAAGGGGAGCCTTTAACATTCAGGATATGTTTGGTTAGATTGAGAATAGGTTATTCTTGGAGTTAGACTATTCAGAATAGTCTATTCGGTGTTTAGTTGAATTAGAATAGCTAGAATAGTGAATCCAAACTTTTTATCTTATTAGAATAGGCTATTCCTAAGAGTTTTTAGATTTGGCTATTTTAATAAGACAAATAACAGTTATTCTTGATTTGACTATTCTAGCTTATTTTTATTTTGCAACCAAACATACTCCGTGAATATAAATAATTTATGTTCCTCACCTAAATTGGGGATCAGATCGTCCAGCTTTCGATCAATCTTTTCCAGATTCTACTCATTATTTATTAAATCTTGTAGTTTAGAGGTAAGTTTAATTGAGAAATGGAAGATGAATTTCTTCGTATAGATAAAACAAACAAGGAAATATTCTTTATTTATTATATTATTCGAGCGAGCTCTCTGTATATGGAGATAAAAGTCTATTAGATCAGAAAGAAAATTACAAAAGAAGAATTTACTATTTTTAAAGGATGCCAATGATATTTTTTTTATCCGTTATCTATTCGTATTGTATTTGATAAGACGAATATGGGTAAGGTTTTTATTTCTGTTAGCTTATTAAATATGAATATGGATAGATCTAACATAAAATGAATGGGGTCAATTGATCCCCATATTCAATATGAAAATTTTATACGGTCAACTCCAAGTGTGTTTGATCTCCATAGGTTGAAAGTTTTGTTCTGCCTTTGAATATGGATAAGATTTTTTTCGTTAGCTTAACATATAAAAATACATAAAGACTATTTTGTAAATGTTACTTTGTTTGAATTATAAAAAGTAAAATTATATATATAGAAATATAAATTTATATGTGGACGATGCATGATACGATATAGTTTTATTCGTGATTCAAATATGCATAATATAACATTAACTTTAACTTTATTTATTTATTTTTCTCGTCCCTTCTCTTGTTTTGAAAAATATTTTATTATAGCACAATAGAGGTGCCAATAGCACTCTTGTGTTTATTCGATTCATATTGTAATCGATAAGACAACGATAAATAATTTTTTTTTTGTTACGTGGTCGAATTTATAAAAATAAATTTATATGTGAACGATGCATGATATAATATAGTTTTTTTTTTATTCAAATATGAATAATATAACATTAAATTAACTTTATTTACTTTTCCTTTCTTTCTCTTGTTTTAAAAAATGTTTTATTAGAGCACAATAGAGATGCCAATAGCACTTTTGTGTCTGTTTATTCGAAATATATTGTATTTGATAAGACAAAGATGAATAATTTTTTTTTCCATTAACTTGTCAAATTTAAATATGAATAATTTTTTTTATTAGTTTAATAATATGAATTTCAAAATGCTTTAACCCAATTCGTATCATACTCACCGAGTCATTGGCCATCCTGTATTCTTAATCACTGTCGATTTGCTTTAAGATTCGTGCAAAATGCTTTAAACTCCGTGCGAGTCTTTTTCAATTTTGTGCGCACATATCTTAAATTAGATCGGACGGTCATCATGCTCGTTGAACCTAAAAGTAGAACCGATGGGCATCGGACCTACTCCGTTCTCATTTTCAAGATCGATGACACCTGAACACAAAGCCCAGTTTATACTTACCTACTTCCTTAACAATTGTACTCTCAATTATAAGTTCCAACTTGGCTTTTTTTTTTTTACAACGGTATACGCTCATCGGACGAACAGAATACTGTCAAACAATTAAACGAAAATAATTAAATAATCAACCTATTAGTTGAAAAAATCCGTAATAATTTGATCGCCAACAACTAATATTAATCGACTTAAACAGTCGTTTTTTACAACACTAACTTTTTTAAGGACAATAATATTGTTTTCTCAAGTCTTTAAATGACCTTCATTTTCAAGTTTCAACGTTTCATCATCAGCGGTTCATCTTTTTTTTTTAGAGATTAGGGTTTTGACTGATAACACAACACCTACATTACACCCTCTCACACACAAACCATTTATTACCGAATTCACATCACCTCAGGTTACGAATTCGGATCCAGCGAAGTTTGGGATTTTGGATCGAGACCGTCCAATTCGAATCCGTGAAAATTCATCCCTGAAGTGAGCGCATACATTCCGACGACGAATTCGAATTCCGAGACAATCTCGAGTGACAAATTCGAATTGAACGGTCTCAATCCAAAACCCAAATATTGGGTTACTTTAGGGGATCCGGACCACTCAGGTTACCTGACTCAAACAAATTGCGATCGGACAGTTGTTTTAACACGGCACGAATCTCAAAACAGACCCCTTACAGTCTCAATGGGCACTGAATTGAACTTGGCCCAGATAGAATTAATCTGGGCCGCCGTCCGTTACAATTTTGCTTGAGTCAGGTACCCGGGAGGATACGGATCCCCATTTACTGGTCTCATCGCCGATACTCCCGAAGCGTGTACATAAATAAACAAAGAGAAGAAACAACCAAACAAAAAGTATATACAAAATAAACAAAGGAAAAAAGAAAAGAAATTACAAGCAGAGATCTCCTTCCACCCCGCTCCCCCCTCCCTTCTCTCCCGCTCTCTCGTTCTTGAGAGAGCAATGATGGACTTGGATCCAAAGCAATACGAGCAAGTGGTGCGTCTCCTTCCTGTCTCTGTTTATTTTTCTTACATACCACTTTCTTAGAAAATCTTAGCTGAATTTGGTAATTGAGGCTGCGAAATTCCATTTCCCTGGAAAGTTGATTAACTTTAGCTCGTTAATTGTTGTAGATATTTTCTATTTTGTTGCATTCCAGTTACTCAGCTTCTGTTTAGTTGAATTTCTAGCTGTTATCGAGTAACATATGTTCTGTTTGTTGAGCTTGAGGCTTTTACTGATTCAGTGGAGAAAGGAACGGATTTTTGGTTTTGTGCTTGAATTACCAACATTGAAACAAGGTAAGTTTAGGGTTCTGACTTCTGAATGCACTTGATAGAATTTTTATAAAGCACTTCAACTTTTCATTTTCTCTCTATTGAGGAGCAGAATTCTCCTTGTGAACTTCTTCATTTTGGAAAAAAAAGGAGCGAAAAGGGTTCCTGCTCCCGTTTCAAATTGAAAAGAAACAGGTGCAAGGGTTTCTTTACAACGGACACAATTAAGCCTAATTAACCCTTTACCATTAATTGGAAGCTTCTTCTATCTCCAAACTTTTCCAACAAAAGCCGTAATAAACATTCCATACTATAACCAACTTTGTTAGAAAACCAATAACTTGTGCAGAATAGACTCTGAATTAATAGAAAGCCTGTGTACACTCACAAATTGACAGCAACTTGGATATTTAGAAACAGCTACAAGCGTTTCTTTACAACGATAATTGGAAGCTTCTTCAATCTCCAAACTTTCTCAATAAAAGTCCGTAATAAACATTCCATACTATAACCAACTTTGTTAGAAAACCACTAATTTATGCAGGATTGACTCTGAATTAATAAAGCCCGTGAACACTCATTTGATGGAAACTAAGATATTTAAAAGAATAGAACTCCTAAACACTTCATATCAGCTTCTATTGTTACTTCATCCCTGAAATCATCTTGAGGTGCTTGCTTCGTTGCTCCCTTCACCAGCTCCATTGGTAGCGCTTCTCCTGCTGACATTGGCATTCCTACTGGTGGTATAGTGGTGAATTTCTCATCTCTTCTGTCTTAGCATGGATCAGCAGTAGTGGTAGCAGCTTTGCTGAGTACACCTGTCATCACTTACAATCACTATCTATACCTAATTAATGTTTAAGAGAGATTATTAGTCCTTTCGTAGCTCTAAGCTTCTATTACTAAGTATAACTTGGATAAAACACCTGTTCATTTCCGCCCAAATACCCAAAACTTGATACATAACCAAATTTTCCAAAAGAATGGTTCCTGTCAATGTTTAACTAGAGAGATTATTAGTCCTTCTGTAAATCATAACTTGTTCATTTCCTCCCAAATAAGTGACACATAACAATTTGTCAAAACAACGGCTCCTATTACCTCTGAATTGTCAGTAAATTGCCATAGTTCATAAGCTAGAACAGAATGGGCTGGTAAGCTGCACATACCATAAAAAGTTGATCAATAGATCCACCTGATGATAAATTAGATAATTAGGGTGCCTATACCATATCTATTAAAAAAGTTTATCAATAGATCCACCTGACAATAAATTAGATAATTAGGGTGCCTATACCATATTTATTTCAGCTAAATGTCTTTAGCCAAAATCTTAACCTTTGTGGTCAACACCACACAAGCTCTAACTTGTGGAGCTGCTTTGCAGTTCCAAATTTGACCTATATTGTTGTTACTAGTACCTCCTAAATTGAGCCAATGAGAAGATTTCAAAGTTAACCTTGCTATTGCTTATCTGAGACTGAATCTGAAATCCTTTTTGACAGTCATAGTGTTGTTAACAAGGCTTAAGAAAACCTAGCTACTCTCAGGCTTTCTCCTTGTTTGTTTTTTTTTCCTGAAAAACAATTGATGATACTAAGCTAATTACAGAATCTTCGCGATGATGATGTGCGGAACATTGTGTGGTCATATCTGGTGCATAATTGTTATAAAGAGACGGCCAATGCATTTCTCTCCACCGCAGGAATTAAGAACTCTAGTGAACCTATGTTGGACATGGACGCAAGGAAGCGTAAGTCCTTATAGTTAGTTTATTAGAATGTACTCTGTTAAGATAATTAGGGTCTTCTTTTGAGGTTTTCTGAAAGAAAAAGAAAAGTATAAGAACTTTTAAAGTGGTTATACTTTCTTCTGTAAATGTGGGAAAAAAGTTGACAGTTTTGGTAAAATAGAAAGAGTACATTGTTAAGTACTTCAGGATACCTATAATAGAGTTGAGAATTACAGTAGATAGTGTTGATTTTCAGCACACTGGCATATGTTCCAACTAAGGTCTACTGAGACTTTGTTTTTTCAAGAACAGTAGGGTTGGATGATGGTAATTGATTTGTTCTCTTCTTACCATCCTTTTTCTGATTACTTCAGCAAATAAAAGTTCGTCCTCTGGCTGAAGGTGAATGAAGATTAAAAAAAGAACCAGATAATGCATTTTATATAAAGTAGTAAATAGTCTACATAAGTATTAAGTGAAAAATCAATATCAATAATGGGAAGTCCTAAAATATTCTAGGGTTTTTAGGAGTAATGATTGTGATATCTTCTTCCAGATACCTTTCTTTGAATTTTATAATTGGGCATTGGAATGTTCTTTTTTCAGTGATTTTACAACATGTGCAAGAGGGGAAGGTATTAAATGCTATAGAAATGACAGAGCAGCTGGCACCAAAATTACTTGAGTCAAACATGGATTTGCACTTTGACCTTTTAACTCTTCATTTTATTGATCTTATCCGCACTCGAAAATGGTGAGGAATTGGCTATTTTACAATTTTATTATGGAAGGATTCAAGTTCTTTGGTTATGCTTATATTTTCTCTAATCCAGTGGCGAGGCCTTGGAGTTCGGTCAAAAGAAGTTGATTGGCTTTGGAAAGGTTCAAAAGTATATTGAGAAAATGGAGGTACATTTCCAACGTTTGTATGCTTTACCGATCATATCGGTACATGGCAGACTAGTTTGGTACATGGTCAACTACTACTGGTTGCCTTTCACATTCTATTGACCAGGGTGCAAGGGTTGATTTCTAAGCTCCAAAAATATCGTACTAAAAATCCAATGGAAATATTTAATTGGTTTGGTTGTGATGATAGCCATATATTACTTTAATTATCACATTATGTATTTCTTCTAACATGAAAAATAAATAGGATGTGATGGCATTAATGGCGTACGAAGACCCAGAGAAATCACCTATGTTCCATTTGTTGAGTTTAGAATACCGTCAGAGTGTTGCTGATGGTCTCAATCAAGCTATTTTAGGTACATAGTAGTTATTATTTTTGACTCATTTTTTTGAGGTAAATGTAACATGTACATCCTATATATTTCAATTTATCATTTGTATGCTTTTACTTCTCTTTATATGCATCTGATATTTCCTTCTCTATTTACTATTTGGACCATAAACTTAGCCTCTATTTTTCCTATGTTTATCTTGTGGCAATATAACCTTCATTAGAGCATTCTAACATGCCTGCCCATTCGGAACTGGAAAGGTTAGCACAACAAGCAACTGTGGTTAGACAATATCTTCATGAGTTTGACAAGGTGAACATCTCTTATTGTTGTTTTCTTTCCTTTTTTTTTCTTCTGATGTATATGAGGTAATCAATTTCACTCTGCTTCTTTACCGCACTTTAACAGGATTCACATCCACCATTTTCACTGAAGGCATTTGTGAATAAATAATTGGGAGGTAATGAGCTCAAGACATTGGTGGTACCATGTTGCGTGTTTGGCCTTGTCTGGTTCTGAAGGTATTGAATTATGATTCAATCTTTCAGTGGTGCAAGTAGCAAAAGGCTAATACATGATTACTGAATGGTCCAAACGGTTGTTAGAAGATTGTAGGTTAAATGATTTACTCCTTTGTTTTCTTATTGATGGACTCCAGTTGTAGTTGGCCTTTTATGGCCTAATTTGTATATAGATAATTTAGTGAATTGCTTGATTATAATTGTATGTGTATTTGAGATGATGGCGAAGCTGTGTGTGTATCCATGACCTTTATTTAGTTTCTGGTTTTTCGCATTGTTGTCCCAAGTCTATGAAACTGAAATGTCGAAGCTTTCAAATTACAATTAGGGGGATAACTAGACAATGTTTATTTTCTTGACAATGATTTTTCAAAAAGTTCCAATAAAATTATAAATTAAAAAGTAAATATATGAATATGATATTGGACATGGACAATCTAAGAACTAAATTTGTATGTAATTTAAGAATTGTTTAATGATACACTAAAGACAGTTAACTAGACTGTCGAAATTTAAGTCACTTAGTGCATAATGAAATATGTATTAAACTTCATTATTTTCATAGACATGATTTGTGAATAATATAGATTATGAATATAATATTTAATTTTTAATTTATTTATGAAAATTATTAAGATTGTCAATATAAAAAAAGTGTCAGGGATCCTTCCTCAATTACAACTATAACAATTATCAAGACAGGTATAAATTGCTACTTCAGCTCAGTTTAACAGTTGGCAGAATTTGTTTTCACTACTCAAGAGTCAAGTGTTCGTTGGTATTGTATTTTAAAAAATATATAACAATCTATTTAGTTTGAATTGTTGAGGGGTGAATTATAAAATCCATCAATGTTTGTAAAAAATTGGACGAATTTCATGTGCTAAAAAATGCAAATGTCTGCTTGTTTTGTTTTTCAAGTGGTGCCGTTCATTTTTCTGGCATCAGTTGAAGAGAGACAAATGTGTGATCCGTCAAATGGTTAGAAATTCTCTTTATCTGTTGTTCTTCTTTTTAAAACAAGCACCATACACGAACCAAATTCTCCATATAAAAGGAGTTCGTAGTTCTTTTAATTTCCATCGTTAACAATAGATTCTCTTTCAGGTGGAAAACATTTAAGTTTGAATACTTGCTTTCTTTTTGTCAAAATCACATTCGAATCAAGTTCCAGCATTGATAATGACTAGTGATCATGACAGTGCACATAATATTCCTGCTTTGCAACACTCTAATAGCTCTTCTATATTAATGAGAAAACTAGTCTCTTCTTTTGTGAACTAGCTACACTTTTATCCATATCAAATCTCAGATCTGAATCCATCAAAAGCATCGATTTACTCTCAAGTCTTTTTTGTAAGTATGAAGAGCAGCTATGAGAACAATACAATAGTGACTAATGGTTATGCAAGTGAAGGATTTGGTGGTAGTTCTCTTGCAAATATGCATAATAGAGTATGTAATAGCAGATTACATTTGTTTTTGATGTACTTCTCTTTTTGTTTATAAGTGAGGCATTTCTAAACCTATTGAGCTAGAATGTTATATACAATGTTAAATCTCCCAAAAGAGTCATAATAAATTCTAATTCAATCAGAAATAAACTGAAAAACAAGTTCAAATTGCACAACTGACAATTAACTGAATGTTAATTTGGGCATTTTCAGATGCTGTCGTTTCCTAGTTATATGGGAGAAGGTGGATCGATAACTATCGGGACTCCTATTACATACGGCCCTTGGGGCGGTAGTGGTGGTACGATATTTGATGATGGCATGTACACCGGTATAAGACAAATTAATCTGACACGTGCATCTGGAATATGTTCAATTAAGATTCTGTATGACAGAAATGGTCAAGCTGTCTGGGGAAATAAGCACGGGTACAATGGTACAGTCGGGATATCTGACAAGGTATGCCGATGTTACAAGAATTCAATTTTATTGCTTTTATTCGTGATGTGTATAGTGATGTTTTTACAAACATTTTCGCTGTAGATAAAATTTGATTTTCCAACGGAGATATTAACACACATAACTGGCTATTTCGGCAACACAATGTTGATGGGTCCCACAGTGATAAAATCGCTCACATTTCACACTACAAAGACGGTACATGGTCCCTATGGCGATGAGTATGGTACCTTTTTCTCATCTTGCTTGACCGAGGGTCGGGTCGTTGGTTTTCATGGCCGCGAGGGTTGGTATATGGATGGTATAGGGGTTCATATCCTGGAGGGCAAGGTCTTGGTACAACAAGTAAACGGTGGTACAGACCAAAGACAGATTTCACGCGATATTTCAGGCGACTCCAACAAGTTTGCTCTTGCCCTGAGAAAGGGAGGAGATGAGGTGATTCGTTATAATCAACGACAAAAATCTAAAAAAAATCTTCTCATAGAAGTTCCAAAGTTTAATATTCTTTGTTATGCCAATTTCAATTTGGAGCTGCTGGACATGTTTTTCAGGTGACTTATGGTGTGCTGAAAGAACCAGTGCCGATAGGGCCGGGGCCTTGGGGAGGAGATGGTGGTAAGCCATGGGATGATGGGGTTTATACAGGAATTAAGCAAATATTAATTACAAGAGGCAAGTTTATCCACTCCATTCAAATCCAGTATGATCGCAGCGGGCAATCTGTATGGTCTTCAAGACATGGAGGCACCGGAGAATTCTCTCATAGAGTAAGTGAAAATCATTTTATATGGTTTGAAAAAAAAAAAAAACACGATTCATCTATACATGCATATACCTTCTAAACATTGGTATTTTCCTTAATCAAATCTTCCTTTTAAGAGGTTAAGTGGATAAGAGCCCTGCCTTTAGTACAAGCATCTCCTTATTAGTGGAACATTTCCTTTTAGAACGAAACTATTTACGTATAATGTGAGTTTAGTATGACTAATTTGAGCTTAAAATGCCGTGCTTTGTTCCATATCGACCAACCTAAAAATCTAAAAGTCTCAGACTAAAAGATGATCTTCTATGCCTAATACTCCACAGATCAAATTCGACTACCCGAATGAGGTGCTGAATTGCGTAACAGGCTACTACAATACAAATCCCAATGAGGGGCCTGTTGCCTTGAGATCAATATCTCTATACAGTAGTAGGGGGAAATATGGCCCGTTTGGTGAAGAGGTCGGGACGTACTTCACCTCGGGCACAACCGAAGGGAAGGTGGTTGGGTTTCATGGCCGAAGCGGGTTAAATCTCGATGCAATCGGAGTTCACATGCAACACTGGCTTGGCGAGAGAAGATCCACTACGAAATCCATTCTCTCCAAGTATTTATTCTGATTTGAAGAAGGAACCAAGGACTTCTTTACCTATTATATCATATTATATATCAATGGCGTGAATGTGTGTACTCCCAGAGCCTAATAATGAGAATGAGAGTCTTTTACATAGCATTTTTGCACCTTACCGCTTGCGAATTATGAACATTGTTCTTTGCTTTGTTAAATGATAAATAGTCCATGTTTGGCTACTAAAATGATAAATAGCTTGTGTACCCATGACTTTTTTATTTTGGCAGCAAGCAATTTCTTGCAAGTAACATTTTTTCCCTGAAAAATTTATATATATATATATATATATATATATATATATTTTTTTTTTTGGGTCACAACTCACAAGAATTTCCCGACATATAAAGTTTGTTCCTGGAAATTAATATTATGTTTTGTTTTTTTGGGTTGCTAGAAGAGATGAGGAGATGGGACGTGAATTTCTTATTTTATCTATTTTAGGCAGTTATTTGTATTTTCTTTATTATTTCAAATAAACACACTCTATAAATTATGTAGTTCTAAATAGCAAGCTATAGCTTTTTTGGAACTCAAAAGCTATTAACTGCTTTTTTTTTATAATGATTCTAAATAGTTAGCTATGGTTGCACTATAATTTTTTCGGACCTTAAAAGCTATATTGTTATAATCGCAATTTAGAACCTTGGTTACAATAGATATCGAATTTCTTTTGATCTGGCTCAAATTAAATTTGAACCGTTCTTTTCCTATAATGGAGGTTCGTACGGCATCCGAGAGATACAGATTCCTTGAAAGAGGACAAGAAAAACCTATAAAACTTTGAGCCGAATTTTCTGCATTTTGGGACCTCGGTTCTGTTTAAAACCAAACATTCGCTAGCTATTTTTCCTTGCAATTCAAAACTATCCATAACCGCATCTGGTACGAGTGATGCTGATTTTGCAATGCTGTTTCAGGAAATGGAGCAAACGACAAGTGGTGCCGTTTTTCATTTTGCTCCGGAGACAAATGGTGAAAGTCAAAATGGTTAGATGCTGAAAAACAATGTCAAATTGCACAACTGACAATTAACCAAAGCTTAATTTGGGCATTTTTAGATGCTGCCGTTTCCTTTTCCTAGTTATATGGGAGATGGTGGATCGACAATAGGGATGGCAATGGGCCGAGTCCACAGATATTTTTCTAAGCCCATGTCTGGCCTGCCTGTTAAAAACTGACGGCTCACTTGCTTGGCGCAATTTGATGGGCTTAAAAATCTATGCCTGGCCTGCCCATGGGCCTTTCCCCTAAGCCCATGCCTGCCTGTCATTGCTTGCCCTTGCCCATGGGCCTGCCTGGTCTGCTCATATCCATTGGCCCATCCATATTCAACCACATCAAATAGATCGTACAAAACAACAAAACAATTCATAATATGATTTTTCTAATGGAAGAAAAAATAATTCATAGTTTAACTACAAATAACAGTGTGATTTTGCTACTAGACCACAAAATTATTCATAGTTTAATAGCAAATAAAGGCTGTTGTTTTGCTTGTTCTTTTTAACATAAAGTCCATAGGTTGCCTGTGGGCTTCGGCATAAGCCCAGACCTGGCCTAGCCCTTCTCTAGGCCGCCCTTATCTAGTCCATCACAGCATCGGGCCAACCAGATAAAGAACGGGCCGGGCGGGTAAGACCAGGCCGCCGAGCCAATTAGACTTTTCTGACATCCCTAATCGACAACTATAGAGACTCCTATAACATATGGCCCTTGGGGCAGTAGTGGCGGTACAATATTTGATGATTGCATGTACACATGCATCAGACAAATCAATCTGAAACTTGCTTCTGGAATATGTTCGATTCAGATTCTGTACCACAGAAATGGTCAAGCCATCTGGGGAAATAAGCACAGGTACATTGGTACACTCGGAATATCTCACAAGAATCCAATTTTATTTCTTTTTGTGATATGTATAATCATGTGTTTACAAACATTTCGCTGTAGATAAAATTTGATTTCCCAACAGAGATATTAACACACATAACCGGTTATATCGGCCATACAATGTTGATGGGTCCACAGTGATAAAATCTCTCACATTTCACACTACAAAGATGGTACATGGTCCCTACGGCCATGAGTATGGTAAGTTTTTCTCATCTTGCTTGACCGAGGGTCGGGTCGTTGTTTTCATGGCCGCGAGGGTTGGTATATAGATGGTATCGGGGTTCATGTCCTGGAGAGAAAGGTCTTGGCGCAACAAGTATTCGGTGGTACAGATCAAAGACAGATTTCAACTTGGAGCTGCTGAGAAAGGGAGGATATGAGATGATTGGTTATAACCAGAGGAAAAAAAAATCCAAAAATATCTTCTCATAAAAATTCCAAAGTATAATATTTTTTGTTATGCCAATTTCAACTTGGAGCTGCTGGAAATGTTTTTCAGGTGACTTTTGGTGTTCTTGTAAGTGAAAACCGTTTTATACGGTACATGCCAATGCAATTGGAAACCAAAAAAATGGTTGATCTATACATGCATATATAGTTATAATATACCTTCTAAACATTGGTAATTTTCTTAATCAAATCTTCTTTTTAAGAGGTTAAGTGGATAAGTGTATTTTCCTGTTCAGACTGTTTAGTACAATCATGGGACCGGAATACATGCATATCCAGTGTCTGTCATCGGACCGGAATTCACATCCTCTGAGATATTTCATATATTGCGTGACTTTTCGGAAAATCTCAACAGTTCAAATACAGTCTGCACGAATCTTCAAGCTCAAATAATACTGGTCCCTGCGTTGTTCCCGAATAAGCACCGGACACGTCGGTCACACAAAATATGAGATATCTCATAGATACGCACACCATCAGACGGCCCATTTGAAAATTGTCATATTGGGCCCAACCTAAATCTTTTGGGCTGAACAATTATGGTATAGGTTTGTGTACCCATGTCTTCTGGGTTGGGCCGCAATCGCACCTCCATCATCATAATTTTAATCGAATAATAATAAATCTCCTAATCAGCTTATATGTCTGAGAAATTCTTCATTTTAATTGTTTTAGTTGAAACTGGAAAGGTATCCCAATTTTTTTTTTTTTTTTTGTATCGACTCCAATTAAAATTCCTAATTCTAGTTGATGCCGTGTTAAACAATTTTTTTTGTTAAATTACGTTAAATTACGCTAAAAAAATAAAATAAAATAAATGAGTAAGCCGGCCATAAAATGGCCGGCTTGAGCATTTTTGGCGAAAATCCAGAATTCTGGACATAAATATTAATTTGTATTAAACTTTGGATATTAATAAAAATCTCGGCATAGATGCTCCCTGATTTTTTTAATTATAATCGGCAAAAAGAAAAAGGTGATATAAATTCGCATATCTTTCTTGGTATCCCCAAATAAAACCATATATCACTGGACCACAAAATATAGCAGTTAGGACTTAGGACAGGGTGGGCTGAATCTACTCTGGATGGCAGCTTTATACATGCAATATTATCTCGTGAAAATTGTGCTCAAATTGCTTGCTGATCGACTCTTTGCGTAGAAGACGGCATAACCGAATTCTGATGTGAATGGACGTACTAAATAATAGGAGAAACGGACACCAAGCCGGCCGAGATACACAGGAAAGACAGAACAGAGCTACTCGAGGTCACTATCAATGGATGGGATATTGAAACAATCAGATTTAACAATCACTATTTCATACATTTGCACGTTGAGAGTCTATCAATGGATGAGATATTTATCTATTTTTAATTGTATTCGTAAAAACGTTGTTTATTTTCAGTTTATTAGACGTATTTGTAATGTACGATAACATTATCATTGTTCTATTGTATGCTTCTTTATATGGCTCATTGTTCTATTATAATGTTTCTTTATATTTGATCAAACAAACAAACAAAAAATTTCAGATTAAACGACATTTAAACACAAACAATTAAACAACTTCCAAAACAAAATTCTAATCAAACTTTACATTTCTGATTAAAAAAAAATAAATAACAGGGTCCGCACTGGCATTGTGCGGCTCTGGGTCCGCACCGGTGTTGTGCAGACCCATTTCAGGTCCGCATCGGCATTGTGCAGCCTCCCTGAAATGGGTCCGCACCGGTAAAGTGCGGCTGTGGTGAAATTCGAAATTTCCATAAACGATGGTTATTTTGTTTATAATTTTTGATGTTATGTTATAAATGCAAATTTCTTTAATTCTAGTTGATGCCGTGTTAAACGATATATATTTATAGTATTAATGATAGATATCATATCGCTGCCTTCTTTGTTAGATCTCAGAATAGCTTCATGGTTGATTAACCATGGCAAAACTTATAGCATTGTGGACCTATTTTGTAATATGGACACTACATATTATATTAACTTTGTGAATCTATTTTATTTTTGAAACCTAATAATAATCTCCCCAAAAAAATTCTCTATAACTATTTTTTACTAGAACCACCTTTTAGAAGGTCACCAGCGAATTTACAATAGCCGTGCAAATGTTGATATATAACATTAAAGTATTTATACCTAACATATCAAATATTTCTAAAGACCGGACATACTTATGCATGCAAGTGTTGATATATAACAATGATTTTAAACTTTTCACGGTGTCCAAAAAAATATCAAGTATTTATACATAACATATCAAACATTTATATCTAACCTATCAAGTATTTATACATATATATACTTTCAAGTTTAACACTTGAGCTTTTAAGTCTAAATAGTTAAGTTTTCAAGTAGTCTTTACTCATTGCATATAAAAAAATAGCAGAACGAATAAAACCAGAAAATACTTCAATATGGATCTCATTTGAAAGAGAAAATCGAATACAAGATGTTCATACTTCGATATAAGAATCTAACTCTTATTTGATTTATGTGAATTTGACTATAAAAGTTATATAATTAATTAAAAAAATAAAAAATGTTCAAAACAGTTGAGCTGGTGAAAAGTTGGAAAATAAAAATTAAAATAAGAGCAAAAACCAAAAAACAAAAGAAAATTGAAAATATAGGGGGGAAGGATGCATAGGTCCAATGGGAGCGGAGTAGGTTCTATGAACATCGGATCTATTTTGGATTCGATGGACTTCAATACTGTCCGATCTGCTTTAAGATATGTTATATATCAACATTTTCGTGGACACATATCAAATATTCATACAAGTTCGTTTCAATTTTCGTGGACACATATCTTAAAGCGGATCAAAAGGTATTGGAGCCCATCAAATTTAAAAGTAAGTCTGATGTCCATCAAACATACTCCACTCTAGATAATGATATATTGCTGCCAGTGTATCCAGTGTGCGCTATAAACACAGTTTTTGTTTCACCGCAAATAAAAGTTTAAGATAAGTACATCATTGAAAATCATGACCCGACTGTTAAATGCTCGGTACATCATTGATATTTATTTATTTTTATTTTTTGCAATTGCAATTCTCAAATACATATTTATTTAGTTTTTCTTTTTCAAACATAAAAATTATCGTGATTTTTCTATTTTCTCCGGCATAACCGGCATTTTCAAATTGACTAAAAACATGTTGGGTTGTTTCGGAATTATACGAGATGAGATTTTGAGTACTGGAACCCACAAATAAATTTATAAAAATCCATATCCTTGAGCATAATAAAAAATGATCATGAAAATATAGTTATAAAAAAAAATTTAAACAATATATTCATGAGAAATGTCAATCCTTTTGTGACATAGATGTTCCCTGATTTTTTTAATTATAATCGGCAAAAAGAAAAAGGTGACATAAATTCGCATATCTTTCTTGGTATCCCCAACACCATATATTACTGGACCACAAAATATAGAAGTTAGGATTTAGGACAGGGTGGGCTGAATCTACTTTTGGATGGCAGCTTTTTATACATGCAATAGTATCTCGTGAAAATTGTGCTCAAATTGCTTGCTGATCGACTCTTTTGAATTTTTGTAGAAAAAAAGAATACAGAAATATCACCCGCATTGACCCCAAAATTTGGTACGGTTGGGTCTCAACCAAAATCTAATATTAAAAGAGTGAGGCTATGTATGCATCATAGTCACATAATTCGCGTATAATTCGTTTTTTCGACGTAACCGAACCGAACTCTGAATAAAATGCAGAAAAACATATAATACGTTTTATTCGCGTATAAAACGCGAGTTGACGAATTATTCACGATAAAAATGCGAAAAAAAAAATTGAATTTTTTTTCAAACTTTTTCTTTTTACGGTTTTTTTGTTTTTTTTTTTCTTCCTTGTTGTACCGAATCATTCCCGAATTATACCCGAATCACGAAATTTTGACCTCGCCGAACCGAACTCGAACTTTTGATTTGTCACTATGCTATGCATACCACATATTGGTTGTGTTATGGATATACATTTTCGGTTTGGAAGTCTTAACGATCAATTTAAACCGTTCAACATGTTCTTCATATGAATATGTACTTGTAAAGTAAATTTTATACTTTGTAGAATTTTTGTACTATTTTTTAAAATGGGTAGAAAATCACTTGATCTGAAAATAAAAAAAAATAGTAAGAAACTTATAAAAAAAATGTAAAATTTAGTTTACAAGTACATATTGATATCGAGACCATATTGAACGGTTTAGATGTACGTTAGGATTTTAAAAACAAAAATATTGATTCATAGTACAGATCAATCCGTGCTATGCATAGTATAGCCTCGCTCGTATTAAAATATGACATATATGACAAGTAGAATGACTAATTGACTTTAAAAGATGAATTTAGACTGTTGAAATGGATTTATTTTATTAGTGATGTATTTACATATAAAATTTATAAATTTTTAAACTAATTTAATATAATATTAAGCAGTCAAAAGAAAAAAAAATTAAGAAAATTTTAATGCATTCAACTCGAATATATAAATTTTGTATCTAAACATATCCCTGGTGAAGTAAATCGATTTTCACAATATTTGTTATCTGAAGTCAATTCAATAAAATTTAAAATTAAATTCACCGAGAAATTGGCTAAACCTAGCTCTAATCCATATATATAATTAATATATATATATATATATATATATATATATATATATATATATATATTTATAGAGGAGGGATCCACTTACAACAAATTTGAGTTACAACAAAGTTACAACATTCATTTTTTTCATTTTCAAAGTCCAAATCGTCGATCCAAACCGTTCAACATGATTATCTAAATAAAATGTACTTGTAGATCAAATTTTACATTTTTTTGAATTTTTTTACTATTTATTAAGATGGGTACAAAATTCAATGGTCCGAATATGACTATTTTTTGTAAAATACTTAATAAATAGTAAAAAAATTCAAAAAAATGTAAAATTTGATCTGCAAGCACATTTTATTGTGGAGATCATGTTGAACGGTTTGGATCGACGATTTGGACTTTGAAAATGAAAAAAATGAATGTTGTAACTTTGTTGTAACTCAAATTTGTTGTAAGTGGATCCCTCCTCATTTTTATAAATGGAAGTCCCACACCACACTAGGTCGGACTAGATCGTCTGATTTAGTTTAAACAGTTGAAATTACGCAGAATATTCTTAGGAATCTTTACTTTATTTTTATTTTTGTTGGGACCCACCACTTATATCCTAATAGCAAAATCTTGATCACTGTTGTGACTTCAAATTTAACCTCTTATAAGAGTTTCAAATCGTCCATGCGGACCCAATTTTATTAATTTATTTTTAGATTCGTGTTAATTAATTTCAAAATATTTTCTAATAAATATCAAATTGTGTTTGGTTGATAAAGTTATGACAGAGGTGAGTTAGTACTGAATTAAGCAAATTAGCAACAAACAGTGCAGATGTAAATGTTACCCTTCTCCAATAAATTGAAAATTTTGTTTTAATCTTTCTTGAAAATTTAATTAATTATCTTGTTTTAATTGATTTGTGCAGGCAAAAGACTTAGAAGGAAAACAGAGAAGAGATTAGCAATTTTAGGATTTACACTTTCTTCTTTCTCTCTTTATTTTCATACCCGTACCCGTTATGATAACGAATAAAAATCTTTACCTTACCCGTTTTTTCGAATACGGTACGGGTCGGGTAAACGAATAAAAAAGTGCCATTGACATCTCGATTTGTGATTTCGATAAAATATTTTTCAAAACAAGAAAAAAGAAGAAAATAATAATAAATACAACTAATTTGTATTATGAAAATTTAGTAAATACAAAACTTTATTGTATCATGTATTATTTTCATACAAATATATATATCTATATATATAATTTTATTTTTAAAAATTATTTTATAGGATAACGGGTAAGATAACGAAGAAAAATCATTACAATTACCCGTACCCGATAAGCTAACGAAAAAAAAAATCTTACCCTTACCCGTCTTTTCGAATACAATATGGGTCGGGTAAACGGATAAAAGGGTGTATTTTGACACCACCCCTAGTTAGCAAGCTTGAAAAAGATCCTTTCCTAGATAAGGTGATATGCCATGAAAATGGATAATTAGTAATTGTGGATTAGAAGCCCTCAAAACAAGCAATAAATTTTAGTTAAAGTAAATTGATTAGGAAATAATTAGATATTGTAGTGAAGCCAGAAACAGGAATTTAGAAACCTAAGAACTTTTCTTATTTATATTTGTGTTAATTTAGGAATTCTTCTAAATATAGGAATTTAATTTAAAAATTAGAATTTATTTTATTAACATTTGACCACACATCAATGATCAACAATATATCTCTATTTAAAAAAAAATATGTGCATTAAAAATTAAAATTTTACGCGGATTGATTTTTTATGAAAATGAATAAAATCATATTAACATTTGACTTTTAAATTTTAAATTTTAAATTTTATAAAATAAATAAAAAAATGTAAAATTTCGGCATTATGTAAAACAAAATACTTATGACATTGAAACATTCCTCAATTGTACATTGCTACACATCATGTAGAGCAATTTACATGAACGTTTTATTGGTTTGTGAATCAAGAATATATACCTCAACAATTTCTCAATCCAAAGATATATTAAAGATTAGAAAGTACCATTTGTGAAATAAATTATCAATCTTTTTCTCATAATTTTATATAATTACTAACGACCATATTTTAATCCGGCAATTACTTATAATCAAGCCCCTAATTGCAAATTTCAATCCTTTGAATTTTTATTTAATTTTTCAATATAAATTTACATCTCTTTTTATTTATTCTTTCTAGTAGTGGAATAAGAATCAAAATCTGCTGAAATCCAAAATCATGAGCAGTAACGCTGAAATCTCTGAAATCTCGAATCCAGCCGTTGAACTGTTTCGAGATACGTGCACAGAAAAACCAACTGTTTTAAGATGCGTGCACAGAAAAGTTGAACGGCTGAATTCAGAATTTCAAAAATTTCAGAGATCCCGTTCATGTATCTTGGATTTCAGTTGATTTGAAACCGGTGGAATAATCTCTATTTCAGTTGATTTGAAACCGGTGGAATAATCTCGTGACTTGAGAGATTGCATTATTTTTTGTTAACAAAATAGAAAGCATGATCTTCTCCTGTGCAGAATCTAATTGATGTTTCCTAAAGTTGGTACCAGTCTTGAACTACCCTTAAGTTAGTTCCTTTTAAGATCTGTAGAGATTTTCTTTTCTTTTCTTTCTTTTTTCTAAGGAAAAGCACAAGTTTATCACCAAAGAAAAGCTGGTGAGTCTGGATGAATTATTTCTCTGTCATATAATCTTAAATTTGTTTTTTTTATATATATATATATATCCTTTAATTACATAAAATGATACAACCTGCAAACTAAATAAAATAACAAAAATGATAATGTTAGTCTTAAAAAGTAATGCACTGTAGGCTGATATAGACAAGAAAATAAAGCCGTCTTCATTATACGGGCCTGTTTAGCTGCACTTCCATTTTTATTGTTTATGTGGGAAAATAAAAAATTTACTCAGACTGAATTCTTTTTTCTCACGTGAATAGTAAAAATCAGTTCAAAATTTTTCTGTTCCTGTGTTCATTTTCCTGTCCATGTGTCCGCCGAACAGACCGTACATGTACAAAAACATAATTTTGATTGTATTCAATAAAAATATTCAAATAAATCTAGTTAGGTGGCAGTGGCAATCTCTGCATCTCAATCCTCTGTTTGATAAATGATTATTCTGTGACGTATACACAATCTGCACGTGATTTATACGCAATGATTATCTCCCATTAGTTGTGATATAAACTATAAAGCCATGCATATTAAAATTGAAAAAATGGGTCGAGTTTATTTATTTTATTTACATTTGCGTCCATTTTGTACGAAACATTAAATTAGTTACTTGTAACGCTCTCAGGTCTAATTAATAGAGCTGATGCTAGGGGTGCTAACGGATCGGATACGGATCGGATAATGCTAAAATTATATTTGTATCCGTATTCTTTTTAATATGGATACGGATCTGATACTAAATGGTTACGAATACGGATCAGATATTGAACGGATGCGGATATTGACTGCCACTATTTGCGAGATCTGATTCAGGCGCGGGACATATGGTTACGTCTCATGTTCGTACAAGTGAGCAATTAGCTGATATTTTCACGAAGGCTCTGGGAAAGCAACAATTCCAGCCAAAATTTTTATTGTTACCACTCAAAAAAATCGACCACCCCCAGCGGGCTCTATTCAATACTACCACCCCCGCTAACCCAGTTCGCGCACCAAATTAGTCGGTGCGCGGACTGAGTTAGCGCACCAGGTGATGCGCAGACTGGGACACTGGGTTGTGAAAAATAGACATCAAATAAGGTGAAAAGGTTGGTGCGCCAACCCAGTCTGCGCACCACCTGGTGCGTCAACCCAGTCCGCGCATCGGCCAGTTTGGTGCGCGAACTGGGTTAGCGAGGGTAGTAGTATTGAATAAAAGCCCCCAGCAGTGGTATTCATTTAATTTGATTTTTAGCGAGTGGCAACAATAAAAATTTCGGCAATTCCAGTACATACTAAGCAAGTTGGGCATTCATAATCTTCATGCTCAACTTGAGAGGGAGTATAGCAGCTAACAGTGGCTAGCTGCTGGGATCAAGATTTGTGTACCGAATTTGTTAGGTTATTTACGAAATATTTTGGGAGATATTGCAAGCTGTTGGGATCAAGATTTGTGTATCAAATTTGTTAGATTATCTAGAAAATATTTTGAGAGATATTTTGAATTTATAGAAAGATTTGTTAGACGATATACTAGGCTGTAAATTGAGGGATATATATAGGTGTTGGTTGTAATCAGAAAAACCATAACAGAATAAAACCTTTAAATTTATCAAGAGGAGAAATCGAACTATTGAAGAAATTTATAGAATAGAGAAGAAGCCGCGCGAAATTTGAGAGAAAGTCGCTTAGAGAAGAATTCGAAGGGGGTGGGAAACAGTGAATTACGGATAATTTTCTGATATTCGTATCTGCATTTGTATCCGCAAATTATTTGACTTAGTAAAAATTCAAATTTAGATCTGAATCTGGATGAATATTATCCGATTTGTTTGCACCTCTAGCTGATGCGTTCATGATATTAGAAAATACTTAGATAAATTTGAGATTTCCGTATCCATATTTCTTGTCATTTTGACATCTTTTGATTTTTTTTTATTTTTATAATAGTGGACTACTCCACCGATTTCATAAAACGAAACCATACATTATTTTGGCAAGTGCTGGTACCAGTGGTACCAACCTTGTCTGACATCTTTTGATATTATTAATTTTCAAACTAAAAGTTCAAACAAGATATATGAATCATCGACTTTGTTGAGTTGTTCTATCTTAAGGACAATCGTCAATAGGATAAGATCATACTAATAATTTAAAATATTTCAATAATTAGAAGAGTAGGGGCCGTTGAAAGTCAAAACCGGATTTTATAGTTATTTTGTATTGAGCCTGTAACATTTGAAAACCCACCTTAATCATTAGTATGATCTTCCAAAAACTGTTTTCTTCGGTTTTATATTCTCCAAAATTTCCCACTCTAATCTCATAGAATTGAAATCTGCTGAAATCCATCATTCGTGAACAGTATTTTTGAAATATCTGAAATTTTGAATCCAACCGTCTAACTTTTTTTATGCATGTATCTCAAAACAGTTAATTTTTTTGTGCACGCATCTAAAAACAACTTGACGGCTGGATTCAGAAAAACAGAGATTTCAAAAACACTGTTCGCCAGTGAGAATTTCAGCAGATTTGTCTCCAATCTCATAGGATGATTGAGAGATCATTCCGTATGTCTCGTATCAAATAATTAAATAAGTAAAAGAAACCCTTTTGTCGTCTTATTTGATACTCTTCAACTATTGGATCTACTTTAATATTCGTGCACAAGATTAGGACTGGAATTGACACTAGTGGTCTTGCACGAATATTAAAGTAGATCCAATGATTAAGATATGGTGTCAGTTAGTTTGAAATGACACTAGTGTTATAGTAGCCAGAACTCAAATAAATATTAAACATTAGTTCTACATCTTATATTACACATTATCGCCCCCAAATAATTTTAATTGTATTGATCACTTTTAATTGGACATATAATTAATCGTATAAATTACATAATTATTTTATGAGAAGAGTTCAAATGTCTCATCGTGTCTCACATTGTTTCTCTTTGTTTTTAAAATTCAAATAGTCAATCTGAACTGTTTAATATAATATCCATATTAAAATATGCTTGGAGATTAATTTTTATATTTTTTGAAAATCTTTTACTATATTTTTATATATGTACAAAATCATATTTTTTGAATAGTCCAGAAAAATAATTTTGTACCTATCTAAAAAATAGTAAAAAGTTTCCAATAAATATAAATTTTGATCTCCGAGCATATTTTAATATGAAGATCATGTTGTGTTCGCATCGACTGTTTAGACTTTATGGAGTGCGATAAGGCATAAAAAAACATGAGGCAATTTAACACTCCTCTGATTTTACATATATAAATTCAATGTTGAGTTAATATTCCAACCATCTCTTACTCGAGCTATATGTGAAACCATATAATTATGTATTATTCAGATAATGATAGTTGGTACTTTTTTTATGTCATTATAAAAATGTGTCACGAACTAATTTCGTCCATCAATTATATCAATAAATAAAATTAAAATGAGTTTTGTCACATTTATCATAACTCAACTAACAGTTGTCACATATATATAGACATAATCAAATATCATTTTTTTTAGTGAAGGTCGGAGATTAAGTCACCAAACTGTTTAATATGTAGCTCAAAAACTAGTCAACTTAAAATATTTGTGAAGTCAAAATATATGATTTTAGTTTATTCATATTATAACTCTATTAAGGTTTGATTGCATCTGAAAATATAATAAAAGATACAATCTATGATGAATGAAATCAACAAACCCATCCCAAATAAATTAAACAGAAACTGTGGACGAAAGCAGTAATTCTCGTCATATAAAAGTAAACCAAGAATAGAAATATTGAAATGTATTTCTATAAGTAAAATCCCTATATTCAAAATGAAATAAAAGAAGAAGTAACATGAATGAAAATGACTTTTTATATAAAATAAAATTAGGACAATGAATAAGGCTTTCTAAGAAAATAGAGGGGCATGCATTGATGACTCGTCACACAAAATCACCCAAAAGGCCTAAAACCGGAACCATAGTGACAAATGAATTATTTGGGTTTGCAAATAATTCGGGTATAATTCGGAAATGATTCGGAATTATCCGGATCAGATATCTCAGTCCTACAAGGAAGCAAAAAAACGAAAAACAAAAACATGTTTTTGGAAAAATTCGGAAAAAATTCGTAAAATTCGGAAATAGTTCGTAAAATTCGCGAATTATTCAGGAATAATTCAGTTAAAAATTTAGTTAACTGAATAATTCGACATTCGGTTCGTCATCATCAAAAATACAAATTATTCACAAATAATTGATGAATCTTGTGACTATGACCGGGACAACAGTCAATAGTCTAATGATACATGGGTCCATGGGTAAACAACTAAACATGGGCGGATGGACCGCTACGTCCAAATCTGGGAACAAGATCTTCAATATGATTTGCCATTGATTTATAACAGAAACAAATCATGTGCTGTTGATTTTGTCGAAATTTTTTAGAAACCATAAATAAAAAAAATTATCGAACTAACTTGATTACTTTGGTTTTTCACAAAAATCATAAGAACTAAGATGTCATTTAACTCCAATTTTTTTTTTCCAGACCGAATTGTTATTTCAGTCCGAGTCATTTTCACATATTTCAAAAAAAAAATAATATACCTGTCAACAGGTAAAATTTGTGAAAATACCTCGGACCAAAATGACAATTCGGTCCGGAAAAAAAATACTTCGGACTGAAATGGCATATTGGTTCTTATGATTTTTGTAAAAACCAAAACAATCAAGTTGGTTTGGTAATTTTTATTTATTTATTTATAGTTTCTATAAAAAATTCGATTTTCTCAACCCACCTCAACGCGCTGACATTTTTACTAATATCCAAAGTTAAATAAAAATTAATTAATATACCCAGATCCCCTGAGTATTTATAAAAATACCCCTATCGGCCATTTTCTGGCTAGTATCCAATTTAATCAATTACCAGCCAGAAAATAGTCGGTACCCTGTTTAATCTATTACCAGCCAGAAAATGGCCGGTACCTTTCCTATATATATGTGTGGAGGGTTGGCCGAATTTCTCACCATCATTTCATCAAATTTTACACTATCTCTCCTCGGTTGAGCTCTTTCTCTCAGATTTCTCCATCTTTTCCCAAATTTGCATGTAAGTCCCTCTATTTTTTTTTAAAATTCATTTTTAGTGCAAAATGGTTGTAAAATGTTAGGATTTGTTAGTAATGTACCAAAATTAGAATAATTTAGTTGTAATTAGTGTTAAATCGGTTGTAGTTAGTTTTAATTATTAAATTTAGTATAATTTAGAGTAATGAGCCAATTTTAGGGTTTAGGGTTTAGGGTAATTTATTGTAATTTAGTATAATTAGCATAGTTGATATTTTAGCGTATCTTACCATTTTTTACCATAATTGAGATAATTAAGTATAATTTAGTGCAATTTAGTATAATTAGGATAATTAGACCGTTTGAGCATTTGAGCATATTTTATCGAAATTAGGCTATTGTAGCATATTTTAACCGCAATTGGCCTATTTTAGCATGTTTTAGCATAATTAAGCATATTTTGGCCTATTTTAGCATATTTTACCGAAATTAGATTAGCTTATTATAGCATATTTTAGGTTATGTTAACCGCAATTGGCCTATTTTAGCATATTTTAGCATAATTAAGCCTATTTTGGCCCATTTTAACATATTTTACCGAAATTAGGGTTTAGGGTTTACTTAGCGTAAGTTAACATAATTTTATTTTTGACATTAGGATGGCTAGAGGACGGCCTAGGACTCGTCCAACACCACCTGTAGTTGACAAGCCGATCGAGACTGGTAGCACAGAGCATTTCAGTCCTCTCCTGTTGATGCCCCACCGCGGGCATCGAGTCTCACTGGCTTCTCATGAGGTACGTATTTTTTTTAGCCTTTCTTCAAATTTTATTGTGTCCACCATGTGGATTACTTTTTTTCAATGCAGGACACGTTTCTTTTAGATGTGAAGTACCGGTGCATTCGTATGTAGTACTATCCGGTGATGGACCTAGTACCTCATCAATCCGGACCTCTACCAGGTTGTGGACATCTTGCGGACTGGGAGTGGCATCATCAATGCATCTCTCATCGCATGACTGGTGGAGCGATGGCATCCCGAGACCCACACGTTCCACATGTCATTCGGGGAGATGACAGTGACACTCCAGGATGTGAGTGTCCTTTGGAGTTTGCCTATCAGTGGCACCCCCGTTGGTGGCGTATCTGACAGCGCTGAGTTTGCTGCTCAGATCAAGGAGTTGTTGGAAGCTGATTCTCACTCTCTCATTGAGGATCGTGGGAAGTCCAAATTCCATCTGAGGATGAAGAAGTTGAGAAAGCACTTCAGCCCGGGTCTGACAGCATATTCCACCGATGAGCAGATTCAGATGTAAAAACTATAAATTGTTTCTATTACATTTGTTAAGAAAAGAAAAGAATTTTACCCTTTATTAAAAAAGAAAAAAAAATATCTAGCGTGTTTAAGAAAAAATATAGTCTTCTAATTGGTTGGTTTTCGAGGACAAATGGTTCATATATCAACGTCTGACGTATACACAGTGATATTTTGATATATTCTTGTGTATGTGTTAGATGTAGAGAAATAAACTATTTGCCCTCGAATACCGACCATTTAGAAGACTAATATTTTTCTAAAACAAGTTACATATTTTTTATTTTTTAATAAATGATAAAATGGGTTTGAATTGAAAATACAATAAAATAGATAAATTAGTGAGTTTTTGAAATTTAGAAGAGTAAATATGATATTATGAATTTCAGAGGGGATACGTAATTTTGTAGTTTTTGAGGGGTATACGTAGAATTCCTCCTATATTAAAATTTCTAAGGAACTTAATCAATTATGGTAAAGGAAAAAATAATAAACTACAAACGATAAAAAAATTATTATTAATTTATTATATTAAATTGTGATTGTAATTTTAAATTTCCTTAAAAGGTATTGTTTCGGTTTCAACAAAAAAAGAAAAATACAAACTACTGAAAATAAGAACTTTTAACTCTATTTTAGGCTTCTGACATTTTTATGAAATTGAAGTTTCCTATCAGAAATTTATGTCTATTTAAAGTTCAAATTTTCATTTGCATTTTTTGTTAGATTTCTCGGCCTTAATCTCCTCTTTCGTTGTCCGAAAAGCGTTCAACGGCCTAAATTTAATATATTTTTGTTCAAATACATGCAACTATATTATTTGTTTAATTTGTAAAATATAAATGTTTTGCATCTAATTTATTTATATTTATACTACTCACTTCAAGTTTTAAATCAAATGGCAAACAATTAGCTCAATTTTGACAAAATTTAAAGGAACTAAATCAATCAAGTCATTTATATTTCAAACTTTTTATGATTAAGTTACATCTCTTACATGAGGTCAATTTGGGTCCGATGTCCATCGGACTCAAAGTGAGTGCGATGAGTTCGATGACCGTCCGATTTGCTTTAAGATTCGCGCCCGCAACTTTCACGTTTGCTTTAAAATTCGTGCGCATGAATCTTAAATCCGATTGGATGGTCCCGAAACTCATCGGATCCAAATTTGAGTCCGATAAACATCGGACCCAAGCTGCTCTCCTCTTGCATATATCTTCTAAGAAACTGAATCATTAATTTTGTTTCTTAAAATGTGCTTAAATGAACCATATCAATAATAATTCCTTCTAGAGCATCCAAAAAAAAAATTTCTTTCTGATTTCCGACCAAGTATTTAATATATTTCTACAAATTATTCTGCTCAAGGAGGACCACTTGTAGAAAATTTGTCTCCTTTACTAAACATGAATGCATGATTCATGATTGTCTTATCAAAAATATTGGCTAATGATGAACCTACCACCTCTACTCTATAATTTTATGTAATATAGCATGCTATCGCCTTTTTATGACCCACCACAGCATGGTCGCACCATTGTAACCTTAAAAAAAATATATGAAATCCAGACATATTACCTTTTTATTAGAAAAGGCTTTTTAAATATATTTGCATTGCTACTACGAAGATTCTTTGACGTAACCATGGTTGGATTGGATGAATATTTGAAGAAACAGGGATAGGCCGGTAATAAATAATAATTATGTTCCTCCTTACCAATCAATCCTGACCCCACCTGAACCCTCCCTATTTAAATCCCCTTTCTCTCATCCTTCATCTCACGCACCTCATGATATCATATAATTCACAGTTTCCATCTCCCTTCCTCTCGGCATCCCTTTCTTGACTTCTCCTAAATAATCAAACAATTCCCACATCTATAAATACCCAACCCACCATCCTATAGCTCAAGAACATGGCTCAAGAGATAGTGGTACTAGTGTTTGTGATATATAGATTGATATCCACCGTCGGGCTGACGGTGGGACCTACCGAGTTACTCCAACTTAGTAAAGATGGAGGAGCCCAATTTAGTTTGGACTCCTCCGACATAGCTAGGGCCTCCGTTGATTTCGGAGGCCTATCACAAGTGGAGCCAATGGCTGTTATGCGGCCTAACTCGGCTAGTGATGTTGTCAGCTTAATACGATCAGCATACCACTCGGCTCAAGGTTTTCCTGTCTCAGCGAGGGGGCATGGCCACTCCATCAATGGTCAGGCTTCTGCACCAGGCGGGGTCGTAATTGACATGAGTCACAGCCTGGCTGCCAACCCGGTCTCGAGGTCGGTTCCGGTCTACTCACCAACTTTAGGCGGGCATTATGTCGATGTGTGGGGCGGTGAATTGTGGATAGACGTGTTGAATTGGACGCTAGAAAATGGCGGTCTTGCGCCCAAATCATGGACCGACTATCTGTACCTATCAGTCGGTGGCACACTTTCCAATGCCGGGATTAGTGGCCAAGCCTTTCATCATGGCCCTCAGATCAGCAATGTATATGAGCTTGATGTTGTAACAGGTTGGTTTGACTTAGCTAGACTACTCCCTTGTTACTTGCATTACATTACATGTACCTCTTTTCTTTTTTATTCTCTTTGCTCACTATTACAAGTCAAATGATATTAATTTCTAATAATAAGGATGTGTGGTGATGTTTGTTTGTGAAGGTAAAGGGGAGGTGGTGACCTGTTCAGAGAAAGAAAACCAGGACCTATTCTATGGCGTGCTTGGTGGGTTGGGGCAATTTGGTATCATAACAAGGGCTAGAATTGCACTAGAGCATGCCCCAAAGAGGGTATGATATGATATGATCTCTCTTTCTCTCACTGTCCGTCTCTCTCTCTCTTTCTTTGTGTTGCTTGGGAATGCACGACTCGTGCGAAGAAACATGTGAAGGATATGGCCTTATGGGTCTAGATTTGTTGAGAGTCCATCTCATGCTGTAGTGCTGTACCAAACCTGTACAGCCATCTAGCTAGAAATGGTCCATGGATGAATGGTGATCGATGCCTAGTTATTACGTGTCTGTCTAATCTCTTACCACTTACCAGAAAGCTAGCTGATATACCTACCTATCACATACAGTTTTCTACGCAACAAATTATCAAATATGGTCCATACTCCGTACGTAGACCGATGTTGATTTTGGAGAGAGACTCTCTAACTTAAACATTATATATATATAATTGGTAGCTAGTTTCAAAGATTCAGTATCGTAAAATAGTATTTAATATATCTATAATTCATATTAAATGTTACAAAATTGCATATACTGAGTTACTAATTAAGTTGATATATATATGCTCGATCAAGAGTTTATGAATTTAAGTTTTCACCCACATGTAATATGAATATATATATATATCTATATATATGGCTTATAAAAATTGCATATACATTTGATGATTTAAGCATAAAAATTTATCTATAATTTATGAGATTGCTGCATGTTTAATCTAGGTTCGCTGGATTAGAGTGGTGTACTCCGATTTTGCCTCTTTTACACGCGATCAAGAGCATTTGATCTCGCTTCACGGCTCTGACAAGTTCGATTACGTAGAGGGGTTCGTCATAACTGACGAGAGCCTCATAAACAACTGGAGATCATCCTTCTTCTCGCCCAGAAATCCAATCAAGTTAAGCTCGCTCCGGTCCCATGGTAAAGTCCTCTACTGCCTAGAGGTGACCAAAAATTACGATGATGCCACTGCTGGAACAGTCGACCAGGTTAGATCAACTGATCAACATACATACATACATATATATATATATAGTTTTTATATGTTGAGTTAGTGTCTGGTACTGGTACTGGTACGAAAATAACCATTTATCATTGAATTTCACATGCGAAATTTTCATAAGAATCACTTTACAAAAAGCAAACAAAATCACTTTACATTTTACAAAAAGCAAACAAAGTTACTTAATTATCAACAGCCAAATTAAGAGACATATCGCCGTCTAATGATGGTTGGTGATTGAATATTTGAATTAGATTTGACAAGTGTCTTTTCCATGTACAAGGAATTAGAAAAAAGCATTATCCCATTCCCATATGGATTAAGATCTGCTGTGATCCGAATATTGAGCACAGTAATCCTGCAATCCCTGCTTTTTTAAATCCAGCCGTCCAACTTTTTAGTGCACGCATCTCAAAACAGCTGGTTTTTCTGTGCACGTATCTCGAAATAATTCGACAGCTGAATTTGAAAAAGCAGGGATTGCAGGGTACTGTTCACAGTACCCGGATCGCAGCAAATTCTCACCCATTCCCATATATGTTTCCTCAGCCAAATGCCCAAATCACTTCCTTTGCTTTCTCCCTTTACCTAAATTGGTTAATGATTACAGAGATCAATCAAGTTTTCTAATTAGTCTTTTATATCCCCAAAACCATAGGATATTAGGATCACATGATGAACATGGGGAGTTGGTCCGTATATATATATATGCTATTGCTACTTTGCTAGCTAGATCTTATTCTATGTGCATATATATCCCTTTTTCCAACCGTATCACCTTTCTTTAGCAAAGTATGATTTGCCTGTCAACCTCTTACAATATAAAATTGTCTTGTCGGAAAATAAGTGGAAGTTACTTTTATTACATAACAAGCACCAAAAATGGCACCCATAATATGCTCTCCAACGTGGCAAACTTTGCAACTTTAATTTTTATTCATTCAGGAGGTGGAGGCATTGCTCAAGGAGCTCAAGTTTATTCCAGGAACAATGTTTACAACAGACCTATCATACATTGACTTCTTAGACCGGGTCCACAAGGCGGAGTTGAAGTTGCGTGCCAAAGGTCTATGGGAGGTGCCTCATCCATGGCTTAACCTCTTCGTGCCAGCATCCAAAATTACGAATTTCGACCGAGGGGTTTTTAACGGCATCCTCGATAACCGAACAAGCGGGCCAGTTCTCATTTACCCAATGAACAAGCACAAGTAATATATAATCAATCATCTATACCTCTTTTTTATTTTTCATTAATTCTCCGACCTAAACCATGTTGCTACTTACAATAGAACTAATTAACAAGTTGTGAACTAATATGATTATACAGATGGGATCAAAGGAGCTCAGTGGTAACACCCGATGAGGATGTGTTCTACTTGGTTGCGTTCTTGCGGTCTGCGGTGCCTGACTCGACTGAGCTGAGTCAAACCCTACAGTACTTGACCCAGCAAAATGAGAGAATTATTGAATTTTGTACCAGTTCCGGTATTGAGATAAAGCAGTACTTACCACATTACAAAACACAAGCAGAGTGGGCCCGGCATTTCGGCCGAAAGTGGGCCCGGTTCGTCCAGCGCAAGTCAGAGTTTGACCCGAAATCCATACTTGCTGTGGGTCAGAGAATATTTGAGCCCATGGGATCTCACTCTTCTTTGGTGCCCTTAAGAGAGAGTAGTTCGAAAGCAATTAAATCTTGTTGAATATAGAATTTTTTTAGGTAGTAATTTGATTATATTTGATTTTTTTTTTCTTTCTTTCTTAACACAACATGTACAATACAATAGTGTATAAAAATAGATCAACAGTTTGTTTTATATTGGGTGTTCCAAGAAATTTTGTGTACATTGCAAGGGAAACGAGTGCCATTTGATACGAAGGGGACCTGGCCTGACCGGTAAATTAGGTCAAGCCCATTAAATTTTTTAATAGTACTGTGGGCCTGATGTTGACTAGATGGGGCCCATTGAATGGCCCAGCTCCCCCAGCTGTCAAGGTTGCTCTCTCTCTAGGAGGCGCTGCCAGCTGGCACCATCCATCTCTTGATTTGTTTTTATTTTTATTTTTTTATATTCGAACATCCATCTCTTGATCATAAAATCAGCGATGTGCCGATGTGGCATTCTTTATTATTCTCATAAAGGAAATAATTATTATGAATAAATTATTAATGTGGATGTTCATGATTTTTAATATTTATTGCTCCACTACCCATTATTATTGGAATATATATTCCACTATTATTGAAATTCATTTTTCCATTTATTATTGTAATTTAGGTGGTTTTTCATTCACAATTTGTGACTTGTAAATAGAGTCTTTGTAATTTTGTATTATACACATAACAAATATATAAAGAAAGAGATTCTCTCTGTCTTATTTATTGTTTGTTTATATTTATTTTAAAATAATAATCAATTTGCGGATACCAAAAGTATATATATAACAAAACACATTTTTTTGCATGGATGGTCCCACGCCGGCCTGACATACAGTAGGCTATATGCATGTGTACAATTTGTGCACTAATATGTGGTTACAATGAATTAGGCTTTTGAGTTTTGATGGTTGGGCTTCTCTTAAAAGAAACTGTCGGTTTAAGATCGTTGGAACTTGGAAGCAAGTTAATTTCTTTTGTGGGCCTATATAATAAGCCCAAATAATATAGGCCTTATTTGATTACGCGAGGATTCCAACAAATACCAAACAGTCAACTACACATGGGGAAGGTATTTTAGATGAGATCAATTTGGGTCCGATGCTCATCGGATGCAAAGTGAGTTTGATGGGTTCGATGACCGTCCGATCTGCTTTAATCGCGCTTACAACTTTCACATCTGCTTTAAAATTCATGCGCACAAATCTTGAAGCAGATCGGACGGTCCCGAAACCCATCAGACCCAAATTTGAGTCCGATGAGCATCGGACCCAAGCTGCTCTCATCTTAGATTTCCATGTCGTGCTATGTCTCAACGGGTCCGGATCCCCTAAAGTAACCTAATTTTTGGGTTTTGGATCAAGATTGTCCGAATCGAATTCGTTGCTCGAGATCGTTTCGGAATTCAAATCTGTCTTTCGAAATGCGTGCGCTCAACTTTAGATGGATGGTCATGGATTCCAATCAGACGGTCCCGATCCAGAACCCAATTTTTGAGTTACTTCACTGGATATTGTTGAGAATAGAGGTAGTTAGAGGACTAAAATAGAAAAAGGACAAAATTGTAAATATGAAAATAATAGATGTTGTTATGTCATAGAATAGGAAGTTACCGTTGGTACCAACTCCTAGGTACCAACGGTACAGTAGAGCATAGAGGTGTATATATACACCAGAGATCAGTTTGTAAAAATAGATTTTGATAAACAAATAAAATACCAAGAAATACTTAGATTCATAAAAACTCTCTCAATACTTAATACTCAAAACTTTACATGGTATCAGAGCATTGCTCGTGAGGCCTCAGAAAATTCAATCAACGAATAGTTGCGATTGAGATCGTGAATCCAACATGGCAGAGGCAACAAACAACAGCAGCTCAGTGCCGTCGTCCCGCCTAACCACCACGCTGCTCAAAGATCGAAATTTTCAATCATGGGCCAGAGCTACGGTTCTCTCACTAAATGAAAGAGATTTGTACGAAAATGTCACCGGTGATGCAAAAATGCCAGATAAAGAGAAAGCAAATGCCGAGTACAAAAATTGGAAAAAATCATATCTCAAGGCCATGAACTCACTGATTCAATCCATAGAACCCAACATGATCGATCTCTTTCTTTATACCGATACCGCAAAAGAGATGTGGGATGCCATTAACAAACACTTTAGCAAAAAAAGTAACCATGCCCACATATATCATCTCAAAAAAGAAATCCATCAATCCTCCCAAAAAAATAGAACCCTCATCGAGTACATAGGCGAATTGAAACGGAGATGGGAGGAATTGAACCTCTATCTCGTAAAAACCTCGGATCCTCAAATCATCAAAGAAAGAGAACAAGAAAGAGTGTACCAATTTCTGGCAGGGCTCGACGAGTCATACGAACAAATTCGAGCCCAAATTCTGTTATCGGCCGAGCTTCCGAACCTTGACGACGCAATGTCTCTTCTTCAAGGTGAGGAATCGAGACGCCTCGTCATGGCCGGTACCTCAGCCGTGCAAGAAAAGCCCGAGGATCTCGCCATGGCCTCGATTCGACCAAACTCTAATTTCCGAGCAAACCCTAGCTTTCAAGGAAGAGGGGGAAATGGCAAACGGTGCGAGCACTGCAAGAAAGAGTGACACAAGATGACCAACTGTTGGTTTCTCCACCCCGAGCTAAGACCAAAATGGTGGAAGGAGAAAGGCGGCAGCAGTCAGGGGGAGAAGAAACTCTCCTTCCTTGGAGCAGCGCAAGAAGAAGAAAGAAAGGAGAAGTTCGGAACTAACGGGTCTGTCTCTGGACCCGGAAAGGAGAAGTTCGGAGCTAATGGATCTGCCTCTGGATCCGATTCTGGAGCAACCCGAGAGGAATTAAAAGCTCTCCTCTCACAGCTCAATGGGCTGCTGCAGCCCAAAACATGTTTCTCTAAAGCTCAACTTAATTTAAAACCCTATAACAACAAAATAAAATCAAGCCCAAATCAGAAATTGTATGTTATACCAACTAGAAGGTTGAATGAAAGCCCAGACAGATCTGAGCCCGAAAAAAAGGAAATAAAACAAAAAAATGTGCAAATTTAGGAAATCTAAATTTAGAATATTCCAAAAATAATTCGGTATGGATTTTAGATTCCGGTGCAACCGATCACATGACCGGAAATATAAAAATGTTGCATAATTACAAAAAAAGCAAAGGTCAAGAATTTGTGTATGTTGCAAATGGAGAAAAATGAAAATTTGTGGTTATGGTTCAATCAACCTATTTATGAAAGAATTTAAAAATGTCTTACATGTAAAAATTTGCACTTCAAATTTATTATCAATAGGAAAAATTTCAAAAGAAAATAAATTGTGAGATTATATTTTCGTCAAAAAATGTATTTTTTCAGGATATAATATCCAAGAGGATGATTGGTGAAGGAGTTTTCCAAAATGGACTATATTTTTTGAAAAGCCAAAAACTCAACTACAACACAAAAATGCAAGACATGGGAAGTTTATGGCACAAGAGAATTGGGCATCCCTCCGATAGGATTTTAAAATGTATTTTTGATTTTTCAAATTTAGATTGTAGTAAGTGTGAAGTATGCAAATTAGCGAAGCACAATAGACTTCCTTTTGTAATTTCAAATTCAAAAAGTAGCAAAATATTTGAACTTGTTCATTCCGATGTTTAGGGACCCGCTCCCGTAGATTCCTATAATGGGTTTAAATATTTCGTTACTTTTATAGATGATTTTTCACGATTAACATCTCTATATTTATTAAAAAATAAAAGTGAAGTTTTTTCTCACTTTCAAGATTTTTCAAACTTGGTAGAAAATCAATATAACACAACAATTAAAATTCTTAGAACCGATAATGGAACCGAATTTTTAAATCAAAATTTTTCAAATTTTTCAAATTTTTAAATCAAATTTTTTTTTTAAATAGAATTTATGTAAACTAAATCAACGGAACAAGCCTCTGGGTTAAGGATTTTCGAAATCTAGCCTCCACCGATCCCTAGAATCGGTGGAGCAAAAAAAAACACAACCTACACCGGTTCCTAGAACCGGTGGAGCATGTTTTGCACTGGCCACAGCGACCTACACGAAAGGCCACACGAAAAAACCTCTGCACCGATCCTGTGAATCGGTGGAGCTTAAAAAATGCCTCCACCGGTCCTGTGGATCGGTGTAGGCAGGTTTAACATCAAATGGATATTGAAAACAAATGGATATATGGCAAAGGGTGAAGTCAAAGTCAAAGGGTAATAAATTCAAATTTTCAACCGTGGAAAAAAAAATGGATATATGTTAAAATTTTACCCTTCACACTTGCTCAGATGAGCTCTCGGGCTGCAAAATTGGAGATCAAGCCTCCACCGATCCTGGGGATTGGTGGAGCTAAAGATGAGGGATTTTCTGTGGCAAGGATTTCGTCTGGTGCAAAACAGGCTCCACCGATCCCTAGGATCGGTGTAGGTTGGATTTTTTTTGCTACACCGGTCCCAAAGCCAGAGGCTTGTTCCGTTGATTTAGTTTACAGTAATTCTATTTAAAAAAAAAAACCCCAAACTACGTGTGTTTATACCCCACAACAAAATGGTATTTCCGAAAGGAAAAATCGCCATTTGCTTGAAGTAACAAGATCACTTATGTTTCAAACAAATGTTCCAAAAATCTATTGGTCGGATGCCATTCTCACGGCAACTTATTTGATAAATATGTTACCAAGTGTTATTTTAAACAAAAAAAGTCCATAGAAGTTATTTTTCAAAGAAAAATATTTTTTAATCACTTACGAGTATTTGGATGTACATGCTATGTACATCAAAATAAACGAGATAAATTAGATCATACCTCTATTAAAACTATTTTTCTTGGATATTCATATCATAAAAAGGGTTATAAGTGTTATGATCCTATAAGCCAAAAATTGTATATTTCAAGAGATGTAACATTTTTTGAAAATGAGCCATATTTTAAAGAAAATAAAAATAAGAATTTAAATCATGCTAATATGCATAATTTTATCATTCCTATGAGTACTAATCAAATTTTTGAGGAGCAAAGAATTGTAGGAAATGAAGAAGGGGAGAGTGAAGAAGAAAATAACAATACTTCTCAAAGTGAGACCGAAGAAGAAGAAAATGAGAACATTGAAGAGGATGAAAATATGGAAGAAGAGGTTCCGGTAAGGCGGTCAACACGTCCTTCTCAACCATCTACAAGGTTACGAGATTTCGTAACCTATAAGGTTCAATATCCAATTCAAGATTATATTTCATACAAAAATATTTCAAAAAAATATTGTATTTTTCTTAGTTCAATTTCGAAAATGGAAGAACCAAGAAATTTTAAAGAAGCCATAAGCCAACCGGTGTGGTGCAAGGCTATGAAAGAGGAACTTCAAGCCTTAGAAAAAAATAATACATGGACCATTGTATCGTTACCAAAAGACAAAAAACCCGTAGGATGTAAATGAGTTTACAAAATAAAATACCAAAGCGATGGATCCATAGAAAGGTATAAAGCCCGGCTAGTTGCCAAAGGGTATACCCAAACATACGGTATTGATTACCAAGAAACCTTTGCTCCGGTAGCAAAGATGAATACCATAAGAATTCTACTTTCGATAGCGGTAAACAATGGTTGGAATTTACATCAAATGGATGTTAAAAATACATTCCTTCAAGGAACACTTGAAGAAGAGGTTTATATGACCCTCCCACCGGGTCATGTAAAAGAAAAAAAAATACTAACTTTGTTTGTAGGTTAAAAAAATCGATCTATGGACTTAAACAATCTCCAAGGGCATGGTATGGCAAATTATCTCAATATTTAAGTTTTTGCGGTTTTAAAGTAAGCCAATCCGATACATCTTTATTTTCTAAACATGAAAATAATGATACTACCATAGTTCTTGTTTATGTTGATGACATAATCATAACCGGAAATAATCATGAGAAAATTGACATTGTGAAAAGATATTTAAAAGAAAAATTCAAAATAAAAGACCTCGGTAAACTTAAATATTTTTTAGAAATTGAAATAGCCCACTCAACCAAGGAATTATTTATTTCACAAAGGAAATATACCATTGATCTTTTAAAAGAAACGGGCAAGTTAGGGACAAAACCGGCTTCAACACCTATAGATAGTAATTGTAAACTAAATACCGAAGATGGAGACTTGTTGGAAGATATTAACCAATTCCAACGACTTGTAGAAAAATTAATTTATTTAACGGTAACTAGACCGGATATTTCATATGTGGTGAGTCAAATTAGTAAATTTATGCACTCACCAAGAAAACCACATTTAGATGCAATAGATAGAATTTTGAGATATCTAAAGAAATCACCCGGAAAGGGTATATGGATGAAAAATAATAAATCTAACGAAGTGTGTGGCTATTCCGATGCAGATTGGGCCAGGAGTTTCGATAGAAAATCAACAACCGGCTATTGCACATTTGTAGGTGGAAACTTAGTCACATGGAAAAGCAAGAAGCAAAATGTCGTGGCGCGATCAAGTGCGGAAGCGAAATATCGTGCCATGGCATCTACCGCAAGTGAGCTCACTTGGATAAAACTACTAGAAGAATTGAATTTTAAAATTGATAAACCAATGAAGATGTTTTGCGACAACAATGCGGCAATGCATATCGCCTCCAATGCGGTGTTTCATGAGAGAACGAAGCATATCGAAGTTGATTGCCATTTTATACGAGAAAAAGTTCAAGCGAAGAAAATTGAAACTCCCTACGTAAAGAGCCAAGACCAATTAGCCGATATCTTCACCAAAGGTCTCATTCCGAGGGCATTTGAAGAAATAACGAACAAGCTTGGATTAACCGATATTTATAATCCTAGCTTGAGGGGGAGTGTTGAGAATAGAAGTAGTTAGAGGACTAAAATAGAAAAAGAACAAAATTGTAAATATGGAAATAATAGATGTTGTTATGTCATAGAATAGGAAGTTACCGTTGGTACCAACTCCTAGGTACCAACGGTACAGTAGAGCATAGAGGTGTATATACATAAAAACTCTCTCAATACTTAATACTCAAAACTTTACATATATGAATTCTGTCTCAACAACATTAGTCACGAACAAGCATTACACCATGACGACGCTTGCCATGATCAAGTGTCACACCATGATTGTGCTACTTCTGATCAAACATACCACTCTAGCGCACATCATGTCATCAAGCACATTCGGGATGGATACCAAGCACTGTTATTAAAACCGAATCGGACTGAAGAGGTGGATCGGGAAAAATCAGAAATGGAGCCAAATTCGGTTCAGTTCTAATAAAAGACCGAATGTATATATAGCCCGGGAAAAAAAATAAAACCGAACGGTTTTCTCTGTCAACTGTGAACCAACCAATATCAAAACCGGTTCTTTCTTTTCCTTTTTTTTTTATTCCGAAGTCTGAACCATCAGCGGTACCTTTTATAGAAAAAAGCAAAAGCAATTGACATGATATTCGGAATTCACATCACCCCGGTTCCGTAACAGGGAATCTTTTACAATTACTTGATTTGAACTGTTCTTTTTAAATTGGCAAGAATTTCAAAGCCCAATAATACAGTCCCCTCTATCAACCCGAATCTCAAACCGGCTGCGAGTTAATCTCAAACCGTAAAGTGAAGGGAATCTTTTACGGTACCGGGGAGGATATGGATCCCCATCAATAAGTCTAGATGTCTTGTGTCATACATGTGGGTGTGTGTTTTCTAAATAATTATGTGTCTAACAAAGGAGAGGTAGTACGGTTAGTTAGAAAAAAAATTCTAGAACTATTGATTATTCAAAAGTTTAAAGTTCGATTTTTCCTTTATGACTTTGCAGTTTCTACGAAAATTAAAAAAAAAAAGTTCCACATTTTGATTATCTTAACCTTTTAAGATTAAGGAGAAAGTAATGTTATGATTTGCCATAAAATGTGTTTTAAATGTGTTTTCTTTTTAAATAATTGAGTGCTATACATTTGATTATCTTAATCTTTAACATTATAATAATGCTATGGTTCATAAAAAAAGTTAAGGATAAAAATTAAAGGCTTCATATTTTGATTATCGAGTGGCAATTCAACCTCAGAATTGCAACTTTTAGTCATTCTATTTTGTTGCTAGTTTTTTTTCTTAACCATTAGAAAATTTAAACTTTGATTTGATTTATTAGTTCAACGGTATACATTTTTATCCTTTGCACTTGGCTAAAATCAATCAAGAATTTAATACTTTTATTTGAAGCATCATCTTTCTATTACAAATTCAATGTTATAAAAAAATCAGCAGTTAAATCAGTTGACCCATCAGTTCGACTAATAAATTATTTAATCTGAAGTATTATCAGGTCGATGTCAAGAATTCAAAGATTTGACAAAAAGCAACCGTCTTTATATAAACTTTTGCGAACGATTATTTCATATATACAAATAATTGGCAACAATTCAATAAGATGCACATAGAAAGAAATTACGGAACAGCTAACAATTTACGAGAATTGTTAGATATGCAAACATAATATTTCCAACGATTTAACTAACACAAATATCATGTAACATTCTCAAATGATATCATCACAATATTTTTTTTAAAATAATTGTCCTAATCATAAATCTTAAACTCTAATCTCTAATTCTCGAACTCCAAACTCAGAACTCAAAATTAAAAACTGGGAACATGGAACCTCAAACCCTGAACCTCGAACTCGAAACCATAAACTGAAAAACCCAAACCCCATACCACAAAACACAAAACACTAAACCATAATCCTTAAGCCATAATCCCTAAGTCCTAATGGCTAAGCCCTATGCCCTAATACCTAATTCCTAATCTCTAATTTCTAAATCATAATTCCCAAACTCTAGTCCTCAAATCCTAAATCCTCACAAAATGCAAAGAGAACTTGCATTTTTTGTATTTTGTTTGTGTTTACAAACTGGATTCTCTTTCCGTATCGATCCTGGGTTGCACTTCAACAAGCTCAAGATTCAAATCTTTCTTTAGCCCTGTCGAAAATCTCCCTCATCGAACCGTCACCGTGGTTACCCTCTATCGACTACCATGCTCGTGGCCCCTGTCCCGGACCCATCCAGTCATTACCATACCAACTTGTAGAGCTCACGACGTTATGCACATCCACATCTAGGCTTATGGGGCCCACCGTCTCCCTCCACACACCTCGGTATGATTTCGGCCTATGAGCCTCGGGGTCCATTTTATTTGCTATATATATTTGCTTTAAATACATCATGCAACCGTTCTACAACCAACATAATCTTATTAGCACTAAAGCATTGGATCACATCAGAACTCCACAATTAAGCGTGCTTGGGGTGTGAAGTCCTTGTGTTGCATCCTTTATTATATTTTAATATTTCTCTCCGCATTTCATGTATTTTGTTTACATGCATTATTTATTTTTTATTTTTTCTCTCCGCATTTCGTGTATTTTGTTTACATTTACAAATCGGGCTGTGAAGTCTTTTATGGAGCCTGTCGAAAATCTCTCTCATCAAACTAGCATCATAGGTCCAGTGACCATGATTGTGGTACCTGCCCGTGACTCACCTACTGGTTGTCGTAACGGCCTGTAGGGCTCCCATCGCTCTACACATCTACTGTAAGGAAATAAAATGATGTGGCCCAAAATAAAACTAATGGGCTGATTTTAATTGGCCTAATTTAAAGGGTGACTTTATTATATTGATTAAAGGGTGCCTTTATTTAATTGGCATAATTGTTAACAGATGCATTCAGCGCAAGTCAACTGAATCTGATTAAAGGGTGCCTTTATCATATTGATCTTTGATTTAAAGGTGCGTTGACCATTGAATAATAACAGATTCAATGCATGGCACTAAAGGATGCATACTGACATTCATAAGGCTAAAGGGTGCAGCTTTGATTAAAGGGTGCGATTAAAGGGTGCGCTGTTTATCCATTCTGTGCATCTCCCCTATAAATAATTGCTTTAATGACAAGCATAAGTAAGAGATATATTCTAACAGTAAGGTTGATCCTCTCTTCATCGATATTTCATAAAGAACAAGTTGTCATTGCTTAGAAAGAGAAAGAGGAGAGAAATCGCTTTGCAGTTCTTCTGACGGTTTGCGAAGAACGTTTCAAGAGTATTGTTCTACAGTTTACAATGGATAAAGGTATGTAATCTAATTGATTGATTTACACGTGGAGACTTTGATTTCTAAGATCTTTGATTTGCTTTTAATGTTTCTTTTAATTCCGCTATCGAAACTTTACAGATGATTAGTTGTACTTATTTTAATGATTGTGTGTAAGTAGTTGAGCACGATAACGTCTACTTACATGTGGTATCAGAGCTTCAGGTTTTGGAATTCATAATCTCCCGATTAAGTTACTTGTTTTATGAATTTATTATTATTATTATTTTCTTTTAATGATTTGTGATTGAAATTTGCGGTAACTTTGAATTATGACGGTATTGCTAGACACCAAAGTGTCCTTACCCTAAAGAAATCGAAGTATGGATTATATACAATTCATTAAGTAGAATATTCTGAAAATTCTATCGAAATTATGCAATTTTTACCATTAATCGTGAAGATAATTACTTTGAAGAAAGAAACTAGGCATTCTTTCCAATTAAAATTCTGAAATTGAATTATTATGAACCGGGAAAGAAAGTTTCTGGAATGAAAAATAGTTATCTAAATTAAATTGATGCCATAATGAGTCTAAGAATTTTAGAATAATTTTATTGCAATTCTATTTTCTATAAACCGTAGATTAAAATTAATTGATCATTTATTAAGATTATATGATATTAAAATCTGTCATATACTAAATTTAATGGTTTAATTAATTAGTAGATTATGAGATTTTATGAATTGCCCAAAGGTTGATTATATTCTCATAATTTACACAACTTAAGTTGATAATTTACGTTATTCCTCAATTGTTGGTTACCCAAAGGCAACAACATGTATTGAAACAATAAAATTATCATATTAAAGTATTTTATAGTAAAATATTATGTTTAATATATCTTAAGAAATCCCAAAGGATAATTAGGATATATATTAATTAAGTTATTGCTCCAAAATCTGAAATTGAAAATCTGAAGTTATAAATTATTGCATTATGTCTCCTATCTTCTGATCTTCTCTTTGAGTTAAGTTATATATATATTATTATTATATGTATTTTTTAATTTAAAGATTTAAGTTTATGAAATTTCGAAATCATTTAAAGATGGAAAAATCAAAGAATAATATTTTATGTTTTCTGATTTTCTTTTCATTCATTGTAAATTTCGGAAAATTTATTTCTTCTTAATTTTCCTTATGATCTTCTCTTTCCCTAATTTAATTTTTTAATTTTTCTTCTCATCTTCTCTATTAAAATTAAAGTTAATGTACCTGTATCGATGCAATCGCATGCGTCATCTGTGACGGTCTTTAATGGTCTTAACTTTGCTGAATGGAATGAACAAGTCCAATTTCACTTAGGTGCACAGGACTTGGACATAGCACTATTACTCGATAAGCCCGATGCTATAACTGATGAAAGCAGCGAGGAAGATAAGGCCTTTATGGCAGACTGGGAACGTTCTAACAGGTTATGCCTTATGTTTTTGCGAATGACGGTTGATGGAAACATTAAGGTTGCTCTTCCGGACACGGATAACGCTCAAGAGTTTCTAGCAAACGTCAAGGCACGCTCACAGACAGCCGATAAGTCGCTTGCCGGTGCGCTTATGGCAAAACTTACCACCATGAAGTATGATGGTAGTCGCACTATGCATGCACATATCGTAGAAATGACATCTCTCTCCGCAAAACTTAAGGGTTTGGGAATGACAGTTGAAGAAGGGTTTTCTAGTTCAATTTATTTTGAACTCTTTGCCGAATGATGTTTATAGTCCGTTCCAAATTAATTATAATGCTCAAGAAAAGAAATGGAACATAAATGAATTGACTAGTAAACTTGTTCAGGAAGAGGCAAGGCTTAAGGAATTGAAACCTAACACTGTTCATTTTTCAAATTTAGAAGCTGGGTCGGGTTCTAATGCTAAACCAGGGAAAGCTAAGACCAAGAACAAGAAGAAGGGGAAAGCTTTTCAGGTGTCTTCTAATGCAAGCTTTAAGAAAGAAGGGAACAAGCAAAAGTGCCACTTTTGTCGTAAAGTGGGTCATTTTCAGAAGGATTGTCTGAAAAAGAAGGTTTGGTTCGAAAAGAAAGGTATGACTCATACTTTTGTTACTTTTGAGTCAAATTTTATTGATGTTCCTAATAATACTTGGTGGATTGACTCGGGCTCTACAACTTATATTTCAAACAATTTACAGGGATTTCTTACGATCCAAACCACAAACCAAAGTCGACAAAGTGAAAGATATGTAATTATGGGCAATAAAGACAAGGTGCCAGTGGAAGGTGTCGGTACATACCGACTTATATTAGGTTCTGGCAATATTGTCGATTTGTATGATACACTATATGTACCTTTGTTTTCTCGCAACTTATTATCTGTATCTAAGTTGGATGATTGTGGCTATGTATTTAAATTTGGATCTAAATGCTTTAGTTTATATAAAAATAATTGCATGATTGGTTGTGGCAATTTGATTGATGGATTGTATAAATTAGAGTTAGATAATTCTTATGTAGAATCTCTGATTACCGTAAACAATACTATTGGAATGAAAAAAAATATGAATGATGAAAAGTCGGCGTACTTGTGGCACAAAAGATTGGGTCATATATCCAAAGAAAGAATGCAACGTTTAGTGAAGTCTGAAGTTCTTTCAAACTTGGATTTTACTGACTTAGGTATATGTATCGACTGTATAAAAGGCAAGCAGACGAAACATACTAAGAAAGGTGCCACTCGTAGCTCTCAACTTCTAGAAATAATTCACACGGATATTTGTGGACCATTTGACGTTCCCTCCTTTAATAAAGAAAAATATTTCATCACCTTCATCGATGATTTTTCACGTTATGGGTTTGTTTATCTTCTAAATGAGAAATCACAATCTATTGATGCACTTGAGGTGTTTATAAATGAGGTTGAAAGACAGTTAGAAAAACAAGTGAAAATCATTCGATCTGATCGCGGTGGGGAATTTTATGGTAGATATGACGAATCAGGACAAAATCCTGGACCCTTTGCTAAATTCTTAGAAAAGCGTGGGATATGTGCGCAATACACTATGCCCGGCACACCACAACAAAATGGTGTTGCTGAACGTCGTAACAGAACACTTATGGACATGGTTCGGAGTATGCTCAGTCACTCAACTGTGCCTAAATCTTTGTGGATGTATGCACTTAAGACCGCCATGTATTTACTAAACCGGGTTCCTAGTAAGGCAGTAGAAAGGACTTCTTTTGAACTGTGGACGGGAAGGAAACCTAGTTTACGTCATATACATGTATGGGGTTGCCCTGCGGAGGTACGTTTGTATAACCCACACGAAAAGAAATTGGATTTCAGAACTGTTAGCGGATTCTTTATTGGATATCCGGAGAAATCCAAAGGGTTCAGATTTTACTGTCCGAATCATAGTACGAGAATTGTTGAATCCGAAAATGCACGTTTCATCGAGAATGCTGACGTCAGTGCAAGAAGTTTTGATCAGTGTAATTCTGATCTTCAAGAAATTACAGAACTTGTTCTGTTCCTTTGTCTGTTGTTTCGAAAGTAGTTGTTCCGACTGTTGTTTCGAAAATAGTTCATCCGACTGTTCCAGAACAACCAATTGCTACTGAGGACATTCCGATTGAAAACATCGTTGTTGATGATGTAGTTGAACCGAATGATATATCATTAAGAAGGTCTACCCGTGAACGGAGATCGGCTATATCTGACGATTATTTGGTTTATCTACAAGAATCTGAAATTGATTCTGCAATTGATGATCCGGTTTCATACAAGAAAGCTATTGAATGTGACGAATCCGATAAATGGATTGATGCCATGAAAGACGAGTTAAAATCAATGAAACACAATCAAGTCTGGGATCTTATCAAATTGCCTCACGATTCCAAACGAGTTGGATGTAAATGGATCTTTAAGATCAAATGTGACTCAAAAGGCAAAATCGAACGATATAAAGCTAGACTGGTTGCCAAAGGTTTCACTCAGAAAGACGGCATTGATTATAAATAGACATTTTCGCCCGTCTCTAAGAAAGATTCATTGCGTATCATCATGGCTTTAGTGGCTCATTACGATATTGAGTTACACCAAATGGATGTCAAAACTGCTTTTCTGAACGGAGAACTCGAAGAGGAAGTCTACATGGATCAGCCCGAGGGCTTTTCAATTGGGGGAAAGGATATGGTTTGCAAATTGAAAAGGTCGATATATGGGCTGAAACAAGCATCACGACAATGGTATCTCAAGTTCAATGATGTGATTACTTCTTTTGGTTTTAAGGAAAACGTTGCTGATCGTTGTATATACTTGAAGGTCAGTAGGAGTAAGATAATGTTTCTAGTTCTATATGTTGACGACATTTTACTTGCGACTAACGATCTTGGAATGATGAAAAGCACCAAGAATTTTCTCTCGAAGAATTTTGAAAAGAAAGATATGGGCGAGGCGAACTATGTGATAGGAATAGAAATATTTCGTGATCGATCACAAGGTTTGTTAGGTTTGTCTCAGAAAACATATATTAACAAGATTCTCGAGAGATTTAGGATGGAGAAATGTTCAGCTGGTAAGGTGCCGATTCAGAAAGGGGATAAATTTGGTTTATATCAATGTCCTAAAAATGAATTGGAAAAAGAAGAAATGAATAATATTCCTTATGCTTCCATTGTGGGTAGTTTAATGTATGCACAAACTTGTACAAGACCAGATATCAGTTTTGCTGTAGGAATGCTTGGACGTTATCAAAGCAATCATGGAATAGAACATTGGAAGGCAACAAAGAAAGTTTTACGATATCTTCAAGGTACTAAAGATCACATGTTGACGTATAGGAGATCAAACTACTTAGAGACAGTCGGTTATTCAGATTCAGACTATGCCGGGTGTTACGATACACGAAAATCCACTTGCGGATATGTGTATCTTCTAGCCGGTGGAGCAATCTCATGGAAAAGTGCGAAGCAGACAGTAATCGCTGCATCCACTATGGAAGCCGAGTTCGTGGCGTTCTTTGAAGCCATGGTACAAGGACTATGGCTGCGGAACTTTATTTCGGGACTTGGAATTGTCGACAGTATTGCCAAGCCGCTGAAGATTTATTGCGATAATTCTGCAGCAGTCTTCTTCAGCAAAAACGACAAGTACTCCAAAGGTGCCAAGCACATGGAGATTAAGTACTTTGCCGTGAAAGAAGAAGTACAGAAACAAACAATAACAATACAGCATATAAGCACAGAGATGATGATAGTTGATCCTTTGACGAAAGGATTACCACCCAAGATATTTCACGAACATGTCGAAAGAATGGGAATAGTTATCTGTGATAAATAATTGTTGTAATTAAACTTATATTATAGATGAATGATTATTTATGATATTATTATTGATTCATTGTTTCAAATACAATTTCTATTTATTTAAGTATATATATATATATATATATATATATATATATATATATATATATATATATATATATATATATATATATATATATATATATATATATATATGAGGAGGGATCCACTTACAACAAATTTGAGTTACAACAAAGTTACAACATTCATTTTTTTCATTTTCAAAGTCCAAATCGTCGATCCAACCGTTCAACATGATCATCTAAATAAAATGTACTTGCAGATCAAATTTTATATTTTTTAAATTTTTTTACTATTTATTAAGATGGGTACAAAATTCAATGGTCTAAATATGACTATTTTTTGTAAAATACTTAATAAATAGTAAAAAAATTCAAAAAAATATAAAATTTGATCTGCAAGTACATTTTATTTAGATGATCATGTTGAACGGTTGGATCGACGATTTGAACTTTGAAAATAAAAAAAATGAATGTTGTAACTTTGTTGTAACTCAAATTTGTTGTAAGTGGATCCCTCCTCTATATATATATATATATATATATATATATATATATATATATTATTGTTTTCTATTAATAGGAATTAGTCTATATAAATTAGACAATTAATGTGGATCCTCAAGTATACCATTATGGTTTATATTAAGTTAGAATTGATATTGTAGTACATGGAAGGAAGTTAGTAACAAATATTATTAGCAACCGCCATGACTCGTATTAATTTTGCTTAAGTATAAATATCATGATTTTAGAATTTATGAAATATAAAGACATACAATATTATTGTGCACCTTATGAACATTGTAATGTCATAAAGTTTTATAATGGACCAAGTGGGAGAATGTAAGGAAATAAAATGATATGGCCCAAAATAAAACTAATGGGCTGATTTTAATTGGCCTAATTTAAAGGGTGCCTTTATTATATTGATTAAAGGGTAATTGGCATAATTGTTAACAGATGCATTCAGCGCAAGTCAACTGAATCTGATTAAAGGGTGCCTTTATCATATTGATCTTTGATTTAAATGTGCGTTGACCATTAATAATAACAGATTCAATGCATGGCACTAAATGATGCATACTGACATTCATAAGGCTAAAGGGTGCAGCTTTGATTAAAGGGTGCGATTAAAGGGTGCGCTGTTTATCCATTCTGTGCATCTCCCCTATAAATAATTGCTTTAATGACAAGCATAAGTAAGAGATATATTCAAACAGTAAGGTTGATCCTCTCTTCATCGATATTTCATAAAGAACAAGTTGTCATTGCTTAGAAAGAGAAAGAGGAGAGAAATCGCTTTGCAGTTCTTCTGACGGTTTGCGAAGAACGTTTCAAGAGTATTGTTCTACAGTTTACAATGGATAAAGGTATGTAATCTAATTGATTGATTTACACGTGGAGACTTTGATTTCTAAGATCTTTGATTTGCTTTTAATGTTTCTTTTAATTCCGCTATCGAAACTTTACAGATGATTAGTTGTACTTATTTTAATGATTGTGTGTAAGTAGTTGAGCACGATAACGTCTACTTACATCTACATCCCGACCCGTTGACCCCACGGTCTCCCTCCACTCGCCTTGGTATGATTCATGCCCGTGGGCCTCAAGACCCACTTTACTCTCCATATTTACATTTAAATACAGTATGCAGTTGTATGCTGATGTGATTATACCATCACTAGAGCATCAGATTCTATCGAAACTTCACGGTTAAGCATGTTAGGGCAGGAATAATACTATGATGGATGACCTCCTGATGTGGTGCGTCTTTTTTAATTTTTTTAATTTTTTTCTCAAATTAAGCATTTCGTATATTTTTGTTTACGTTTGCAAAGCCGAGCTAGGAGGATGTATATCTTCTTATCCTAGACGCCTATTGGAGAATGACAAGGTTATATATTGTTCTTTTTAAATTTTTAGCGAATTGTTTCTGAATTTATTCTAAAACACAATATTTATTTAATTTTATCAATAATTTTTTTAAAAATGTATTGTTTAGTTGATAAGAATATTATATTTTAATATGTTATTTGTATTATAAATAATAAAATAATCCCATATTATTCCGTATTGTGCTGCAATCATAAATTTATAATCTTACAAATTTACTTTTAATTATTTAATTATTCACTCTATTATTTAACTTATATTATAAATAAAGTTTTTAATTATAATAATGATGGAACATTTGCGGTTCATTATTCCAACTAAAAATTGTTCCTTTCCTTCGCAATCGCCCGTGATTCGGATGAGAGCAGGTTGGTTCCGATGGATTTCAGGACCGTCCAATCTACTTTAGGATTCGTGCGCACGAATTTTAAAGCATATGCGAAATTCGGTGCGAATTTTAAAGCAGATATTACGGTCATCGTACCCGTCAAACTCACTTTGAGTCCGATGGGCATCGGACACAAATTGGCCTCGATTCGGATTCCATCCTTCGCCAAGAAGATATCGCCTCCACCTCTGAGATTTTCTTGAGTCCGGATCCCCTAAAGTAACTCAATTTTTGAGTTTAGACGTGTACGGTGCCTATTCGGTGGTAGCGGAGGGGCCAGTATTATTTGTGGGGTCCAGGCTCTTTAAGATTCGTGTTAGAGCATCTTGGACGGTTTGGATCAAAACTCAAAAATTGGGTTAATGCACTGGATCTGAATTCGATTTTCTTGACCATAATTAAGCAGAAGTGTTGTGTTGATCGTCTATGGCAGAGGGTTTATTATCCTGCCAGAAAAATATATGATGGTGCCATGAGGTGGTAAAATCATGAATTGAGAATAGAACTGTTATCTTTCTTAAGAGAACTCGCACACACTCGTTGGTTAGAAAGATGCTTTCACAGAAGAACTATCAAGGATATTTGCGACGTCATTGAGGATGGTCAATCCTAGGGGTATTTCTGTAACTTCATAATTCGATAACAGCTATTTATAGCCGCTTTGGTTTTGGAACTGGCGAAAAGATCTGACAAATACAAGGACAGAGAGAAGACAGGAGAAAGATTGAAAGAAAAGCATATCGAGAAAGAGGAAAATGGCGGAAGAAGGAAGCGCGATCGCTTGCCACAGCAATGATGAGTGGACCCGACAACTCGAGCAGGCCAACGAATCGAAGAAGCTTGTACTTTTGAGATTTCTCTCTTTTCTATGGCTATTTTTCAAATCTTGTCGCATCGAACGCAGTCGATTTTTTCCGTTTAGGATAATATTTCATCTATAGCGTGATCATGCTGTGGATCTTATCCGTATTAATTAACAGTAGAGTTATTCTATCTTTGTGTATTAAAGAATTGATCGACAACTACCAAGTCGTTTGTTTTAAGACCTTGCAAAATCAGAAATTGCTGTTATACCCCTATGAATTAGGAACTTGTATGTTTACCTTAAGCTTATACATAGCAAAGCTCAGCTATAGAAATAACTACTTTGTTTTTCCAAACTTGCAAAATCAGTATAGCTTCTTTGTACGGGTTTAAATTGAACTGATCAAATGTTTTCTTAAACGATCTGATTGAGAATTGCTCCTTGTGCAGCATTATTGAAATGAACAATTTGGACAAATTCAGTATACTTAAATTGATATGATGTCTGTACAACGGGTCCTACTTTTTAATGCTTTTTGGGATCAAAGTCAAACTCTGAGGTTAAATTATTGTCAAGTGTGTAATTAAGTCCCTAAAACTAAGAAATACTACTAACTTAATGGGTAAGTTTGAGTGAATATGCCCAAATTCTCCTGCATATTTTGTTAGCTTACCAGACTCTGAAATGAATGTAGTGTTGGCTAAGTTAAGATGCAGAATAATAAATTGGATACAGAACTTACCTTCTTGCATGATTTAGTATCTCAGCATTCATGTTGGGGTGATATTCTTTAAGTGTTATCTATTTGTTGGTGCGTAGGTGGTTATTGATTTTACTGCTTCGTGGTGTGGACCATGCCGTACAATTGCACCAGCATTTGCTGATTTTGCAAAGAAATTCCCCAGCGTCCTCTTTCTTAAAGTTGATGTTGATGAGCTGAACGTATGTTTTCTGGCACTTGAATTTTTTTTTTTTTTTTTATCTTTCTACATCCTATAGATAGATATTCTAATTGAAATTCAAAGTTTTTTGTGTTTACCCTTTTAAAAGTCTTGAACTATCATATATGACTGGGAAATGGAAAAACCCACCTCTACCTGTATGCTGGTATCCCTGTAAAGCACAGTAGTGTTGCTTTATCTTTTTTGTCCCGATTATGAGATTATGGTCTTATTAGCCTAAATACTCCGTTTCTCAAAATGTATAGGGCAGTTGTGCCAAGAACTTCTTTCCGTATATCCTCAGTAGTGTAGATGCTTTTCAGTTGTTGGTGGGATTATGCATAATATTTCTTGTTTTGCTAGAGTAACATGTAATGGCATCCATATAAGTTTATTGTTCTCTGTAAAATTACATTTTTATTACAGAACGTTGCACAAGATTGGGCAGTTGAAGCTATGCCAACCTTTGTGTTTGTGAAAGAAGGAACAATTCTCCACAGGATTGTAGGGGCTCAGAAGGAGGAGCTCCAGAAGAAGATTGAAGAACTTGCTTCCAAGTGAACTCCTTGCCAGTTTATTGTGTGTTTAGTTCATTTAAGAGAAACAGACTCTGGTCTTAGTTGTAATTTGCTTGAATATTATAAATTAGGGTCCTATGCTTTGGTGGTGTTTGTATGAAAAGAGTACTTGTTTGCTGGTTTGTTTGGTTTGGCGTCGTTTGCTTTTGGCCACTGTTTGAATGCAGAGATTCGTTTTTGTGGTTTCTAATTCTCTCTTTCAGTCTTCATTCTGGATATCTAAACCTACTTTGGTGCAGTTTAGTGTAATCACATGAACAACAAAGATACATACCGTGAGGCTCTATAAAACAACCACCTATTACTGTTAATTGAAGAAAATATTCAAAGAAAATACTCTTTTAAGTTCCATCAACATTTTACCTGCTTAAGTTATGCTAAAATTTAAGAGTACAGTAATCAGAACTCTGATCACTTCAACAAAGCCGAGATTCAGATCTATAAAATGAAATAACACATTAGCAGCTAAAGCCTTTACAACAAAGGAAGACTTGCAAAAAAGGCTGACTAAGGGCATTAATAGTTTGATTATTTATTTACAGACCTGCCAAAGACATTCTTCTGGGCCTAAAAAACTCGAGCTTCAACCTGCACGGGCAACTAAGCATCCGGCACTAAAGGGTAGTTTTGGAATGAGGGGGGAATAAACCATTAGTAGTATCACTGAAATTAACAACATGGTTAATCGTTGGAATTAGCCTTGGTATGTGGACTAAGCATTTCAGTCACCTGCAAAAGAATTTTCAAACAAACATAATGTCAATTGTCAAAACATCCAACTTGCTTTTTTTTTGTTTTTTGAAAGCATGTACTCGTGTAAGAATATTTATGAAAGGTAGGGACTCTTTTTGTTGATCCGAACTGACCATACTAATGCTGATCCATTGGGTTAATAAGTGAGGTTCATGCCAGGTTTTGGTTACCCTGTGGGCAGGTCGGGTTGGGTCAAACCTGACCTGTTTGCACTTGATTATAATTTTGTGAAATGAAACCAGTGATGACTTGGAAGAAGGAAAAATCAATATGTGTACCAAAAGAGACCAGATTGGACAGTTGTGCAATTAATTAACAGGCTTGGTCAGGTCAGACTGACAGGTATGTTTTTGAAAGGATGCAACCAGGGCAGTCCCAGACCATGTCGCCCTATCACAAAGTTCTTTTGTAATTTGCTTTAAAGATAATACAAAAGCTAAGAGATGTGGTTTTTTGTATAAATAACTTATGAACCATATGGGAATGCAAAAGTGCAATAACACACCAGCATGGATCAAAATCCAAAGATCCCATTACATCCTTTCTTATTGAAAGGGTTTCACAAGGACTTACATTGGAATGAACTTAACAAAGGGGCTGATACAGAAACAGACCTTCTATACAGAGACTTAATGTCTTCACGCACGGCCGGGTTCTCCAAGAAAATATCATCGCAACTCTCAACCGCCACCTCATCCAATTCAAACTCTCCATAATCACCATGCTCACTCCACTCAAACCACATTTTAGAGATCAGCTCCTTCTTGAATGACGTTTGGTGAACCCGCTCCTCTGGCGAACCAGCCGCCACCAACCGGTATGTGTACACCTTTTTTGTCTGTCCCGGTCGAAATGCCCTTCCGATTGCCTGACGGGTCACTGATGGGTTGAGGTGCACATCCAATATAACAACCCTTGATGCACCAACCAGAGAAATCCCCTCACCACATGCTTTGATTGAGCCAAATAACACCTTAGCATCTGGTGAGTTGTTAAACTGGTCCATGGACCACTCCCGCTCGTCAGAGCTAGTGTCTCCTGAAATGACAAAAATTTCCTTGCCTACATGCCATCCTTTAGTGTGTACTAGTAGCCTCTCAAGAAATTTAAGTGGTACAATGTACTGACTAAATGCAAGGAGCTTTTCTTGAGCTGCTACAGCTAGGTTGAGAATACCCAGAAAAAACTTGGTCTTAACCCCATCTACAACATTGATTGAGTCCACCAATGCATCTATTTTTGTGCTGATAAAAGATGCAACACGATCCTGATGTGCAATTTCTGATATCGCTGACAAGCGTGGGTGCATGTATACGGCAGTGCCAACTGCACTTCTCTTAAACTTTTCATAACTTGAGAGCTTTCGAGCGAATTCCTTTTGTTTTGGGCTTAGTTCAAGCATAATGGTAAGATCCACCAGACCTGGTAACTCATCCAAAAAGTCACCCTTGTAGTAGTGGAGCACATCCTTCGTCAGTTCCCTTAGATCTTGTATGACTCGGACCTTGCGATTGAAGGCATTGTCATTTTGTAGTGTTTGTTCGACCAATTCGTAGAAGGCACCCTCAGCAATGCTATTGGAGATGCGGCGCGAGCCTGCTATTTCCACTCGGCTCAAGACACGCTTTACGATGGCACGAGCCTTGTCAGACTGGAGGAACTTGGGTCTGACAAGGTTGAGGATGTTAAACACCTCACGCACATGGTTTTGAAAAAGCGTGCCAGAAAGTACCACCTTCCTTCTAGTTTGTATCTATAGAAAGAGGGAGGGAAAGGTAAATTAATTATTTATTCTAGTTTCTGAAAAATTTACCTCATTAGTAAATAAAACCCAGTCTTTCTCATTTTCAATGTTTGTCAGTTTCTCCATATACGAGATCCAAGCTCAAAACTAGGGTTAAGCAAATTTAAAAGTTACTAATATGCCGTATTCGTATTGACTTGTCTCATACTTCATACTTCCCATAGCTACTTTAATATATGTTCTCTAGTACCAAAATTGCCTCGCTAAATTTAAATTCAATTTGGGTTGGGAGAACAACGTCAGGTAGATTTGCAAATCATCTGATAGAGAATATTTTAACTATGCTTATTTACTGTATAGGTGTTGGTTTTAATGAGAAATGTCAGGTGCTAAACATCAAATATGATGTATCTTGGCAAAAGAAAAGGCAAACACATTTTGTGTAGCACGTATTTCTCATGCAAAATCTTGACTTTACCTTAGCTAAAGATTCTAACACATTTGTATCTTCATTTCTTGGCGTGTGGCCTTCATCAAGGATTAACAGGCTGGGTATCTTTAGCAGCCTCTCCTGACAGGCAGCTGCAACTTTGCTAGCCGCAGCGCCACAAATTATAGTTGAAAACTGCTTGTAACCCAAGAAGAGAATGCTCCTTGTTTCCTGCCATTGGTTAAGCACCTCCAGCTGCTCTGACCGTTTTTCAGCCTTCACCGAGTAGAAATCAAGCAACAGTATATCCTCCACTTGCCATCTGTCAATAGTATAAAAGAGAACAACCATTGATACACTAAGTTCAAGAATTTCAGATTAATAGGTTGGCTCACATGGTATCAGATTAGTATGCCGTTAGTTGAAGCTATTTTATACTATGCATACATTAGCAAATAAAATATCACTGGATCTAAATTGAATCTAAAATTTGAAACCTACATTTATGATGGATTGCACCCAAAAGTGGTCCCAAAACTTGTAAAATTATCCAAAACCTAACAGCAACTTTAAAACTTAAAAGGTAAGAAAGAAACTTGCCACCCTTTTAACTCTTAAGAACAAAAAATAGTAAAACCCCAAAAACTCTACGAAAAGTTGTAGCTAGTTATTTTTACACTGAACCCACACCAGGTACTTGGATTGGATCTATCTAATAAGACAATTGAATGTTCGAACTACCTCTGTAATTCCCTCTTCCAAGTTGGCAAAATCCCTTTCGGCAAGATAATTAGTGGCCTAGCTGAGGGGTACTTTGCAAGAAAACTCTGAATAAATGCTATCAGCATAAATGTCTTCCCTGAACCAGGTGCATGAGCCAGGATGCAACCACTTGGACTTTCAGAAACCAAGTTTTTCACCAAAAAGTCAAATCCCTCCAATTGGTGCGACTTGATCAGCTTACGGTGGCGTGGATGGATTGCAATTTCAGTTACCTCAAAGTCATCTTGAGGGAATTTCAAACTCTCGAAATCTGTGTTGTCATCAGCATTGTTTCGTGACCCATGGGGCTCATAGTAATAGGATTTTCTCGTGCTCTGATATAAGAGAGATTTTTTGTTATAAAAGAGAGGTCTTTTGTTTTAAGGAATAAAAGACTGATATAAGAGGTGAGAACCAAATACCCAAATTCAGTCCTGATCTTTACAAAAGGAGCCCAAAACAAATGAAACCAAGAATAAATGAAAAGGTGGTATGTACTGTAGGACTGGCTCAGACCTAGAGATTACAGCATCAAGTAGGACAGCCAACATGCACTGCACCTTGATAGTGTTGTCAGTTGCCACACTACCATTGAACCAACACGACTTGGTACGCTCTCAGTTTTCCAAATAATATTCATATGTACCTTTTTAAACTGGAAATCAAATATTGTCTCTATCTTCTTCTTAATAATCCCACAAATTTTGCAAACGAGCCCCAAGTCATCCCTTAGCATAAAAGAGTGTTCACATGTGTCTTCTTCATCATCATCTTCTGCCACTTTCTCCTTCTCCTTCTCTTCCCCTTTCTCCTGTGCCCTCTCAGCCTGCGAAAAGGAAAAAAAAAGAGTTAAAGATCCAAGTGGACTAAATCGACAAAAAAAAAAAAGAACAGGAAGGTTTCATTAATAACAACAGGATGTAAAAAAATATCAGATATAGCCCTGCAAAACAAGAAACTTCATGCACAGCCTTAAAAGACGTAGGAATTATCACATTATATCCTCTAGCACTGCTCCTTCAAAAGATGACCAGATACCCTCTCCATGCAATTTTAATCTAGTTCTCAGGACGGAAGGGGAGGAAAGAAGGTAACGTTGATATTTTCAAACAAATAAGAAAAGAAGGATTGCACTGGTATATTCAACTTTTTGCTGTGTCAGATTATTTGTTGTTTTGCCAGTTATGCTGATTATACATGACTTTTTTATGTTTTTAGGTTCAAAGAGGAAAATTATCCCTATAAAATAACATAAACTGTAACAAATTACCTTGGAGTATTCCATTGCCACAGACATATCTTTCCATAAATCTTCTAGATCATCGCTGTCAGACTCCTCCATTTTCTCCTCAGGATAGGAGCTTTCAACTGGAGAGGATGTCTTAGTGGGACAGACTGCAGGTGTCCTTATCCGGGATTGAAATGGGCCTTGAAGTTGGCTTTCTGAGCAGGGAATCATTTTTCTCTTTTTGCCAATGTCAGACCGCAGTTTCCTGGTTTTCCTCTCATAAGTCACAATGCTGGGGTTTATTGGTGGTGTTGCTTCAACATTTTTCTCGACATGATTAGCAACCTAAACAAAGAATTAAAATACAATTTTCTCTGAATATACTCTCCTTGCAAGCAAAATGAAAAATAAATAAATTATATAATAACAAGAAACCTCAAGATCCTGAAGACGTGCCTCCTCAGGGTACTGTTGTAAAACAACCTTCGAGTACTGAACCTGGGGTTGCCAACCAGGCCCTTTTGGAATTAACGGGAGAGCCAAACCTGATGCAGTTGGGCTGAACGGCACGATTTGACCTCCATTCTCGTCTGTCATTGCTTTATGTAGCTGGTTGTTCATGTCAGACTGTTCTACCTCCACCCAAAAATCTGAATCTGCTTTTTGAGTAGAACCCAAAGCGTTTCCGTTTCCGTTTCCTATTCCCGTTCCATTTCCATTTCCAGTTTCATTTTCGATTTTGTTTATGTTTTCCCCAGAATCCTCATCATCTGAATCGATCACTATAACTGCTTTCGATTCCAATTTCTTTCCTGTTTCTGTTTCCCATTTTTTGTCATTTTTCTCTGGTATTGTCCTGCCATTTCTATCATAGTCCAGATCTACAACAGGGGTGCTTTTCAAACTGTTAAATTTGGAAAATGGATTCAACCTTGACATCTGTGAGACTGGGGAGGGGCTGGTCGAGGAGGTGATTGAGGAGGGGCTGTTTGGCAATTTCTGATTTAACCTAGTGAAGAAATTGGCCACTTGCTTCTTTTGGGCAATTATAGCAGCCTCGACTTCCTTTGTGATGCTTCCATATTTTGGAGGGTCATGCGGGTTGATCACATTCGGGTAAGAAATAGGGGTCGAGAAGTCTAGTAAGTGTCCCTGGTTGTGCACTCCAATGTGCACCCCATTTTTATATTCAGTAGGAGTTGTTTGATTGCTGTCTGTGCTGCCATCTGCAGCTTTTCTCTTTCTGCCTGAAATTGCATTAATAGAGGAGAAATAGTTAGCTTAATGTCCAATACAAGGATCACCATACCATACTGGCCAATATGGTATCAGTATCAGCAAGACACTTAATTTCAAGAGACCTTACACACATACAACATCAAGTGCTTTGAAAATTTGTTATACAAAAGAATGCTAGTTCGCGTAAAATATAAATTCAAATGCTTTCAACTTATTAGAACTGTATAGTCAATGTTTTCCAAAGAATTCAATACAGAATTCTAAAGTATCCTAATAATTATATATATTAATTAAAATTTGAAGCCCCAATTCTTCAAATGCGGCCATTGGTGCATTGAGCCAGAGCCGATATGTTTGCCCGCTAAACCAAGTGTTCGCCCACTTCAAAGTAGAGCTACCTATTGTTGTTTGCTGGTCACTTCCCTGTCACTACAAAATTTGGAACTCAGGGAAGTTTGGACAATTAAGTTTGGAGCAATTTATAGGGACTCGTGACTCTTTTGAAGAATTTCAGCTTCATTTGCTCTGTCTTCTCCCACCAGGTGAACAAACACAGTCCTACTTCTGACTTCTTTCCTGACGACTATTGGAACTGACAGCACAGTATCTCACAAAGAACTGTAGTATGATCTAGTTTGGAGGTTGAATTAAGATGGATGCCTCATCTCAATTCAATATATAAAATCTTTTCTGAAACTCTAGCTGGTTCTGCAAGTTAACAAGACTTCACTCGAAGAAACTTGATTAAGTGCTTGTGGACAGCTATGCACAACTATTGATGCCTAAGGTTATTTTCCTTTGAATCTGCTTGCCGCCTTGTCCTATGATGTAGTTATGCCATGGAGAACTGGACATTTGAATTTCCAGGAATTGGGTTGGGTTGGACACCAACTTCTGATTCCATTCTTTGAGGACTCTCGAGGGATAAGAAACAAAGCAAAGCATAATTTTATCGTTGTTGTGAAATAGCAAACATCAGAGGGTGTTTTCCAAGATCCAGTTAGAAGGGGAACTATGTGAATTGCAGGGGCGGACCCAGAGTGTTCTGGGCCCCCCCCCCCTGAAATTTGAGTTTTAGTGGAGAGCTATCGGTTCCGACCGACTTTCCCTCCCTGGAATTTTTTTTGCTCCCTCGGGGCGTTTAATTTGTAATTCGAGTTAAATTTAGAGTTAAAATTGAAATAAATCTGTTAAATTTTGATTGGTAATTAGAATCATAAGTCAGAGAATCATTACAAGTCAAAACATAGGAAAATATAAGTTAAAGCATTGTTTTTTGTCGAGTACCCAATTGGTTAATGGATTTAAATCCGATTAGGTATTTAAACTTGATTCGATATTTTTTTGCCCCCCCCCCCCCCCCCCCCCCCCCCCCCGCCCGACGAAAATCCTGGATCCACCCCTGGTGAATTGGTTTTGTAAGTATATTGTGAGTATTTAATTTTAATGACAGTGGGATCTTTATACGATCATCCCAAATTTTTTCCCATGAAAAAAACAGGTAAGGTACTTAGTGATTTTACCCCCAAGAAAGTACTATCTAATCATATAATATTTACATGCAACGATCTTAATTCACAAAGAAAAAGAAAAACAAACACGAAAAACCTTGCGTTTCCATAATCCAAGAAAAAGAAAAAGATTAACGAAGGTCGTTATTTGGTAATTAAATTATAATTGGAAAAACCCCAGAACCCACATTGGGGAAATCGCTCAGCACCCAACACAAAATACTAACAAAATCAACCGACATGCGCTTATCGACCGATGAAACCCAACAAAAACTAAAGAAATAGCACCAAATTCGTAGTTTATTGGATAGTTTCTAAAGAAAGAGAGATCGTATTTAAGAATATGCGAGAACTGACCCATTGCAGCTCCTCGCTGCTTCGGTTACTCCGTCAATCTATTGGAATATGTTTCTTTCTTATTATGGGTTTTAAGCTTTCAGGGAGGCGCCATTAACACTTGGCTAGATATGCTTTCAGCAAAGTGCGCACGAAGGAGGCGAGACCGAGGGAGCTGCTTTCGTCAGAAGAAACCGAAAACGAGGAGAAAGCAAATGAGGATCTTGTGAAGCGAGGAGAGATGGGTTCTTTGTGCCACTTGAGAGTAGGTCCGATGGGCATCGGACTTACTCTGGTTGGATGGGTTTAATCACCGTCGATTTTCTTTAAAATTCGTGCAGAACACTTCAAAATTCGTGCATAACTGTTTCAATTTTCGTGCGCACAAACTTAAACTAGATCGGACGGTCATTATGCTCGTTGAACCTAAAAGTAGGTCCGATGGGCATCGGACCTACTCCGTTCTTTGTGCATTTGCGAATTAAATCTCTCTGTTTTATTTCAAGTTTTGGTCTCTTGGATTCTCTTTAATAAGCGTGCAGATTAAATTCTCTTGGATAATTATTCCCGTAGAGATGGCTTAACTTCTATTTTTTTATTTTCTATTATTGTTTTTTTTTCATGATTTAATATTGTTGTTTAAAGATCGAAAAATCATATTATAAAAAAAATACCTTCATCCACCAAATAGCCGAAATTTTTTTAGTTGACACCCCCAACAATCAAAGTAAATGAATACGACCTCTGGGCCTTATTTTCAATCCTACCACCCTCGCTAATCCAGTTCGCGCACCAAATAGGTGGGTGCGCGGACTGAGTTGGCGCACCCAGATAATGCAGCATCACCTTCTTTGAATCTTATTAAAATTTGGAGGCGGGCCCTATTACCTTCTCTCTCCTCTCTCTATTTGTTGGAAAGTTATAAAACAATAAAGGTGGGGCCCATAAACTTATAAATTATGCCATATTACCTTCTCTCTCCTCCTTTGAATCTTATTAAAATTTGGAGGCGGGCCCTATTACCTTCTCTCTCCTCTTTCTATTTGTTGAAAAATTGTAAAACAATAAAGATGGGGCCCATAAACTTATAAATTAATGCGGCAGCGACATTTTGAATTGGTTTCGGCAAACCAATGATCAGAGTCAAAATAACGATGATTTACGTAGGGTTTTGGCTTAGGTTTTGCATATTTTCTCACACTTATGTTTAATTTATTAGAGAAAAAGGCTACTGTCACCCTTCTTTATGTTTTATTGCAGAAAACAGGTTTTGGGACTATTTTACACCAAATGGAGCTAGAATCTGGTCAATCGGATCAGCGATGCTTATCGACTAAGTCTCTGTTACGGTCCGTATTGCCTGATACGGACCAGGCCTAGCACAGACCAGAAGATAGCGCTGGAAGCATTAAACCCTAACCGTCAAGGTCCTAATATGGACCGTATCACCTGATACGGCCTGTATCCGAAGGCATCTCTTGGGGAATAACTGCCGACAGCTGTTTTTCAGACCAGTTTCTTAGCCTCTACTCAACCTCCACACGTCCCTCCACTCCTATATAAGGCCCCTGGGCAGAAGGAATAGTCATCTTTGTAATTAGGGTTAGATTTGATTAAAGAGAGAAGAGAGGAGTGCTTGTAACAATGCCGTTCCGCGGCTAAGTTTCTTTTCTTAGGGCTAGGCAGTAAACCTTGTTACTCTTGATGTTTTGATATATATATTCCTGTTGATTATGATTTTTTGTTGTTGAAACAAAATGCTTTTGTGATTTATTATCTCTTCACCTAACTTCAATGATCTAGTTTGAGTCCGTTAGGGTATTGACAGTACTTTAATGGTAAGAGAAACTATTTGTATAAATTAGCCTCGTTGAGATTTATTAGGTTTATGTGAAGAAAACCTTAGCGGGAAAACCATAAACCAGACCAACAAAACGCGTACCAAATACCATCACATGGATAAAGAAAATCGCAGTGATCTGTGTAGTAATTTGGGATATTTGAGAGATCAGACATTTGCGTAAGGAAAATCGCAGTGTCCTATGCAGAATCTCGGTGAAAGATCTGTCATTCTTGCGTAACATAAATCGCAGTGACCTATGTGGTGTCTTTCATTAAACAACACAGGAAATCAGACGCAACAGGAATATATTGTCAAGGCGGATTGAGTGACAATGGTGTGCCGAAACCCTAGAAATTCTCATCTCTATCTTTATTTTAATTACTTTTAATTGTTTCCTAATTTACATTGATCACAACAACATCTCTCAATCTACAGATTTCGTCTAGCCTTTTCGAAATATTGTGATTAGATCGCTCAAAGCATTGAACCAATATTCCCTGTGAATCGACCTCGAATATACTACTCGATAGGATTGTGCGCTTGCAGTCCGAACCGATAGCATTTATGAGTTTATAAATATTAAAAGAAACATTGCTCTCTTTTGAGTGATCAACCAACTGGTGCGCCAACCCAGTCCGCGCACCAACTTATTTGGTGCGTGAACTGGGTTAGCGAGGGTGGTAGGATTGAAAATCAGGCCCCAGGGGTGGTATTCATTTAATTTGATTTTTGGGGGGTGTCAACTAAAAAAATTTCGGACCAAATAGTTACAATTTTATTATAAAAACAAACTAAGTTCTGTCTTAAGCCACCAAACTTCTACCAAATAAAGAATAGCTTAAGTCAAGCTATAAATTTCAGCATAAATCAAACATGATTAATTTAGACCGACTTAAGTTAAAATATCCAACTTAGACCTCTTTAGTTTTAGTCCACAACCAAACACCACCTAATGCATATGATTTTCAGTTTCTAGGTTTTCAGTTAACTTCTAACGAATAACCCCCATCCAATAATGATATAATAACAAGTAGAGTTTTTTTATTGGAAAAATTGTGCATGCGAACCTCTCATACAATAATGATATAATAACGAAAGTTCATGTAATAATATCTAATAACAAGTAGAGTTTTCAAATTTTCTTATAATGAAAATCATGCAATGATGCTATGCCTATGTTTTATGGTTGTATTGAAAATTTTGTTTGTAGATTTTTATACATCAATTTCAAATCATACAAAAAAAAAATTTCGCGCAACTACGTATTATTTTGTTTATGATTTTGACCTATTGACAATAATGATCAGGGTAAAAACGACTCTGAATTACGTAGGATTTTGACTTAGATTTTACTTGATAATCTCACTTTTATGTTTAATTATTATTAGAAATCGGTTACTGTTGCTCTTTTTATGATTTGGGGCTATTTTACATCAATTGGAGCAAGAATCAGACCAATATGTATAGCAATGCACTGACAGGATGTCACTGTTACGGTCCATACCAGCCAATACAGACCCAGCAATCCAATACGAACCTAACTTAGAAGAATACACTTTCTGAAGGCTGAATACAGACCTATCAGCCAATACGGTCTATATTAGATGCACCCTTTTGATCAAATTTATGATAAATGTGTAGACCTCGTTGTCTAGTTTCCAACGCAACTTGAATCACCTCAATCGGAGTTTGGATGATCAATTTATGGCCGAAATACGAACTGCTGTCAGGACCTCAATACGGTTCGTACCAGCCAGTCCGGCCCGTATTCGGGGCCGACCCTGTGAACAGTTATGACACGTTTTGAACTCCAAACAGTCTAGAACTTATCTAGAACTTGAGGGCAAGTATAGAGGCGTCCCTAGATCTATGGAGAGTCTATATAAGTCTCCCAAACAGAAAGAAACTGATCTCCCCATTTGGTGGGATCACATCTTTGGACTCTTCTTTAGATCTAGGTTTATTTTATAAGTGAGAAGAGAGGAGTGCATAGAGACTAAGTAGGAGGGTGCTATCTTATGGTTGTATCTTTCTCTTATCTCTTTGTTGTAAACATGCCGTTCCGCGGCTAAGTTCAGATTCTTAGGGCTTGGCAGTAAACCTTGTTACTCATGATGTTTTAATATAATTTCATTTGGTCTTTGTTTAGTCTTTTGTTTGTTCGATTGCTTTTGTGCTTTATGTTCATTCTTACTTAATTTCGTTTGTTAGTCTAGTCTGCTATGATGATGGTCACACCTGGAAAGTTAGACACCATTGGGCTAACCGAGGTAGGATAAGGAGAATAAAAATACTAGATTAGTAGTGGAGACCTTCGCCGGAGATACCATTAGTTGGACCAACAAAAGTATACATGAGAGCCTTGGCATTCGCTAATGAATGTCGCATTGTCTTGCCTCACAATAAGGACAATCAATAGAACCAGAAAGTAGGGCGAAGAACCTAGTTAAGTGAAGTCTGAAATCTTTGGGCTAATCATAAAACTCCTTGCACCAATTAAGACACGCCTTAGCCGGATCTCTTGATAGGTGGGTGGCTGTGTCAATGCGAGAGCGACAGTCACTAAATTAGATTAGAAACCTTCAAACAACATTTGAAAATCAAACATTGACTGAGACCTTATTAAAATAAATTGAGTGGCAATGGTAAGCCAAAACCCTAGGAATTCACATCACCACCTTATTTATTTTATTTACGTTTAATTTTCGTCAAATCCAAAGATCAAACCAACAACTTTCAAATTCCAGATTTTGTCTAGCTTTTCAAAAGGTTGAGATTTGATCATTCAAGACTCTAAACAGTATTCCCTGTGGATCGATACCCGATTATACTACTCGCTAGAATTATGCGCTTGTAATCTGACTCGTACAGAAAACTGGGATATAAATTTTATTAGCTAACAAAATATTCCTCATCAAACAAGTATAAAAATGATCTCTACATGTAACAAATGTACAAGAGATTTATTTACTTTATGAGATTGTATTCAAGGAAGTTAATATTGTGTATTAATTGTTGATTTGAAAATCAAAAAAGGGGATTTAGAAAAAATTTCATAAAAAATAGAAAAATCAGGACATCTACATGTGATGAGTGCGTGTAGCGAATACGTATCTAAATAAATTTAGGCTTCTACACACAAAAAATATACAAAAAATACATAGAATAAAAAAGGACTTATTATTTGATTGGAGGGCTGATATACAATCTGAAATTTCATCTTTTAATCACAACCGTTGGCGGATTAGAACATCTACGTGCTTAATATAAGAATGAAGATAATGTGCAATATTATTATGATATATCAGACTTGTGCATTTTTTATAGAAGCGACTAATTGTACCCAAGTTTATGTACCCGGTTTTTATCCAAATCCAACTGTGATGATTTTGAAAAGTTGACATAAACCTATTGTTAAAATCCTATAAACTCAATACATAATCCTGTAAAATGTTCACTGAATGCTGTAACAAGTAGCGACTTCTGAAAGTGGTCTAGAGTTCTTTCTAACCGCTTTGACCTTTGGGGGTCTGCCCGTTATGGACAATAACATCCAGAATAATTTTCCTGTTCTGCCGACAGTCCGTGATCGAACATAACGGCCTGAATTTTTTTTTCTCCGCCAGGCTGTGATGGACAAGGACGGCCAGGTTTTTTCTTTTTTTTTCTCGCATCCCTGGCCGTTATGGAGCATAACGGCCTGGTTTTTTTTTTCTCGCCTCCCTGGCCGTTATGCTCCATAACGGCCCGTGTTTTGCTTATACGATTAAGCTAATCAACGGTGCTAATCGGGCCGTGATGGTCCATAACATCCTCTGGACGTTATGGACCATCACGTTTTTGCTATATCTCGAATTCTAGCAAAAATGTTCTTCAATGCCGATATTTTTTTATTTTATTTTCTATTAATAAAAATTTCGGCTCTAAAAAGGCCTTATATAAAAAAAAAAAGGAGAAGTAAGAAGAAGAAGTTAGGCTACTTATATTGAACAACAATGCATTAAATAACAGTTAGCACCCGGTATCATGTCACGAAGCTAGCTCTTACAGAAAATTACCCATAGACCCTCAGTCCTTAATCCATAAATAACCTCCTTATTGATATAATTTACTAACTCTTTTCTTTTGTTTGCCTTTTTTTTGGGATAAGGTTGTCTTTTTTAGATCACTCAAACCATGCCTCAAAAACAGACGAACAAAAGAAAATTGCATAGTACCTAACAAGTGAGACCTCGTCCAAATATCAGAAAATGAACACTACTGATAGAACATGAACACTATATAATACTTCTAAGGACTTCGTAATTCGTAAAGGCTTTTTATCCAGAGTATAACCTCAGGCGGGACCGCACTACTGCTCGACAGATGGGGCATCTTTGTAAATTCTCTCCACATTCCCTACAACACTGTTTCAATTATTAAGTTTAGCTCAAATCTACCTCAAACAATCATATTGCATATTCTTCCATTTACAGTATGCAAACACAAAACACCAAGTAGAGGTTCATTTCATAAAATCCAATCTGGTACCGATCAGAAAAAAAGATTGGCTTCCCTGTACCAAGCTTTCATAAAATTCAAACCACATTGGCGCATTGTAATTCTTGACCCAAACTGAAAAATGATAAATGAATGGAACAATGAAATAATGTAGTTTACCATATGCCCACATCCGAATGCCAGGTCCTTGGTATTTGTTAGACAAATTGGGCAAACCTGAAGGTAGAAAAATATCAAATTACACAATGATCTTTGACAAGGTTGCTATGCACAATTAATATTTTATTTTCATATAGGAAGTCATGAGTATTTTCAATAAGATGGTCAATTTAATAAAAAGTTTTCAAATTTGTTTTTACTGTATTGTGTGGTGATTTGTGATGCTGGCACTGATACAATGCTTACCTTCTCTGTTACTGGTATAATTATTTTATTAGACATTAAAAAAAGCTCATGGTATCAAACCGGTTATCTCACTCCCAATATACATACATTATTTAAGCTGAAACTGCACCCCGAAAAAATATATATATAAAAGAGAATGTGTACTTGGTTTTGGTCATCTCCAGTTGTAGTAGATTGCAAAGAACTAGGTTGTCTCATTGATGTTTGTCTCGTTGATGTTTGTCTCTGTGCAGAAGGAATAGGAGGTGGTAGTGGGTTCACTCTCTTTGCTTTTCCGGTCACACGCCTGTTCAATGCAAAATTGTAATATACTGCAAAACTTTTTTTGTTAAAATGACAAAATATTCTTATCATTGATTTTGGTTCTGTACTTTTTATTTCCCAAGGGTATGTTTGGATGGAGAGGGGCGCTACTGAGGTTAGCACGCTAACTCAGCTGTTCATTGATTTTAATTGAACTTTTCTTTTTTAGATTTTGGTTTTTATATGGGTATCTTTTAATTTTCACAAGAAAAACATCTTTCCTGAATTAAATTTCACAAGAAAAGCATCTTTCATGGATGCCTTTGCAGAGATGAAAATTACCAATCCACCCTCTGGAATCATAAATTTATATTTGGACTTTGTGAAGCACATTTAAATTTTATATGAATCTGGTACTGCAAATATATAAGTTAGAATGTTTGGCAGGGGTTTGAATGAAAGTTTTTCTTTGTTTTTGTTGTATATAGGATGCCTTTATACATAAACTACATCAAATGCCTATATGTTGGGTAAATGAGCACCCTCCGAAGCAAGGTTTTTCATACAAAAATAATAACTAATAATTAGGAAAAAAAGATTTTAACCCGAGAAGGCCAAGTTCTATGGTTGCTTTGTATTGAAGTGGCACCTCCATTAAAGCAGCTAGTGCAAAAGCGGCCTCCTTATGTTGCAAGCTCACATTTTTCTCCATGATCGAAGTAAAGTTAACAAACTGCATTATAGTTTAAAGAAAAAAAATCAGAAAATCAGAATTACAATGCATTGAATTGTTCCATTTGAAGAGGGGCCCTATTGCTTATTTGCTACGGTTGTGTTTGACTAACATAAAGTGGCACAATCAACATAGGTCACATAGCACTTAAAATTTATTAGCTAAATTGAAATTTTGCAAACATCATTTGAAAAACAGACAGCTCTTGGGGAAGGTCTTCTACTCTTCTCCTGGTTACTGTTTAAACTGAAAACATAAATTTTTATGTTTTCATTGAAAAGGTAAGTGTTTTTAGCAGAGTACGGAACACAAATACAAAGAGGAAAAAAGTAGATTGAGGATTTGCAATGTATTATAGATTTGATTATCATAGTAATTAATTAAAAATTATCAATCATGTCTTTCAACAAATGAAGTTCTGAAATGTTCTACTGGTACCATTTCTAATCTTTTATTTTTGTGTTTTCCTATGGTAGAGAAAACAAAATATAGTGTAGTACCTGAAAATTATCAAAAACGCGTGCCGGGATTTTGTCATCAAAAGTTTTCATGTCATCCCATGGGCCATCTCCTACTCCAACTAACACTATTGATAATGCATAATTACTGCAATAAAAAATAATATATGACTAATGTAAAAATGGGGTGCATGATAAAGATTGTGATATAATTGCAAACTTATTGAAATTTTCTTTGAGGTGTTGATTTTTAATTTATAAGACATTACAGAGATGAGAGAGAGACCACACCTTGCCATGACTATGGAATCAATGGTTTTCTTCTCTTGTGGGCTTAATTCTCCTGCGCTTGTATCACTACTTCTTGTGACCTTGAAGTAACAATAATTGTTATTGAATTTAACATTAATTACCAACAAAAAATTAATTGAAATTAAATTGAGGTAATTATATTTCACCTGGCCATCGGCGATGATAACAAGTACATGGTATTGGCCACCAGTTTTCTCAACTATATCGACCGCTGCCTCAACAACAGGCGCAAAAGAAGTGGGACCTTTTTATCAAGTATACTTGTTTCAATTTCTTTTATATAATTACAATGTAAAATTACATAAAAAGAAAACTGGGTGCTTTTAATTTTTCTAACAGGTGATCAAAGACCAAAACCAAAAGTACTGTTCAATTATAACCATGGAAAAGGTTGGACAGCAATACAAATCAATTCTTTAGGTTCTCTTTAGGACTCCTATGGTTAGTAAGATCAGTACTAAAACTAACCAGATATATATATATGTAATACCTGATAACCTCAAATGTGGTACAATCTTTCTATAACATGTCAAGACCTCCTCAAAACCATGACACGGTGAACTATCCTCATGGAAGTTGAAAACTCCAAAATCATGAGTAGTAGCTGTTTCAAAACCAAAAAAAAAAAAAAATTTGAATTACACAAACTGAAATACAAAAACGGAACAAATTGCTTCAGATTTCATGGATCTGGTATGATAAACTAAACCTATAGATCCATGAGAAAGCAAATAAGAGGATACAGTCTCGACTAACCTTAACTGGTATAGGTACACACTTGCCAGTACATATCACAAATTTAATTAAATAAAAACAAACTTAATTTACCATCTCCAAAGCCAAAACAAGGGATCAAGTTATCTTCATCAAAAGGCGCCAAAGCCTTGCCAACTATTGTAATAGCTTGCTCATATGGATTGGGTGAGTCCCCAATTTTGTGCAGACTTTGTTTATTGAAAGATTTCATCCCTAATATTAATGCAAACATGTTATTACAAGAATGAAAACAAAGTGCAATGTTACATTAATTGTCCAGCACAGCTGTACCAAAATTGGCACATGGGAGCTTAAGGCAAAGATAAATCAAGATTAAGAGGTAATTTGTGGAATAATGTACCAGTCCATTCATTGCTTTTGGTGAAGTCAATCCCAACTATCAGATTGGATGATTCAAGGCCTAATGCTGATAACTCAGCTGTTACCTATGAAAAGCAATGTCTGATTATTTCAACAAGGAGAATAATTGACAAGAAAAAAGAAGTAAAAAGTGTCATTTGTGAAATACTCCTAGTTTCCTTTGCTTTCTCTTGTCAATTTGTAAGTGTCATACACTGTAATTTAGAACTCATATATATTTTCAAATTATTTTAATGAAAAACAAATTGAACTTGCAAAGCACTCTCTGTGTTTGGATATTAGTCAAACAAATATCAGAATATTGCACATCAGAACCTTTGCTGAAAGTTACCAGGAAAAATATATATTCATAATGACGGAAACTAAAATATATGTAAATTTTAATAAATAAAAGAAAAACTATCAAAAGAAATTAAAGAATGAAGAATATATATATATATATATATATATATATATATATATATAGAGAGAGAGAGAGAGAGAGAGAGATAGACTATGGTGAGTTGTGAAGTAAAACATCGTTTTACTTCACGTCATATTTTCATTTTGAAAATCCAAACAACCGATCCGAACCGCTCAACATGTTCTCTATATTGAAATGTGCTTGGAGACTAAATTTTACATTTTTGGAATTTTTTTACTATTTATTGAGCCACTTTGAAAATCGCTGATCCGGTGGTCCAGAAATTTTACTGTTTTTTACTGTTCACAGTGAATCAGCGATTTCAAAGTGGCTTAATAAATAGTAAAAAAATTTCAAAAAATATAAAATTTAGTCTCCAAGCACATTTCAATATTGAGAACATGTTGAGCGGTTTGGATCGGTTGTTTGGATTTTCAAAATAAAAATATGGCGTCACAACTCACCATAGTCTCTCTCTCTCTATATATATATATATATATATATTCTGTTTTTAACCAAATAATCTCTTTGCTTTGCAGTAACAACAAAAACATTAGAAGTAGAACTTTACTTGATCTAGAGAGGTATAATTATCAGGTATGAGAGCATATTTCTTTGACAATGCTCTCTTTCTAGATTCCTCGCTCAAATGCGCCCTTGATTGTCGGCGTTGTAGCTCCGGTCTCATGCTCGTGCTGCGCTGTCTCCGATGACTCCCAAAAAATGTGCCAATTGCACTTCCCATGATGAATTTAGAAGAAAAGAATTAAGATTGGATTTGGTGCTTATATTGAAAGGAAGGTTGTTTCTCTCTCAAGCTTTGTAGAATTGATGCATGGAGTCTCCATAAAGAAATGGAGCCAACGAGTTTGATAGATTCTTTTCTGATGTAATTTTTTATTGTTGTATCCTACACAAAAAGAACTGAGGTTTTCAACTAGTCCCATTGGTGGAGTGGAGCTACTAAAGCTTCAGTTAATTCAATTTATCTCATTGAATTTTTATACAAGTCCCTAAAATTATATGTTATATTAACTTTATGAACAAAGATTTTATAAATTCTCTTAATTGATATATATCACTAACCAAATATCTCGACTCCAATCCGACCGAAATTTTTATTAATATCCAAAATAATTAAACAATTTCACAATCTACACCTTGACGCAGAAGAATTAGAAAAATGCCCAAACCGGAAACAAAGTTTCCGGTTTTAAGCCTCCTTTCCGGAAAAAAAGTTTCTGATCCCAGCCTCTCCAAAACCGGAGATTAAATTTTCGATTCCCTAGAACCGGAGATTAAATTTCCAGTTTTAGAGCCTGAAACCAGAATTTTAATCTCCAGTTCTAGGACCGGAAATTTATTTCCCGGTTCTATGTTTTTTTTTATTAAAAAATAGAAAATCCTGAAATTATGTTCCGGTTGTATGTTTTTTAAAGAAAAATAGAAAATGTTATAATTTATTTTTTGTATTGAAATATTAGAAATATTTTATATATTTCTTTGAAAATAGATGGAATACTATATAATTTGATTTATTAGAAATACTCCGACAAATAATCCGGAATAATTTTTCAGGCTGGATTTTTTGCGGCTGTAAGAAAAATTAAAATATTTCTTTGTGTGTTATTGGAAAAAAAATAAAAATATTATGAGCTATTAATCTCTGTTCAAAAGTCATTTCTAGGTAAATATAGAAAATATTTCAATTCTTCTATTTTTGAATAAACAAAAATAAATTTCCGGTCCTAGAACCAGAGATTAAATTTCCGGTTTCGGACTTTGAAACCGGAAATTTAATCTCTGGTTTTGGAGAGGCTGGGACCGGGAACTTTTTTCCAGAAAGGAGGCTTAAAACCGGAAACTTTGTTTCCGATTTGGACATTTTTCGAATTGTTCTGCATCAGGGTGTAGATTGTGAAATTGTTTAATTATTTTGAATATCAATAAAAATTTCGGCCAATCCGACTGAGCGCCTTGATCTTAATTAATTATAATAAGGTATTATAGGTGATCACATATATAATACTTATTTTGGATAATTTTCGCTTACATGTTTCTTGAAAAATTGACCCCAGTGCTCATTTTGAAAATTTTATATAATTGACCACGTACCCGTTTGATTCTCATAGTTTGAAACCGTTAACATGGTATAGTGGATATCTTTTTCTTTATCCATAAAGCAAAGAAAATCTAAGAGTCACACTTTTTATAAAAAAGATAACAATTTATATTTTTAATTGTGAGGAGCAAGTCTAGGCTGGAATAAAGCAAACCAGAGGAAAGTGCAAACCAAAATGGTAAGAGATGCTCTGAAGAAGCTTGGTGAGCTTAAGAACATCTTAGTTCTACTCAGGAATATATATGGGAAGCTTCTTATCACCTTCCTTGAATGATAGTCTGAAAGCTGCATCTATTTTTTCTTTATTAAAGTTTCAGAAAAGATAATCTCTTTATTCCCTTGCCTTCTCAAATTATTGTTTAGTAATATTCTATTTCATACTTTTTGTTTTAAATATATAAAGACTTCCATTAATCTTTTTTTTGTATTTCTGTTTAGATATTTTGCAGACTTTTATTTCATATTTAAATTCGGGGGAATTTCACGTATACCCCTCAAAAACTTCAAAATTACGTATTTCCCCCTCTAAATTTCAAAAACTCACAAATTTACCCATTTTATTGTTTTTTATATAAAAACTCATTCTAAATTTATAGAATACCCATTTTACTCTTTTTTAAAAGCATAAAAAGTCCATCAGACTCAAATTTGAATATGAAGAGTTCCTCTACCGTCCGATCCACGCGCATCACATTAAGATCTGTGCGTGTAACTTCAATATTATGTGTGTGTTGGCTTTGAGATTCGTGCTGATCTACTATGCACAAATTTTAAAGCAATTTTGATCCGCGCGCATCGCATTAAGATCTGTGCATGTCACTTCAATATTCGTGTGTGTTCGCTTCAAGATTTGTGCTAGTCTAGCGTGCACATATCTTAAAGCAGTTCGGACAGTAGAGGAACCCTTCATATTTGAATATGAGTATGATGGGCATTTGATATTTTTAATAAAGGGTAAAATGGGTATTTTATAAATTTAGAATGAGTTTTAATATAAAGACAATAAAATGAGTAAATTTGTGAGGTTTTGAAGTTTAGAGTGGGAAATACATAATTTTAAACTTTGGAGGAGACTTAAAAACTCTTTTTGAGAATGGGTTTTCCATTTACGTCTATTACTTCGGCTCTGTTGTGGTTTACTTTGTGGCCCAATAGAAATTTGAGGATGGTTGTGCCAGAGACTGACTGATATCTGATGAGCGTTAAATTTGTACATGATTATCATAATTGACCTTAAAACTAGTTCAATTTTCCGAATTTTCATGTATTTTACGTACTTTTTTACTTTTGCCTAATTTTCATGCATTAACTCGTGTCCGTTTTTGAGAGGTTATGGAGATCCTCTCAAAATCTAGCATGACACCTCCTTCAGGGAATTCAGATCCTCTCCGGTACCATAATAGGGAATCTTTACAATTAGTGGATCTGGAACGTTCTTTTTAACTTGGCACGTTCTTTTTACTTTGGTTTGTCTAGTTCGATTCGGTTTCAACCGAACCGAACCAATGAACACCCCTTGGTGGATTTCAAGGAGTAAATCTTGAATGATTTCTTTGAGGGAAACTTAAATCTCTTGTCTTACAATGAAGCCAATATCATAATGGTTCCCAAGACAGATGCACCAACGGACACGACACCCAATAAGCGTAATTAACTTAATGCCCAAACTAATCTCTAAGATTCTCTCCAACATACTCCATGTGGTGCTGCCAGACCTCATCTCACATTGGCTTTTATTTAAAGGTCCAAATTGAAATTTTTTTAAGGATCATTTTTTTTTAAAGTCCAGATTGTTTTTGATTAAAAAAGATAGATAGTTTATGCAATGATGATTAGGTTATTTTTAATAGAAAAAGATATATAGTTTATGTCATGATACGTAGGTTATTTTGAATAGAAAACGATAGATAGTTTATGATATTATTAGAGATATTTTGAATAGCAATTTGGATTTTGTACTGGTTCAATATAAATATTCAAATTCCTTAATCAATTTTGCGTTACTTATCGCTATATGAGACTTTAGATAATGTTGATAATTAGTAGAAATATAAAACATAATTTTTTTTAAACAAAAAAACGCTATATAAGATAGCTTTTGTTATAACTACGCTATTTGCAATAGCTTTTTATTTAGCCTTTCTGCGATGACACGATAATCACTATTTAGAACATTGATATTTAGAAACTTTTTTAGTGTCTTTCATGTGAACATTTTGACATAGCAATTTAATTCATGCAACACAAATCTAATAAAGTCAAAATAACAGTACATGAATTTAATACATGCATTTAGAAAATAGGCACAGAGTCGTCAAAATTATATTAAAATAAGGATATTCTTGTTAAAGATTTTAAACATCGGAATAGAGAAAAAAAATATATTATATTTTGAATAAATATTTTAAGCCAGTCCATTAGCAAAACATCATATATAAATTTCAACTCATCTCCAATTTCATATTTATCAATCTACATTTAAAATAAGATTAATATCGGAGGAATAATTTCAGCTTCTAGTCAAAACCGTTAGCAAATCAGAACATCTATATATCTGTTTGGCACCTCTTTCTTAAGAATCCTTAAGCTTCCTTAAGAATTTAATCTTAAAAAACTGACCGAACATTAGTTCCTTTCGTTGGATTAAGCAAACTACTTAGGTCCTGTTCAGCTCTATTACTGTGCATGTGGAAAAAAAAAAAGTCAGTTCAACTTTGCGAAATCTATCCCACACGCACAGTAAACGTCAGTTCAAAATTTTCATTTTCCCAGCCCATTCCCATTCCCATAGGTGCGCCGAAGAGGCCCTTAGACTACAATCTTAGTCCACCCATACCCCTTCCTTAGAGCCTGTTCGGCTGCACTCTCATTTTTACTGTTCATGTGGAAAAAAAAAATTTACTCAGACTAAATTTTTTTTCTCACATAAATAGTAAAAATCAGTTCAAAACTTTTCTGTTCCTGTGCCCATTTCCCCTTCCTTAAGAGGCTCCTTAGACCAACTTTTGGTTTTTTCTTACCCATTATAACCAGAGTCCGTACAGCTCCTTAAGGAGCAACCTATTTATTTATTTATTTATTTATTTATTTATTTATTGTTTTTCATTCTTTCTCCCCCCAAATTGAAGCACGAAGTTGTAGACACGGCAATAAAAATATTTTCCTTTCTCTATCCGACAACGTTGGCTCTCTATTAACAAACTCATGAATCTAGCACTATAGACAGACATCCCACTTGATAAGTATTCTCCTTCTCTTTAGAAATTCACTTTGTTTATTCAAAGCAATTTCAACATCTGAGCTTCTGTATTTGCTAATTTTCAGATCTTTGCACCTGATTTAATCTTACTATTAAGTCGGTGCATCATCATAGTTCAAACACAAATCTCACTGTATTAGAATTTTGGTTTTATCTTTGTTTTCATTTGATTAATACCAACACTCTTTTGAAGCATTTTGTGAAATAACAATTCCGTGTATGTTTTTTCTCACAGAGGATTTTGACTTCTAGTCTTCGAAAAGAAGCAATGGAAAGGCTTTTTTTTTTTTTATTAAAACAACTTTGCATATTGAAAAATAACAAGTGAAAAAGATTGTTGGAGTTCAACATATATAGAAAAAGATTTAAACAATACAAATTTCTAATTGCATGTAAAACCACGTCATCATGAACACGTAATTTCAACACAGAACTCCTAGAAAGTGGTACATAAACTAATAACTTTATCTAAAATGTAAGTAATTGCACATAGTCGAATCATGCCAAAAGGATATAGATACATCTTTCTTTTTTTTCTTTTTCTTTTTATTATGGGTTGGATCAAGTCACTCAACACACTTTCAAACCCTTATATATATTATAGAAGATTTTTCTACTTTGTGGGTTTCGAATCTATAATCTCCCACATGAAAACCATGTACCTTTGCCAAGAGACATCTTATTAATATAACGAACAACTTATTTGGACATGAAATTTGAGAGAGCATTCAAAAATCTTTTAACTTCTTAAATTTGAAGACAAGACCTCTTCATCTGTGTGTGTGTGTGTGTGTGTGTGTGTGTGTATATATATATATATATAGAGGAGGGTTCCAATGCCTCCATTTTTCATGCCTCCACCATGCCTCCATTTTTAAAACTTTAATAACTCAAAATTTAAAACTTAAAAAGTCAAAATAAAACCGTTGGATATGATCTACATCATTATATCTATACACGTGTAAAAAATTATGACATTTCAATTTTGTTTTGGTTGTCATCAAGAGCTTGTAAAAAACGTACTAATGTGGATAATTTCTAGACGTTGATTTTTCAACTTATTGATTCACATAAAAACAAAATCAAAATGTGATAATTTTTTATGAGCACATGGATAAAATGATATAGATCATATCCAACGGTTTTATTTTGACTTTTTAAGTTTTAAATTTTGAGTTATTAAAGTTTTAAAAATGGAGGCATGGTGGAGGCATGAAAAAATGGAGGCATTGGAACCCTCCTCATATATATATATATATATATATAAAACATAATCCTTCAACTTATATTTTCAAATCCGTTTTTCTAAATATTTTAATATTTAAAGTAACAAAATGACCTTGTGATCTCATTAAAAAAAAAATACATCATGCTCCATGTGAAAACTCACATGCTCATTTAAATTAAAGATTAAGGTCATTATCTGTTTGCTGAAGTTATGGTTGCACTGGGAACACTTGTTGATATATATGATGCATTATTATTTATATCAAATTATCAATTGTTAACCAGAGAAGTTAAGGTGAACTAGTCTTAAAAAAAACAAACACAGTCACACACCCGGAGGTGGAGGTTAATTAGGAACAACTAATTAATATTTTACTTTTTTTTTAGTAAAAGTTGGAGGTTCAAGCCATCCAATTATTAAATATCATCAAAGGATTGCCTCTTCCAGATTTCAAACTTGCGACCAATTACTTTACCACTAGACCAAAAAATTAATAATTAATAATTTACTTAACTATTCAAAGCCAATACTGACCGTTTTCTCTTCAAGTGATCCCAAGTCTTTGATCTTAAACTTGAGAAGAGCAATACTGGATATAGTTGACATGGGCACCACTGTAAGATACAGTAATACCTACATATTTTATCTCCATATTCAATCCTAGGCCACATCCGGGACAACGTGTCCCTTTCACCTCACTAGCATAAGCGTAACGGTAGATTGTATTGGAACAAATATAGAGTCTCCTATCTTTTGTATCCCCATGGGTAGATTTTTGTGCTGATACGACACCACTGCTATTATTTCTTACCATCAAGTGACAGTGGTCCCACACCTGAAAAGATGATATGACAACACTCATGAGAAATTAATTGCTATCCCATCCAAAAGATGCATTGGTTACACCACTGATATGTCCAAAAGATGTATTGGTTATGGCACCAAGAGAGAGAGCTAAGAGACTGAATATGAAGTCCACCACATCTTTGCTCGCTTCGCCGAACAACACCTTGTTAGATAAAAGCGATAGCCATATGCGAACCAAACATGATAATGACACATTCTCTAGAGGCTTCTTAGATCAAACATGATAATGACACATTTCCTTAACGTTTCCCCTTCCTTAAGAGGTTCCTTAGACCAACTTTTGGCTTTTTCTTACCAATTATAACCCCAGTTCGTACAGCTCCTTAAGGAGCAACCTATTTATTTATTGTTTTTCATTCTTTCTCCGCCAAACAGAAGCATGGAGTTCTACACACGGTAATAAAAATATTTTCCAATCTCTATCCGACATCGTTGGCTCTCTATTAACAAACTCATGAATCTAGCACTATAGATAGGCATCCCACTTGATAAGTATTCTCCTTCTCTTTAGAAATTCACTTTGTTTATTCAAAGCAATTTCAACATATTAGCATTGAACCCTTCGTTAAACTCTTGATCTGAGCTTTTGTATTTGCTAATTTTCTGATCTTTGCACCTGATTTAATCTTACTATTAAGTTGTTGCATCATCATAGTTCAAACACAAATCTCACTGTATTAGAATTTTGGTTTTACATTTGTTTCATTTGATTAATGCCAACATTTTTTTGAAGCATTTTATGAATAATAATTTTGTGTATGTTTTTCTCAGAGAGGATTTTGACTTCAGTCTTCAAAAAGAAGCAATGGAAAGGCTTTTTTTTTTATGAAAACAACTTTGCATATTGAAAAATAACAAGTGAAAAAGATTGTTGGAGTTCAACATATATAGAAAAAGATTAAACAATACAAATTTCTAATTGCATGTAAAACTACGTCATCATGAAGGCGTAATTTCAACACAGAACTCCTAAAAAGTGGTACATAAACTAATAACTTTATCTAAAATGTAAGTAATTGCACATAATCGATCATGCCAAAAGGATATAGATACATCTTTCTTTCTTTTCTTTTTTTCTTTTTTTAATCATGGGTTGGATGAAGTCATCCAACACACTTTCAAACCCTTATATATATTATAGAAGATTTTTCTACTTTGTGGGTTTCGAACCTATAATCTCCCACATGAAAATCATGTACCTTTGCCAAGAGACAACTTATTTGGACATGAAATTTGAGAGAGCATTTAAAAATCTTTCAAGTTTTTAAATTTGAAGACAAGACCTCTTTATCTGTATATATATAAAAAAAAAATAATCCTTCAACTTATATTTTCAAATCCGTTTTTCTAAATATTTTAATATTTAAAGTAACAAAATGACCTTGTGATCTCATAAAAAAAAACAAAATGCATCATGCTCCATGTGAAAACTCACATGCTCATTTAAATTTAAGATTAAGGTCATTATCTGTTTGCTGAAGTTATGATTGCACCGGTAATACTTGTTGATATACGTGATGCATTATTATTTATATAAAATTATCAATTGTTAACTGGAGAAGTTAAGATGAACTAGTCTTAAAATAAAACAGACATAGTCACACAACCGGAGGTGGAGGTTAATTAGGAACAGCTAATTAATTTTCTTTCTTTTGAGGAAAAATTGGAGGTTCAAGCCATCCAATTATTAAATATCATCAAAGGATTGCCTCTTTTGAATTTCGAACCTGCGACCATTTACTTTACCACTAGACTAAAAAATTAATAATTAATAATTTACTTAACTATTAAAGCCGATACTGATCATTTTCTCTTCAAGTTGAGAAGAGCAATACTGGATATAGTTGACATGGGAACCACCGTAAGATCATGCACCACAGTAGTACCTACATATTTTATCTCCATATTCAACCCTAGGCCACAACCGGGACGTGTCCCTTTCACCTCACTAGCTAGCAGAAGCGCAACGGTGGATTGAATTGGAACAAATATAGAGCCTCCTATCTTTTGTATCCTCATGGGTAGATTCTTGTGTTGATATGACACCACTGATATTATTTCTTACCACCAAGTGACAGTGGTCGCACACCTGAAAATATGATATGACAACATTCCTGAGAAATTAATTGCTATCTCGTCCAAAAGATGCATTGGTTACACCACTAATATGTCCAAAAGATGCATTGGTTACGGCACTAAGAGGGAGAGCTAAGAGACTGAATATGAAGTCCACCTCATCTTTGCTCGCTTCGCCGAACAACACCTTGTTAGATAAAAGCGATAGCCATTTGCAAACCAAACATGATAATGACACATTCTCTGGAGGCTCCTTAGACCAAACATGATAATGACACATTTCCTTAACGTTTCCCATTCCTTAAGAGGCTCCTTAGACCATCTTTTGGCTATTTCTTACCCATTATAACCCCAATCTGTACAGGGAGCAACCTATTTATTTATTGTTTTTCATTCTTTCTCCCCTAAATAGAAGCACGGAGTTCTAGACACAGCAATAAAAATATTTTCCTATCTCTATCCGACATCGTTGGCTCTCTATTAACAAACTCACGAATCTAGCACTATATATAGATTGACATCCCACTTGATAAGTATCATCCTTCTCTTTAGAAATTTACTTTATTTATTCAAAGCAATTTCAACAGATTAGCTTTGAAGTTTGAACCCTTCGTTAAACTTTTGATCTGAGCTTCTGTATTTGCTAATTATTCGATCTTTGCACCTGATTTGATCTTACTATTAAGTTGGTGCGCATCATCATAGTTCAAACACAAATCTCACTGTATTAGAATTTTGGTTTTACCTTTGTTTTCATTTGATTAATGCCAACATTTTTTGAAGCATTTTATGAATAACAATTTCGTGTATGTTTTTTCTCAGAGAGGATTTTGACTTCTAGTCTTCGAAAAGAAGCAATGGAAAGGCTTTTTTTTATTAAAACAACTTTACATATTGAAAAATAACAAGTGAAAAAGATTGTTGGAGTTCAACATATATAGAAAAAGATTTAAACAATACAAATTTCTAATTGCATGTAAAACCACGTCATCATGAACGCGTAATTTCAACACAGAAGTCCTAAAATGTGATACATAAACTAATAACTTTATCTAAAATGTAAGTAATTGCAGATAATCGATCATGCCTCATGCCAAAAGGATATAAATACATCTTTCTTTCTTTTTTTTTTAATCATGGGTTGGATCAAGTCATCCAACACACTTTCAAACCCTTATATATATTATAGAAGATTTTTCTACTTTGTGGGTTTCGAACCTATAAGCTCCCACATGAAAACCATGTACCTTTGCCAAGAGACATCTTATAAATATAACGAACAACTTATTTGGACATGAAATTTGAAAAAGCATTTAAAAATCTTTCAACTTCTTAAATTTGAATACAAGACCTCTTTATCTATATATATATATATATATATATATATATATATAAACATAATCCTTCAACTTATATTTTCAAATCCATTTTTCGAAATATTTTAATATTTAAAGTAACAAAATGACCTTGTGATATCATTAAAAAAACAAAATGCATCATGCTCCATATGAAAACTCACATGCTCATTTAAATTTAAGATTAAGGTCATTATCTATTTGCTGAAGTTATGGTTGCACTGGGAACACTTGTTGATATACATGATGCATTATTATTTATATAAAATTATCAATTGTTAACCGGAAAAGTTAAGATGAACTAGTCTTAAAATAAAACAGACACAGTCACACACCCGGAGGTGGAGGTTAATTAGGAACAACTAATTAATATTTTACTTTTTTTGAATAAAGGAGGTTCAAGCCATCCAATTATTAAATATCATCAAAGGATTGCCTCTTCCGGATTTCGAACATGCGGCCATTTACTTTACCATTAGACCAAGAAGTTAATAATTAATAATTTACTTAACTATTCAAAGCTGATACTGACCATTTTCTCTTCAAGTGATCCCAAGTCTTTGATCTTAAACTTGTTGAGAAGAGCAATACTGGATATAGTTGACATGGGTACCACCGTAAGATCATCCACCACAGTAGTACCTACATATTGTATCTCCATATTCAATCCTAGGCCACAACCGGGACAACGTGTCCCTTTCACCTCACTAGCATAAGGGCAGCGGTAGATTGTATTGGAACAAATATAGAGCGTCCTATCTTTTGTATCCTCATGGGTAGATTCTTGTGCTGATATGACACCACTGATATTATTTCTTACCACCAAGTGACAGTGGTCCCACACCTGAAAAGATGATATGACAACACTCACGAGAAATTAATTGCTATCCCGTCCAAAAGATGCATTGGTTACACCACTAATATGTCCAAAAGATGCATTGGTTACGGCACCAAGAGGGAGAGCTAAGAGACTGAATATGAAGTCCACCACATCTTTGCTCACTTCGCCGAACAACACCTTGTTAGATAAAAGCGATAGCCATGTGCGAACCAAACATGATAATGACACATTCTCTGGAGGCTCCTTAGACCAAACATGATAATGACACATTTCCTTAACGTTTCCCTTCCTTAAGAGGCTCCTTAAAGAGCAAATTTATTTATTGTTTTTCATTCTTTCTCTCCCAAATAGAAGCACGGAGTTCTAGACACAGTAATAAAAATATTTTCCTCTCTCTATCCGACATCGTTGGCTCTCTATTAACAAACTCATGAATCTGAGTCCGAATCTGCTGCGATTCCGAGAGGGATCGCAGGATCCTGAAATTCAGAGATCAATGGTTCAAACTTTTCCGTGCGCGGCTCTCAGAAATGTTCTCAGAAAAGTAAATTTTCATGCATGCATCTCGAAAAAGACCAACAGTTCAGATCGGATCGCAGGGTCTTGTGATTCTCTGAGAATCACAGCAGATTTATTTTCCATGAATCTAGCACTATAGATAGACATCCCACTTGATAAGTATTCTCCTTCTCTTTAGAAGTTCACTTTGTTTATTCAAAGCAATTTCAACAGATTAGCTTTGAACCCTTCGTTAAAATCTTCATCTAAGCTACTGTATTTGCTAATTTTCCGATCTTTGCACCTGATTTAATCTTACTATTAAGTCGTTGCATCATCATAGTTCAAACACAAATCTCACTGTATTAGAATATTTTGGTTTTACCTTTGTTTTCATTTGATTAATGCCAACATTTTTTTGAAGCATTTTATGAATAACAATTTCGTGTATGTTTTTTCTCAGAGAGGATTTTGACTTCTAGTCTTCGAAAAGAAACAATGGAAAGGCTTTTTTTTTTTTTTATTGAAACAACTTTGCATATTGAAAAATAACAAGTGAAAAAGATTGTTGGAGTTCAACATATATAGAAAAAGATTTAAACAATACAAATTTCTAATTGCATGTAAAACCACGTCATCATGAAGGCGTAACTTCAACACAGAACTCCTAAAAAGTGGTACATAAACTAATAACTTTATCACACTTTCAAACTCCTATGTATATTATAAAAGATTTTTCTACTTTGTGAGTTTCGAACCTATAATCTCCCACATGAAAACCATGTACCTTTACCAAGAGACATCTTATTAATATAACGAACAACTTATTTGGACATGAAATTTGAGAGAGTACTTAAAAATCTTTCAACTTCTTAAATTTGAAGACAAGACCTCTTTATCTATATATATAAAAAAAAAAACATAATCCTTCAACTTATATTTTCAAATCTGTTTTTCTAAATTTTTTAATATTTAAAATAACAAAATGACCTTATGATCTCATAAAAAAAAAAAAAATGCATCATGCTCCATGTGAAAACTCACATGCTCAATTTGTGTCGTACGTAGTAATGTACACTACTCATGTCAATATAATTCAAATAAATGGATCCGTAACCTTCCAGGTACCTGACTCAAGACAATTGCAAGGGACGATCCAGATTTATTCTCAGCCGGTGCCTATTTGGGATAGCGCACGGGGCCAGTATTAATTGTGCTTTGAGATTTGTGCCATGTTAAAAGGATAATTCTAGACCATCTATTTTTGAAATAGTACTCAGTCAGGTAACCTGAGATGTGAATTCATAAATACCAAATGCAATTGGCATAAACGGTTTACTGACGTGGCAGGCGGTGGCAATTGACAAACACCCGAACATCTCCGTTTTCATAACAAAGCCACAAAGGAGAGCTGAAAGTCAAAAGTCAAACTCAAGCGAAGGACGAGATCTAGCGAATTTCCCCCAACTTCCTACAAATGTTCACTACTACTACTCTACTACTCTCCACTCCCCACAATAATAAATTGGTTAAAAACATTACATTCGTTTCATGAACCAGGGTGTTCTTTTAGTAAGTAGTCGTAGATTATGTCTCGTGGGGTTATAATTACTTAGAAGCTCGTCAGAGATCTTTGGAGCAAGCTACTCCGATTTCTCCCCCGGTACTTGAAAACCTAGAAAAGTAGGAGAAACATGAAAGACCTCTCTCTCAGTCACAGTTCGTGTAAAATTGAAGAAAGAAGCATCAATGGAGGGACGAGCCAAGTCGGAAGAGAGGATACAGCAATGGAGAGAAGGGGCAATAACGTACTTTTACCTCCTCTTCTACGTTGCCATCTCCAGTGGCCAGATCTTTTTCAATAAGGTACCTTCTCTTTTCCTGCTCATTTCTCATATATTGCGACTTAGTCCTGATGTGGAATTGTAACACTTGAGGCCATGCCCATTTATTGACTGATACTCAAATGTAAAAACTGAGAGCAGCAAAATTTAGGACTAAGGTGCAATTATCTTTGCTTTTATGTTTTCTCTGCCGTCATGTATGATTGTGTGGCCAGTAGTTGTACAAATTGCACTTCCTGTTTTAATTCTTTATATTTGGGAAATACAGCATTCAATTGGGGATTATTTGGCAATTGGCCTTTTATTATGAGATGCTAATATCTGGGTAGAGATGTTACATTTGTCAAAAGAAGTTCAGGGACTCCTTCGTCATTTACATTTGTTATTTCTGCTCTGAGTGATTCGTTGGTAATTTACATTTTTTATTTCTGTTCTGAGTGCTTGATGAAAGAATAAAGTTCGTACTTTTAGGTTTGTAGGATATTTTTTAGATGCTGATTTGTCCCTGCATATGCAAAATCTAGCCTTTTCCTTCTATTTATTTTTTCTGGCCTCCATTTTACATATTCTTTCTTCTTTTGTAGTGGGTACTGTCGTCAAATGATATCAACTTCCCATATCCAGTGGCTCTTACATTATTGCATATGGTTTTCTCATCTATTGTTTGCTTCATGATAACAAAAGTATTTAAGGTATATTTCTCTTATTATTTTCTATTTTAAGTTAATTTTGCAATGCTTATTAATTCCCATCATTGATATTATATCAGTAAAATCTGGTTTATATTTGTCCTCGCCATTGACTGGTACATCGCTGGTACTAAACTCTTTGATAAGAAACCTTTTCTTTTTGATAAATCTCAGGTCATGAAGGTCGAAGAGGGAATGACATCAGAAGTGTGAGTAGTTTGATTTGAATATATGTCATTAGTTGTACTTTTTTCATAACCTATGAATTAAAAGTCAAAAGCCCGCCTAATAAAAGGTGAGGTTTATGACCTCTTGAAGTTTAATGAGCATTCCCCTTTAGTTGCCCTCCTTTCTGCTTTTATTCCGGACTCGAATCGCAGATCCTGCCTTTTCTGTTTGGACCATCTAATCTTAAACCATAAAACAAATGCACAGCAGCAATTTGATGAGTCGTCAAAAACCCACCCCTAAATGGCGCCATTGGGTTGATCAGATGCGTTCGTTTTAGATTGGACATTTGGACCAGAAAATCAGATCGTACGATCTGGGTCCAGAATAACAGCAGATATGGACTCCTGGTAGTAACTCCCTTGGGATTCTTCACCGAGTGGCATCATCAATTTATCTACTTGACATTTGCTGATGTCATCCGGATGATTTTTCTGTAATGGGTCAAATTTCCAAATGCCCACAGGGGCTTCGCAATTTGCTGATGTCATCTGGATGAGTTTTCTATACTTGGATGAAATTTCAAAATGCCTTATGGGCTTGCATCAGATTTTATCATGGTGACATCATGTGGCTGTGTTCGAGGGGCAAGGGGTTCACCACATGGGAGGTGTTGGCCGCAGGTGGGAGCAGGTAGGGGTTGGGGTTTGGGTGGGGGGGTGGGGTGCATGTACAAAACACTTCCTTAAATTGGAATACCTTTTGGTAAATAAGAGAAGCATGATATCCTGAAAAGAAGGCCCATCTCTTGGGGTCAGCCTCTATGGTCATTTACCAGTGGCTTTTGATACTTTTATATCAGCTGATGTGATCATGTTGTCACAGTATAATGAACTAATACCCTTGATTTAGTTAATGTGTTATTCCATAACTTCTGATCTGATTTACTTTCAGATATTTAACATCAGTCGTACCAATAGGTGCCATGTTTGCAATGACACTATGGCTAGGGAACAGTGCATACCTCTACATATCTGTTGCATTTGCACAAATGTTGAAAGCTATAAGTATGCTTTCAGTTTCCTTCTTTCTGTGAAATTTTATAACATGTTTCTCCTTTATTTGTCTTTTGTATTGTTTCGACTTTTGAGTGATAATTTTGTGATTACATAAACTATTTGGATGCCAAAATGTGTATTTCATCTGAAAGGTAGCTTGGTTCAAGAAATATACTTTGAGAAAAAAAATGCTAGTCTAGGCAAAATGTTAGAATATTTTTGCAGGGAACCGCAATTCCCATTTTCTACTCCTACTGCAATTTATTATTATTTTATTTTATTTATTATGTTTGTATATTTTCAGTGCCAGTGGCAGTATTTTTACTAGGCGCAGCGGCTGGGTTAGAGGAGTTGAGTGGTAGGATGTTTGTAATAATGTCAATTATAAGTATTGGGGTGGTTGTGGCCTCCATTGGGGAAGTTACCATCATCTGGGTTGGTGTGGTATATCAGATGGGAGGCGTTATTGCTGAGGCCTTGAGGCTTATTTTCATTGAGATTTTTCTGAAGAAAAAAGGTGTCAGATTGAATCTCATTTCTATGATGTACTATGTTAGCCCGTGCAGGTGCCCTCTCTCTCTCTCTCACTGATTGCATTAGTATCCTCCATTCATAATTAGCCTCAATTAAGCTTAGTCAATTGATGACAAATAGTGTCATCGATGCGGGCATTAATCCATGATACCTCTATTGTACAAATGGGTTTCAGTTTGGTTCTTGCATGTTTCAATTTATTCTGCTTAGTACAGAATTCTACAAACCAACAAGAGAAAAATTAGATGATTGAACAGTAAAAAGTCTGAAAATTGTTGAAGGTGCACCCTTTCATAGTAGTCAGTGCAAACTGGGGCATTTTTTTTTTTTTTTTCCTTTCTTTACAGTTCCAACCTCTGCCCCAAAGTTTTTGCTCATCAATGATATTTCTTATATGTTCTTTTTCTGATTTGATTTTCCTTTTTCTTCGGATGTAGTGCGGTGTGTCTATTTGTACCATGGATATTTCTAGAAAAACCCAAAATGGATGCAAGTGGCTCTTGGAACTTCCCACCTCTAACACTCTTCTTGAACTGCATGTGCACCTTTGTTCTAAATCTCTCTGTCTTTCTTGTCATTTCTCGTACCAGTGCCCTGACTGCACGTGTAACTGGTGTTGTCAGGGACTGGGCAGTTGTTCTCCTATCAGCTGCCATTTTTGCCGACACAAAGTTGACTTTTGTAAATATCATTGGATATGGAATAGGTATGCTCTTAGTAATAGTTTTCTGATGCTTTAGATTGGGTATACCAAAAGTACTTTAGTAGCTATTATTTTTCTTTTTGTCTACAAGCCATAGGCACACACACTAACCCAAACAAAAAACCCACCAGCGCCTGCTGGAATTTGACCCCTTAGATCTCCACTATGGGGAAAACCTTTTGCTACCTTTAGGCCATATCCTCGGTGGTATAATAGACTATACTTGATCGAAACCAAGGACTGCAGTACCACCTGGTACTGACCAATATAGGCTGATACATACCAGCATAAAACTGGATTGGCATGCTAAAAAACATTAAATATGCTAATAAAAAAGAAGCGAAAGGTGGAAAGGTGTTGCATAAAACAGTACCCTATGTGCTAAATATGCCAAACCAACCAGTGCATGCGGGTACTGGCATCAGACCATCAGACCTGAACAGTACAGTGCCAGCACCAGATATGTCAATTCCTTGATCATGGCCACACTATGTACACTGCTTCAAGCCTTAAACCTTATTATTACAAAAAATAAAGTAATTTTTGCATAACTTGGTTCTCTCTACTTCTCAGCGATTGTGGGAGTCGTTGCATACAACAACTACAAACTGAAACCTGCATTGCATTCAGTGAACTCACAAGCTGGAGCCAACAATAGCAACAGTCAAGAAAATGATTCTAGAGTTCAGATACCCTTAACATCTAGAAAGGAAGCTTCATAGTATAAAGTCTATATTTGCTAGAATTCTTTTGTCACACTATTTTTAAGTTCAAAGCTTTTGGTCACATTTTACCTCCGAAATACTAGGGTTTCTCCCATAAGTAATGGGAAGATTTGTCATACTTTTTGTATTTTATGCTTAAAGAGGGAAAAAAGAAGAAAACTTGAATTTTGATTGTAATTAGACTTCAATCTGTAGTGTCTGAATTCTTTGTTGTCCATTGCTGTAAGAAGGATATGTACAAGTACAATAATGCCAGATAGGAGTTGTAATCTTTCAAGTAAAGCATTGCCATAAATATATCACATGTCTCTGTACTAAATTGCTACCTTTTAATCTTTTCACATCGTTCTTTGTTTAATATAATAAAATTTGTTTGAACTGGTCTGGTCTGACCGGTATCATTTGGTGACATCAGGAAGTTCTAATATCTGAAGCTTTAGAGCATCTACATCTCTGGTACTATTAGAGTTTCTAATATGATGTGATAGTTTCTAATTCAATTTTAGAGATGTGGAAGAGTTTCTTATTTAGAAACTATGTAGTAAAGTTTTTTATTAAGAAACTGTTTATAAAATTTATACTGATTAAATAATTGGCTCAAATTATTTCTCTTTTTTTATTTATTACTGATGTGGCTTGATAGAAATTCTAAAATTAATTTCAGGGATGTGAGAGTTAGAAACTTTATTTTAATTTCTAAAAAGTGGTTAACAGTTATTTAGAAATTCATTTGAGTTGTTGGGATGTAGATGCTTTTAGTCCATTTTTGGCTCACTTAAGTCTGGTTTATCAAATGTATTGTTTACTAGTTCCAAAAGAAAACAAAAATATTATTGATGTAGCATTTTCTTTTAAAACCATTCAGGAGTGAAATCTTTCAATTTTAAATATTCACAGGAAATTTTTTCAGTTGAATTTTAAATGTGTAACCTTCTACATAAAACATAGTGTATTAAGTACTAGATTAAAACTGATTCTCAGAATTTTTTGAAGAGTAACATATATCTAGAAAATAAGACCAAATGTTCAAATTGTTAGGTTAACTTTAATAAATGTAGTGCTTTCTGTTATTTATTTTTACAAGTCTAATAGCACTGTATGAGAGATTCTGGTCTCAAAGTTTTTGGAGGTGGGGCTGAAAACGGATCCGGATTATCCATTCCGAATCCGCTCCGAATTTGACGCGAATCCAAATTCAGATAAACGGATCCGGATGATCCATTTCTCAAAACATCCTCTTTCTTCTTATCTCCACTCCCACTTGAATGATTCCTCTCTCCGCTCCCATGTGATTGATGATTGTTTAATTTTCAAGCCTAAAAGACTTATATACTATATGTGTTTATAATTCATTTGCTTTGTGGGACTAACACTACATCCTAGAGCATCAGGACACAAAGCGTATTTTTTTTCTGTACTACAAATTTCTCTGTGTTGGTACAATATGTCTTTTAATAAACTTTGTGTCAGGATTTAATCGCAAGATCCAACTAACCAGTTGGGGTATATATCCAGTATATTTTTTATTTTGGTTTGTTTTTTCATATTAAAATTTTGTTAATGTATTTGTATCTTAAAGTTCATGTAACTCAATTATCTGATAATTATTTGTTTCATATCCGTATTTAAATCCGTATTCGTGAATTATCCGCTCCATATACGTATATGTTTAAGACGGATTTGATTTTGAATTTTGATATCCGTTTACTATCTGTATTCGTATTAGCTTATTGAAAAACAGATACAGATATATCAGCATTATCCGTTCCGGATCCGCTCCGTTTATATTCTTTCGTATCCGTATTCGAATCCGTATTCGTGAATTATCCGCTCTGAACCCGCTCCGTTTATATCCGTTTCGTATCCGTATTCGAATCTATATTCGTGAATTATCCGCTCCATATCCGTATCCGTTTAAGGCAGATTTGATTTTGAATTTTATCCGTTTACTATCCGTATTCGTATTCGCTCATTGAAAAACAGATACGGATATATCAGCATTCTCCGTTCCGAATCCGCTCCGTTTATATTCTTTCGTATCCGTATTCGAATCCGTATTCGTGAATTATTCGCTCCGAATCCGCTCCGTTTATATTCGTTTCGTATCCGTATTCGAATCTGTATTCGTGAATTATCCGCTCCGTATCCGTATCCGTTTAAGGCGGATTTGATTTTGAATTTTGATATCCGTTTACTATCCATATTCGTATCCGCTCATTGAAAAACAGATACGGATACATCAGCATTATCCGTTCCGAATCCGCTTCGTTTATATTCTTTCGTATCCGTATTCAAATCCGTATTCGTGAATTATCCACTCCGAATCCGCTCCGTTTATATTCGTTTAGTATCCGTATTCGAATCCGTATTCGTGAATTATCTGCTCCGTTTCCGTATCCTTTTAAGGCGGATTTGATTTTGTATTTTGATATCCGTTTACTATCCGTATCCGTATTCGTATCCGCTCATTGAAAAGCGGATACATATATATCAGCATTATCCGCTCTGAACATTTCCAGTTAGGGCTGCAAACGAACCGAACTGAATCGAACTTACCTCCAATTTGAGTTTGGTTTGAATTAATTTCGAACGAACTCAATTTGGAATCGAATTTTTTACGAACTCAATTTTTGAACTTTTACGAACTTTGTTATGACTTACGAGTTATCACTTATGGCTGGATCATAGTTCGAAATTACATTACTTTAATAAAAACTCAGGCATTCTGTATTCTAATTACACAGTACACCAAAGTTTATATCAAAGTTCATTACAAATATCAAAATTTATATCAAACACCAAAGTTTAGTACAATCAATCAAAGTTCAGTACAATCACAGAATTCAAAGTTTTCCAAATAGCCAATAGGAGCAACATCATCAAAGTTTTCAAATATCCAAAGTACAATTTAAATATCAATAGAAGTACAGAACAATCACCAAAGTCTTAAAATTTTTAGAACCCAAATTTTATCCAAAATAAAACATGAAAGTTTATTATCAGCAGAAATTAACGGTTCACGTTTGAGTTAATTTCGAACTAAGTTTGGTTTGCGAACCTATTTCGAACGAACTAGGTCTAGTTTGAGTTTGGTTTGAATTAATTTCGAACTAAATTTAATTTGAATTAATTTCGAACGAACTCAATTTCGAATCGAATTTTTTACGAACTATTTCGAATCAAACTCGAATCGAATTACGAAATACGAATTTTTTGTGCAGCCCTATTTCCAGCTATTTCCAGTTGTCTCGATCTCGGTCAATTCATAAACACGACACGAAACAATAAAGCAAGAACACCAACCGAAAGAGAGGAAATAGTGGGCGGGACCCACCTTACTCCTTTCTTCGCAGCTCCGTTTACACCCATAGATGGAGCAATTCAAATCCAGTGAAGTAACCAATCTTTGGGTTTTGCATTGAGACCGTCCGATTCGAATCCGTGAAAATTCATCAATGAAATGAGCGCACACATTCCAACGACGAATTCGAATTCCGAGACAATCTCGAATAATGAATTCGAATCGGACGGTCTCAATCTAAAACCCAAAGATTGAGTTACTTTGGGGGATCCGGACCCTGGACGGAGGTCCTTAATAGCAATGTAGCATAAAACAACACCTTCCGAATAAAAGAATAAAATATTGTGGTTTCAAAATCCACATAAAAGTCCTTGTGAACATTAGAATTTGAATAATATGTTTCACATATTTCTATAACAACCTCCCATTGTGTCACACCCCAAACCAGGATTTCCGGATTAGGATGTGATCAATCCCCGCCTCGTGTCTAATAATCAATAAACACGCAAGGCTAAACAACATAATAATCAAACAGCAGCGGAAGCAATATAATACAAACAAGCAATAGCCATAAATATCAAATAAACATAAATATACACATCATCCATACAATCCACCTCGGGATAAAATAAACATAACTAGTCAAAGAGATACATAATCTATCGAGTCCAATGTATATAACAAAAACATCAGACTCGCAAAATCCTAAACAAAAGCCCCTAATCTATATCAAGTGATGTGACCGTCGGAGACAGCTCCTGACGCCTCCTACTGCGGACCGTCAGACTCTGTACCTGCCCACATCCATAAAAGGGAGGGGATGAGCGAATGATCGCCCAGTATGTGACCCAGTATTATCCCTTCAGGGATCCTCTTAAGTGAAAGCACATTTTAAATTTGAAATCTACGTAAAGTCGGTAATTGTTTCTTTTAATGCACATGTTGCGGAAATTGAACCTATCATAATAACTACAAAAGAAAATACATATAATAAATGAAATGATGCGATTATCCTATTATGCCAACATGATTAAAATTTCCCAAAATAAAATAATAGCAGAAGAAGAATATATATATATATCCAGTCGGAGTCTAGTGCAATAGGTACCGTGTGTACAAACTAATATAATAATAATACGAATAACTTTATCACCTGGTGTCGTGCCAATTTAAATTCATATATTCGAACCAATATAATCCAATATGGGAAAACATACATGCAAGACGTAAGAATAAGTTAATCTGTTTCCTCATGAACAATGAGGCCTCCATCGTCTGGCCATAAAAATCAAAGAGGCGTGTCACCCTCAAAGGCGTGAGACCCTTTTTCCGCAGGTATGGGCATGAGACCCACTAGAGCGTGTCATCCTTGCCGAGTATGCGACCCCTAGTGACGTGTCATCCACGCCGGGCATGAGACTCACTAGAGCGTGGCATCCAGGACGAGTATGCGACCTCTAGTGACGTGTCACCCCAGCCTACATCACAATACCACCCCCAGGACAGCACACTGGCGCGCTGGGCATGAGACCCTCCGGAGCGTGTCATCCTCGCCGGGTATGAGACCTCCAGAGGCGTACGGTCCCAACACGCGACCTGGGGCTATGAGATAAGCCGTACAAGACTGATAGCTCCACATGTAGAGAAGACACAGCTCGAATCGTTTTCGTACCTCTGGGCTCGAGATCGGTCCGCACGTAATGGTAAAATGATCAAAAATAATATAATAATCCAATGCATATAATAATATAATCCTAATAAGACCATCCGAGAAATCAAGTGATCTCTCGGCTCAATGGCTAACGGGCCGACCAATTCGATACCAACCGGCCGGAACGCAATCACTCAGTTTTCTTCTCAGCTCTCACCAATGCATATGCTAGACTACATAATATGTTGTCCTCTACGAGAAGAGGACAACTAATATCCTAATATATTATTAATTTAAGTTACGCTACTCCTAAAAAGGCATTAAATTTTCAATTTAGAAGGGGTCATGCAAATCCTAAATTACAGTTCAGAAAGGATTAAACATGCTCTAATGCAACTACAAAATTTAAGTACAAATGTCAGGTCAAGTGGTCGACTGATAAGAGTACGCCACGAAAAAGATAATGCAGATATCCCACACCTGTATGGCAAGTAGTGGTCGCACGCAAGCTAATGGTCTCCGCAATCTGCTCGATCCTCACCTGCTTCGGTATCACCGTCAGCGGGATCGCACCACGGGTCGGACCCTACGTAGGTCTGCTGACCTGTAATTTCGACGTAAATTAATTAAATTCTAAACTAATATTCGTAACCCTTTTTCCCCGTTTCATTATTTTTAACTAAGTGTTTAGAATCTAATTGTTCAACTTCAGGATACAATGGTGAATCGGTTCAGTCAGTTCGACTCAATTCCAATTGAGCGTGAGTAATTCGGTTTGATTCAATTTAATCTAATTTAATTTAAGACTAACTATTTATTATATTTTAATTTGAAGATAAAATGTTTGAATAAATTTTTATAATATCAAATGTTCTACTATTACTTATACGCATAAATGTGTAGATTAACTATTACTTTAAATAGTGTGATAATTAATTGTATTTTAATACTCGTAGTGTAAAAATTACGTTTACTAATTAATTACCTTAATGGTCAATGAATTCCTTTCTACGTACGTATAAATTAAAAATACGTTACTAATCAATTGTTCTATAACTTTTAAACTTAGATATTTAGTTTATTAATTCATACATGCTAACTTATGTAAATATATAATATAATACCTTGATTATTTAACTATCCTTCTTAATCAGTTTTGTATTAATTATTTACACTTACAATAAATCACGTATTTGACTTATATGTTATAACTCCCAAAATATGATTGAAACCCGTGATGTATTAGTATTTGTCTATATACTAAGGTAAGTGATATGATTATGTTATTTTGATGTTTGGTTATGTTATGTAAATATTTAACATATACTAATTAAGAATGTAATGCAAATCATTAAAATTTTAATAAACTATATATGATGATTACATCTCTTATTAATAATACACATTTTTCTTTTAATATCGCAATTGTCATCTACATTTTAATTATTAAAATTATCAATTCTAGTTAATGACATGTTTTATGAATTATTTAGTTAATTTCTTAATATTTTAATCAAGCTCTCTAAGCCCGAGCCGAAAAATAGAGGCCCAATTCGGATTTATTAATTTGAGTCGAACCCCATTTTTCATTTCAAATTACTTAACATTTTACACGTAAGTCCCTCACATTGGGATATATTACCAAGGGTCCATATTTTTAACCTATCAGTCCCTATATTTAAATTATTCGCGTATTGGTACTCAATTTAAATTAATTTTCAGCCCAGTCAGAGACGAGGCCGAACTCAAATTTTAGTTTAAAATGAAATTTCATTTAACATCCTAAATAAAATCGGTCTACATAACTTAGTTGCATAGAGGTTCAGATTAGGAAAAATACCAAAGGGTGTAAAATTTACACAAGGTCCCCACAAAATTATTATATTTACGCTTTGGTCTATTCTTAGCAAATTCACCATAACCATGGCTTCTCTGATACGTCCCATACACAGATAAAGAACAGGGGAGCCAAATGACCATCATCAATGAGCAAATATCACAACCACAATTTAGAGGGCTCAACTCAAATGCCATCACAAGGCATAAAGAAAGGAAATCAGAGATTCGCAATGTTACCAGGAAATGCTAAGTGTATCCCTTGACGAGTGTCGACTGGTACCGTAGCGGAGGGGGTCGGGTCCTGCTTGCCGTTATCTCCCCGACTTCGCTTCTCGATCTATCTCCACACCCAGTGTAAGCCCACCAAGACAAACATAAAACAATACCCAAATCAGACCCGAGCTTAAGCAAACACGAGCAAGAAATTCAAGGGGCTCAGCCCAAATTCACAAGTAAGGAGGGGTGAAAGGGATTTACCGAAGGAAAGGCTTCCAAAACTGGGTGTTGGCAAAAGTCGATACAAACACCGTGGCTTGCGTCTTTCTTCCACATTGCTCCTCGGCCGACCTCTGGTCCGGCCTTCCTCTTAATCCCGAGCACCACCAAACCAAGAAGCGCACAGCTTCGTCACTGAAATCACAAGGAAAACCCTAACGGGTTTGAAATTGGAAAAATCCGAACCCAATAAAGAGAGTGACAAAGAGAGGTAAAGAGAAAGACAGTGGAGAGATGGTTCTCCTTTGAGAGAGAGAAATTGAGGGTTATAACCCAGGAGAGAAAATTTCAAAGAGAGAAGAGGGCGCAGGTTCTGTCGCCAGCAGGAGAGAAAAACAAAAAGAAAAAGTGAGGTGTCTCGGAGAGAAGGACGGATCCGAAGAAAAAAATCAGAATCCCTTTTTGTTAGGAGGCTCCGCTTTGAGATCCGTGCAGGACCAATCGAATGGTTGAGACTTTTCCAAAGAATTGAATCTTAATAGTTTGATATATCTCAGGGATGCGAATGGAACTTTGACCCGAATAAAGAGACGATAAATTGATTTAAGATTCACAATTTTTAATTTAAATTGATACAATTTTATTTGCTTAGTCAATTATATAATTTTCTAAGTTCTAAAACTCAATTAAAAATTCTTTATTTAGACAAACTACTAAATTTAAACTTTTAAATTTCGTTGCGAAACCTTAATTAGTGCTAATTACAAATCTTAGTTTACGGATTATAACACATTGAGTCCCATTCGGATCACCTCCGGTATTGCACATCCACTTACCAAATTCAGACCTATTAGGGCATGTTCGAATGTCATGGGATTGTGCGGGATGTAATTTGACGGGTTCGGAAATTCACTTTTTTATTTCGGGAACCTATACTCATAAGTATGCACGGAAATAATTATGAAAATGTACTGAATGAATGTTCGGTTGTACTGTGAAAATAGTTGTGAACAATCTTATTTTGTTTCTAAAATACTTGATATCAATAAAATAATTATTAATTAAATTAATTAAATCAATTAAACAATAACATAATAATATTTATCAATTATTATTTTATAACAAGCATTTTGCATGTGGTGATTAATACAAGATTAATGCAATAAAATAATGATCTAATCACCAAAAAAATATTTAAAATTAAATTAACAAATTGACCATTGTGGGTGATTAATACACTATTTCCATTTGCTTATTTTTTTGAAATTATACAATTATTTTTATTAATAAAATTATAATATAATGCAATTAAATAAAATTGATTAAATAATAATATTAAATAGATGAAACATTTCTAATAAAAATATTATTAAAATGGGTACAAATAAAATAAAAAAATATGTAAATGTTGATAAAAAAATAAGAAAACAACAATTAAAAACATTTACAAAAAAAATAAACATTTAAAAACATTTAAAAAAATAAACATTTATAAACAAATAAACATTTAAAATATATAATTACAAAAATAAGAAAACAAACAAACATTAGAAATATATAATTAAAAATATGAAAACAACAATTAAAATCATTTAAAAAAATAAACATTTACCAAACAAAGTTTTAACAGTTTGTGATTTATTTTAAAAACAATTTATAAATTCAGTAGTTGTAAAAAAGAAAAAAAAAATTCTGGTTCCACAATTAGCTTAGTCCCACAATCAATTTTGAAGAAAAAGAGACATAATTTACCGACATTTTTATTAATGTCCAAAGTTTAATAGAAATTAATATTTATGTCCAGAATTCTGGGTTTTCGCCAAAAATACTCAAGCCGGCCACAAAATGGCCGGCTTACGTCCCCCCTAAGCCGGCCATTTTGTGGCCGGCTTGGGCATTTTTGGATGGTAAAGATTGATTGTTATTCTACGTCATATAGATCTATCAAAAACAGGTCTAAATACATCATAACATCGAACCAAGGCCCTTGTAGAACCTTGGTATTTCTCAAATTGAAAAAAAGAACATAAAGAAACTTCCTTCTTTATATTCTTTTTATTCTTTTTTTTCATCTCTTCTAAAAAAACAAAAACAATAATAGACTTTCGAGAATTCACGATTGAATTCTTGTATATTGTTTTGAGTAAACAGTGAGACTCGATTATATAGATCGTCAAAATCTATAAGATCTTTAAGGGTGTTTAATTCGGCTTCCTTAAGAAGCCTTGAAACATCCCGTCCAAAAAATTGAGCAATTTCAAAAGTATGGAATTCGAAGACATTTTGAATCTTCTTCAAACGCGAAATCTTTTTAAGTAGAGTGAATTGAAAGGACTTTTTGATGCTAGATTCTTTTGTGGGGCTAGAACAAAAAAAGGAGTAATCAGCTGTGATAGGCTTGGCCACAAAATGGCCGGCTTACACCCCCCCTAAGCCGGCCATTTTGTGGCCGACTTACTATATATATTTTTTAACCGTAAAAAATCATATAAAATGACTATTTTCTTCTCTCTCCTCCACACAATTCACTCAACTCACAAAAGATAAAGGGAGGAAGGGACAAAGATAAATATAAGGCGATTTTTGAGACGAAAAGGCTAATATTTGAAGGGGCCAAAATGATGAACAATAGCAATCGAGATAGGTCGGCCAATCGTGACATAGCGAGAGGAGGGCCAATTAGTGATCGAGATAAAAATGAGGAAAAAAGTACAAGTGCCAAGTATGTCGTGATTTTCTTAATTGTGAGACATGTGAGATGGAGGAATGGAGTAGACGGCATGATCGGTATGAAATTTCAGACGATGACTTTGTGGAAAACCCCTACGACTTTGGTTTGAAAAAGAAGAAGGTTGATCCAAAGCCTCCAGCATCGGACGATGAGTTTGTTCCGTGTACTTATACTGGTAAGGCCACCACTTCGTCTGCTGTGACTAATCCAGATCCAGTAAATTCTGATGATGATTTTGTTCCATGCACTTTCAAGGCTCGTTGTAAGAAGTAGACTTATTTAGAAGGCAAAATCAGTTATGTACCCATCAAAAGTCAAGAATTTGGATATTTGCCCATCAAATATTCAAATTGGGGTATTTGCCCATCAAATTTATAAAATCTTGGAATATACTCATATTGATATTAAAACTGATAATTAAAGAAAAAAATCTGTATTAAAACATTATATTCCAATTTTACCCTTCTTGACCTTTCGTCTCCTCTCTCTGTACCAGCCAGACAAGCAAACAATGAGAAGTTATTTTTTCTACTTTTTATGATTAATCAAATAATGTACAAAGAGAGCGGGAAAAGACCTGGGTACATAGAGAGAGAGAGGGGGGGTCTGGTAGTTGGGTAAAGCTGTGTAGTAGTTTTTGTTTTGAGGTGTCTTACCAGTATCTGGTAAGGACGTGTTAGAAGTCAGTAGGCACACTTGTAATTAAATTTTCAGTAATAAAAATGGGCTATTGTGCCTTGTTTCAATAAAACATAGAGAGAGAGCGTAGAGAGGATAGAGAACGAGAGAGAGAGAGAGAGCATATAGAGAGAGGAGATGAAAGGTCAAGAAGGGTAAAATTGGAATAATTTTTTTTAATACATATTTTTTTTTAATTATCAGTTTTAATATCAATATGGATAAATTTCAAAGATTTTATAAATTTGATGGGCAAATATCCCAATTTGAAGATTTGATGGGTAAATATCCAAATTCTCGACTTTTGATGGGTATATAACCCATTTTGCCTATTTAGAATTGATGTTGTACTAGTAGGGTTTAAAATTTGAATGCATTTGAGCTTGGTTCTAAGAATTAGTATTTTATTGTAGTTTGGTGAATTATGTTGTAATTTCTTTCAGTATTAATTAATTTCATTACTTTTTATTTAGCAGTCCCATGTTGTTTTCTCTGAAGGCATGAGAAATAGAGTCTCAAGTACATGACAATAAAGTAGTCTCGTACAAAACAATAAAGAACACATAAATTGCAAATAGAGTCCACACAATTTTCATAACATGCATATAAATCACCTATTACTACCACGTCTAAAATTTAATCCCGAAATAAACCACTTGCGAAAGATGACCTACTAGATAGCTCTGCTTGCCTATGAGATGGCCCGGCTTGGGTTCCAGATGGCGCTGCTTGGCTTATAGATGGCGTTGCTTGGCTTGTAAATGCCCTTGTTGTACGTTTAGTAGTTGACCTCCTCGATTGGATCCCAGATGGCTCCCCTTGCACCCCAACCGCCTCTCCTCCTATGGCAACTGCCTCTCCCATTGCTTCGGGATACATAGCAGTTGCATCTAAATGACTTGTAGCTGTGCTATGCTGTGACCCTCCAAACCCACTTCCCTCTGCCATTACTCGCTTATTTCTGTCGCATTTGCTGCGTTTCTTGCCTCTGTTTTTGCATGTGTTACTTAGTAAGTTGGTATAAATTGAAAAGAAATATAATTTTGGATGAATGTTACATACCTCTTCGTTGCCTATAGGAAGTGGAACGGCGAGGCTGATGCCCCCTTCGTATACCTTCCATTTCATCCATCGTCATTACATGATGGATGTATTTTCGCCTCCCAATCCTAATCCAACCCCTACTCGGAAGGATTCTGTCTCCAGTATTAGCAGGCCAGTCTGCCATATTACCAATTGGATTGAACACATGATCCCAAGTACTTTCAAGATAGTTCACAGTATACCAGTCTGCAACAAATTGGTCATCGCACCGATTTCGGTCACGACAAATAGCTAAGACATGAGCGCACAGAATAGAAGTTAATTGGATACCTCTGCAAGTACATTCCATTTGTCTGTCTAGGTGGAGATGAAACTGAGTGTCTTGGTCTGCCTCGATGGGGTCTAGGTGGAGCTGACACTGAGTGTCTTCGTTGGGGTGCTAGTGGAGTGACGTAATTGTAGGTTTTTGGGTCAGGTTCGATTAAAGGAATGAGGGGTCTGTATGTTTCTGGTTGTGTGGTATAATGTGGTGCCGCTGATTCAGAGCCAGAACTTTCAACCCCGGGCTCTACCGGAATTCTTCTGGCATAGATTTCTATTACAAAAATCCCTTGGGACCTCAAATAACCGAACATGCCTCTTCACGTACTCTCGTCTACAAGTTTCACAACAATCCATTTCCCGTTAGAGGGATGGCAATGTTGGGTTGCCAATTCTAAGTTCCCCCTTCTGGTGTGTGTGTAAACCATGGATTTCAACTCCAAAAGTGAGATATCATCTAGAATCATTAACGAATGAACGGCATCTTTGTTGTAATAAGCCCGTGTGCATTACTAAGCATCTTTCCACCATAGCATAATGAAACAAGGGCCATGGTAAACAAACTACATTTTAGAAAACGGTAAACCATTGTCAGGTTACTAAATGGTAAACAATTGTCAGGTTACTAAATAGTAAACAATTGACATGTTACTACTTCAAATTTTAGGATTTAGGATTTAGGGTTCAGGGTTTTAGGTTTTGGGTTTTGGGTTTTGGGTTTGGGTTTTGGGTTTTGGGTTTTGGGTTTTTTATTAATTAAATTAAATTTTTAATAATTAATTTAATTATTCTATAAAATTAAAAAAAATATATATATAATATTACCTTAATAAGGATTTCGCTGAGGAGCCTCGGGGTGTGTGTCCTTAGGAAGGTGTTAAGGGCCTTTTTATAGATTTTTACGGTAAAATATATATATATAGTAAGCCGGCCACAAAATGGCATGGCCGGTTTAGGGAGAGCGTAAGCCGGCCATTTTGTGGCATGCTTGGGCATTTTTGATGAAAACCCAGAATTCTGGACATAAATATTAATTTCTATTAAACTTTGGATATTAATAAAAATATCGGCATCATTTATATATACCCCGCTCCCATACACATGATGGAAAAAAAGAGATAGAGGAGAGTCAAAAATTCATGTGTCACGTGGAGAAAGAGAGAATTTTTAATTGGGGTCCAGTAGTGTCAACAGAGAGAGAGTAGTTGGGAACAAAAAAATGAGCTCTAGAAATTTTGAGGCCAAAAAATTGCATTGAAATGGAAAGAGTGGGTTATTCCTGCGGAAATAACTTGGGTAAAAAAATTGTCTGCCGAACGCGTTGAAATGAAAATAACAGGAACAGCCCAAACCATAAAATTCCCAGTAGAAATTTGATGAACGAACATGTCCTTGACCTGACAAGAATCTTAAAGCGGATCTCTATTTCTAAATAGATATCAGATTGAGTTTGGTCTGACTGAGAATAAATCTGAACCGAAGTTGTGAGCCTGCTTATGCGATACCTAAGACATTCGCATTCTCTGAGATATCTTAAGTGTTTTTCTTTCAGAAATCTGAACCGTTCAAATACGTTCTGCACGAATCTCAAAAAATAAATAATACTGGCCCCAGGCACCGTACACGTCGGTGACGCAAAAGTACAGTACCACCATATCTGCGACTGCGATGTTGGTTGCTTCGTTTCAGCCCCGCTCCGTATTTTGTACGGCTTACTCCCAGTACACCCAAAATTTCCTCGCTGGACCTAGCGACAAGTCGGAGAAGAAGGGCAGCCGCCGCCGCCGCTCTCCACCCTCTCCGACCTGCTTTCCTCATGGGAAGGTAATTAATCCACGCTAATTTCCGTCTCTTTCTCTTACTGCAAGTACCGTCTTCATCATTTACTTCAGAGTAAAGAATCTGGCTCTTTTGCCTTTGTAATTGGAGGGGCACATATCTCTTAAAATTTTAATACTTGATGTTCTCATCTCATGTTCTATACAGGAGAATGCAGTAACCTCAATCAATTTTATCCCTTTCACAATATATCTTTATTCAATGTAATGCGAATGTCGTTTCATATTTTCAGGGTACATTGAAAATGGAAATGCAAAATTGTTCCTCAGATGAAGTCTCTTCTATATCACAACCTAACAAGGCTGATTTCCCACTGCCGGTTGCATTTCTCGAGTTTCTCGAAGAAAATGGACTGGACCCCTCCATTTACTCCTTGGCTGACTCTATACCTCGGTATATTAGGTAACTGCACCAAATTTTACTTTATTTTTTCTATTTTGTACACAATTTTCTCTTGTTACACTAAATTGTTCAATTCTGAATTCTGAATTTTGAATTTTTGTACAATATTTTTTTATTGCATTAAAAAGTTGGAGGGCTTGTTCTTATTGCTGATGTGTACTTAATTACACAATTGCACTTATCATGCTATTTACCTGTTCTAGGCCTGGCTAGCATGGTACCAGGCTGCTCTGTGTACCGATCAAAATGGCAATTTTCTGTAACTTCTGTTAGCCAGATATTAATAATCAAGTCTAAGCTATCTTTGGCTAATACAACACAATAAACCAAATTTTACTGATGCTAGATCTTCATCAAGACCTTGATATTATATATTATTTTCTCCTCAATTCTTCTTAATCTGACTTTTTTATATTATTGATAGTGCCAATCTTAACTTTGTATTATTCTTTCTGAAACTCAAGAGTAAAGCCAGAATATGAATCTGAAATTGGCGCGATTGAATCTGAGTTAAATTGCAAGCTTGAAAAGGTCATTTGGCTTCCTAGTTTCTACTCGATCCCTCCTCAAATTCAGATTGCTGGTGCTCAATCGTACCAGCAAGGTAAGGTGAGATTGCCATTTTTATCATAAAACCAGAATTGTCATATGTGTACTGGTCCCAGGCGGCTTTCATTTGTATCATAAAAGAAATAAGAGTAAAGTTGAGTAACATAAATGATTATGGGATTTGAGCTGTGGTAGATAACTGACATTATTATATTTGACTTCATCTGTTTACCTGACCTCTGAGAAATATGATTATGTTCTGTGGTTTGGAATGTTTTTTTTTTTTTTTTTTTTTTTTTTTTGTAATTTGTGTACTTGAGGTGTAATTTATGTTCATTTAATGTAAAATAATACGCAGATATATGGCATGGATGCAGCCTCTGGTGCGGCTGTGTTAGCCTTAAATGTCTCACCAGGAGACCATGTTCTTGATCTCTGTGCCGCTCCTGGTATTTCTATCTTCTTATAGGATAACATACTGATACCGTACCAGCCTTTAGCAGGACTGTCCTTTTTCCTTTTGTGTGTGTTTGTGATTTTTTTTTTTTGGGGGGGGGGGGAGGAGGGTTAAGGGGTGCTGTTACGATTCCAACTTTATATGTATTGACCATACCAAGCTGGTAGACTTATTTATTCTAATTCTAAGATTATACCTACTGTTCTTTTCTTGTTGAGTGGGATTGGGAATGATAGGGATTTCTAGACCTGACGTTGATGTAAAAAAGAGACTGCAAGCATTCAAATACACACTCAGACACACTAGTGTTAGATTAAACCAGCAACTCAGCTTATTGTTTCTGATCTGTACCTAACCGGTTATTTTTCTTCATTATCAGGTGCAAAGCTATGCATGCTATGTGAAATGCTCGGCAAGAATGGGTCTCTGACAGGTGTCGATGTCGCAAGGCACCGATTAGCTGCGTGTCGCACCATGTTGAGGAAATATTCCCTTGGAGATGTATGTCGCCTCTTTGTGTGTGATGGGACCTCATTTTCTGTTTTACCTTTCAGATCTAATTATGAATCAGGTATTGTCCTTTCCACTATTGATTTTGCACCAATAATACTGACTGAGAATTCACTTCAGACTGCTGAAGTACATTGTGATTCAAGATTGATTAAATATTAATCAGGTATTGCCTTTCAGGTCTAAGTATGAATCGGATATTGCCCTTCCCACTGGTTATTTTGGGCCATTAGCACCGTGTACTTACTGAGGATTTCACCTGGACTGCTAAAGTAGATTTTAAGCAAAACCTGAGAATTTTGGCCCCATTGTAATATAAGGGTAATAAAATAAAGAAGATTATGGGTTTAGGATCGACCTATATGGACTGACTAAAATTACGATACAATGTACTGGTAGGATAGCATGCGATACCAACTGAAATCAATGATATTTTATTATTACTATTTTTTTCTTACCCCAACTACAAGAAAAAAGGCAATAAAACTGGAAGTATCAAATGTTGTGATTATACTGTACATGAATATAGTCATCAACGCAACTGGTATGGCACCAAAAAATTTATACATCACAACCAATTTGTTCTGTTATTTTACTGAAATCTGGCACAGATCCTGATGTGACTGGAATTAAATTTGGGGATTGGACTGACAAAAAAACAAGGAAAGAGAAGAGGAGAGAGAGGAGAGCAAGAGAGTGGAATGACTCCAAGCCTAATCCAGAGCCCGAATTGCTATTCTATGGTAGAAACTCTGGAGTAGCAGAGCTAAGTAAGAGCGAGCTATTCCGTCCCATTAAGGATGATGAACCGTGTACCTCAGGCTATGATAAGGTATGTGAAAGAGCATTTTTAATACTGGGTTTGCAGTTGTTACTAAGACTTGTAAGAACTGTTATGTCTCTTGATAGTATTATCAGTTTGATTACAATGTGAAGAACTTTCTCTAGTTTGAGTTTTGTTTATTCTTCATTCATCCAGTTGAGGTTAAATTGAGGATAAATTGGGTTATATTGTAGATTTTGTGAAAATAGTGTTGAGAGTTTAACTGAAGCTTAATCAGGCTAAATGTTTCTTCTGGGCCTCACTTGAATATCTGAACGCAACTTTGGTATTTTGCCTTCTATCAAAATTTAAATTTGGTCCCGGTTGAAAATTGTATTTCAGGTCTTGGTGGATGCTGAATGTACTCATGATGGATCAATTAAACACATTACAAAATTTGAATCGTGGGGCTGGAAGACACTGGAAAGACGTGTGCTTGATGCTGAAAGAACTGATGATTTGTTTAATCTTCAGGTTATCGTTCTCGTTTTCAAAATCAACTTTAGATGTGATGCCATTCTTTTACTTTTTATGTGTTGGATTCTAAGTGAGATATTACCATAAATATCGCCTTAACACGTCAAAATTTTCTATCCATGCACCATCCTTGCAAATTTGTCTTACTGAACTAACTTCTTTACTTCCTAATATCCATATGGGGCTTTGGAAAAGGAAAATTTCTTTAAAATTTCTTCAATGAATGAGAACTGGTATGGAAAATTCTTCATTAGATCAGGGATCATTGCCAGTTTATTGAGTTGCAATAATGAATAAATTGGTAATCCAAAACAAATATATGTTTAATTTTTATTAAATCTTTGCATTCATGTTTGGTTTTTCAGTTGCGGCTACTCACGAATGGTTTCAAATTATTGAAAACTGCTGGCACTCTTGTGTATAGTACATGCAGGTTAGGTGTTTCATCTCACTTGAAGATTTGCTGTTGTTGCTGTTTCCAGTACAGTATGGACAGATGGCACGAATAAAACTTTTTGTATTGTTTGACCAGATCTTTATATTAATCATTGTTCTGCAAAACCTCAAGTGAGTCCAAAACAGCCCAAAAGGAAGAAATGAATCACAATGATGAAAAATAAGTTTGTTTGATATGAAGATATCAACTGGTATCAATCATTTACAAGTCATATGATTGGAAACAGTACTGCAACTGAGGATTTCAAAAAATTGTAGCAGTGCATAGTAAAAGTAAAAAAAATTCATCTTTTTTTCTTTCATTTTAATTGTTTATTGATTGAATGCCTTGAGCAGTTTAACAGTTGCCCAAAATGAAGATGTCATAGAGCGCTTTCTTTCTCTCAATCCTTTAGCTGGTAATTCATTATTCATTTGTATGATCATTAAGAAAATTTTACATATAGGACCTGTTATTTTAGGAAAATGTATCTTGCATGAAAAATGACAAGCCATCCCATGGCAAAGATGTCAATTGCCCTCAAGTTTTCTTACTACATCAAATCCATAAATAGTCAAGGAAACTATGTACATGACAAAAATGTCCAATCGAAAGAAATACACTTGGTGTGGTTAAAGTAATGAACTGTTGGTTATTATTGGCAAATCTTTGTTTTTAAATTGCATAGCACAACCTATTTTTTTTCCTAAGTTGATGTTTTCACTTTGCAATTCATAGAGTTACAAGAGGTGGATATCGCCGATAAATGGCCCTGCAAGCCGGGAAGAATCCCCAAGACCCTTCGTTTCGACCCTGCCACTTCACAAACTAGTGGGCTTTTTATTGCCAAAATTTCTAAATTACTTTAAATCTTGTGTTTCCAATATAGTCCTTCTAGCTTTTTTTTTATATATATTTTTGAGCTTGAGCATTTTGTCCCACTCCAAATTTAATATATATACATTATACATTGCAAATACGGGAAATGGACACCATTGGAATTGTGAAAGTTGCTGTCCCAGCGTAGAATTATGTTTGTTCCCCGTGTGTAAAGTGTAACATCTGTTTTTTAACCAGAAAATGGGGGAATATGTATTGTCATAATAGTGATGCTTAGTTGTTTACTAATAGAAGTATATAACCCAATGTAATCACATATCATTGAATCCGGTAAGCTGAGAAACAATTATGACATAGACCCATGAGACCTCTACATCAGCATTTAAAAATCAATGATAGTTCTTTATCCTTCTTGAAAATTGTTGTAAATGCACCGAACTTGTAGCCACGCCCCCTCCCCCACCCAAATTTAATTGCATGGTTATCATTGTTGCACTTGATCAATCAAGCATTTAATTACCAATAAATTCTGCTTTTCTGCAACTAAACAGAATAGATATAAACCTGCCCGATATTATTGAGAAACAGCATTATTCAGTATCTTTACCTTTTTTTTTTTCTTAGATGTCCAGAAACTTGTAATCTAATAATCATCTTTTACTTGTTTAAGTATTAAAATTGAAACTATTTCAATATCAATTCCCAATATATTTAAGTTTAGACTTATAAATATTGTATTAAAAGTGATAATTACTAAACTTTTATAAGAATGTCAATTATATATTAATAAGCAACTATATAGTAAATTTGTTTAAATTTTTGGCAGCTTGTTTCCAGCTCTAAGGTAAAAATTGCCTTGTTTGTTCTCAAGCTCTAAGGTAAAAATTGCAACATGTTACAATTCTAATAACTAACTGCATGCATTCAATGTGTTTTACCCGTGTCAACTAATTAAGTACACTTGCATTCAATATGTGTTATATGTATGTGTCAACTACAGAGACAGAGCTTGGCTTCAGATGTAGGGGCTGAAAACGGATTGAATAGTGGTAAAATTATATCCGTATTTGTTTTTTTTTTTTTCGAGTACGAATATGGATCGGATATTAGATGGATATATACGGATCCGGATCAGATATCGGATATCCGTAGATATATACATAAATATTTTTATAATATAAATTAAATCATATGGTATATATATTTACTATTCGGATACAGATAATTAAAATTCAAAACCATACATGTATCACTATCTGTACACACAGATATTTGAATATCTGTATCTAATTTTGAATATGAATCCGGATTCGGTCGGATAATATCCAATCTGTTTTCACCCCTATTCAGACGACGCAAGATTCCAAATTGGCGCTCCTCTTGCAATGTAATGGGGCTGTTATTTTGATAGTTGAAATTATTGTATTGAGAGGTGAAAGAAAATTTTAGTTTGTTTTACTCTAAATTTGTTCTTATATATGACTCGTTTATCGATGCTAACTTCTATAATATATTTAAAAGTCTATTAAATGAGAAATCTAAATTTGTCCCTTTTATTAAATCGTTGTATTTTCTATTCTATTTTGAGCCTCCTCATTCTTTACTCTATAAAAAATATTCAAGTCAGTGCAGAAGATTTAGCTAGTTTTTAAAGGAAGAGAAAAATTTCCAAACTAAACAAAAAAAATTCAAAATTTTAAGCCTCCTTTTCTCTATGACCATGATCAAACATATAGCAAAAATCATTATTTTTTATCCAAAAAATGATAAAAAAACGAATGTGTAGCTAGTTTCTCGATTTATTTACCGCAAATGTGTTTTTGAGTTATTTTGGCAGCTTTTGAAGAAAGTTGCATATTAAAGCCGAAATTGGACAGCACATGGAGCATGCAACACCTCTCACGAAATGCACAACATATGAAATAGCGAAATATTAAGAAACTCTACTAAGTTCGAAGACCATGCGGCATAGTCCAGAGGCCGCACAGAAAGCAGTCGGGCCTTCTAGAAGGCATGTATTGCTGACAGGCCACGCTATTTTTAGATATTCTTGACCAATCATGGGCAAACCCACGTTTTCCATGATCTCCATGTTCTCCACTACTCACATCATTGTATAGGAAGGTTATAAATACTCCTTTAGACATAATTTTATGTATCAACTGTAGCATAGTAATTCTCATAGTTATGTTAGGTTAGAGAGTTACTTAGAGAGAGATGGTATAGCCATTAGAGGTCGAGTAGCGAAGAAATCATCTAAGGGTGCAGGATTCGACTCACTAGAAGGCATAGAGGTTTTTCATCTTCAATTGGGTTGTATTTATGTTCTTTTTATTTATTTATTTTATTGTTATGGCCATGAGAGGCTAAACTTCTCATCTTTAGGGTGATGGTTGTACTTGAATTCTTAGTTATGTTTTAATACTTGTTCATGTTTTGTGTTGTTTTTATGATCTAAATTTCTATTGCGCTTTATCTTTTTATACGTCCTTGCATACATATTTCCGTCTACAGATTGTCAATGTTCTTCACATGCCTTTAATAAGAAATTCATAGAATTCTTGTGAGAAATTACTCGTAAGTAGTGGTGAATTGGGGCTAACAACGGTTCAAATACTAGGGTTCGAACCCAAGGTGCTATCTTGGATTGCATTAGATTAGGACTAATCACCTCCTTTGCTAGATTAGGTCTTAGTTAGATCAACATTAGAAAACCTAATTTTAGTGGGGTCTTTAGGTTCATTTCAACAACAGAATAGTATAGGGAAAAATATATTTTCATACCTAAAATACCTCAGTCTTGGTAACCCTAAAACTGATCGAAAGATTAAAAAACCCTCAAATCGCATAAACAAACAACTCAGTATACTGTGCGGGGTAGTGACAGTGACGTACGCGGGAGTACTTAGGAGACAATCTATACTACACACGGTAGTGACGGTACCGTACGTGACATAGGTAAAAGTCAAAACTTGTATTTTGTATGATTAATAATGATAGGAAACCTGAACCCTAGAGGCTCTATCTACTGTGTAACTTTATTTTAATTATAATTACTTGATTGCATTGATCACCACAAAACTTAAAAAAAAAACCAATAACCTAGACTAGTAAAAATTATTAAAAACTTAATACACTATCTCTGTGGATCGACACCCCAATCAATACTACACGGTGATATGATCGTAAGTTGAAATTAGAATTTATAAATATCAAAAGTATAGTTCTCATTTTGAGTCATCACTCTACCCTAAAATTTTCAAAATTGTGTTTTAAAATATATTATATGCTAAATTTTTATTTATGCATCTTATTCAATTCAACTAATGATTCTTCCTTTTTCTTAACCCTATAGTTAAAAAAATTAGCTAGTTTTATATGTTCCCTCATTTTAGTTTTGAACAACCAAACTCACTTAATATATAAATTGTGTGCCTTATATTATATGAACATATTAACGATTTATTATCTTTTTGTGTTTGCCTATTAATTTTCACAGAATTTGTACTGCTATTTTGTTTTTTAATTATTTATTGTGGCATTTAACAGGATTTGTAATTAAAATATTTTGTTGATTTATTATCTCATATGTTTTTCACTAGAAAGTAAAAAATCTATGAACTATTATCAACTTTGGGATAGTGCTGGGGTTTAATTTTTTGCAGTTTAGACCCTGTTGAAAGGAGTTGTAATTGAAAGAAGAAATTATTACATTTATTAAAAAAAAATTGACTTATAACAAATAATATTTTGTTTCTATAACATTTCTTTTGCTGATGCAAATTTGGAACACATGGTTTTTACAAGTACTTAAATTAACTCACAGCCAGTAATTTTTAAGCTCTTCTTTTTAGAACAAATATCTTTATAACATCACCCATTGAATGTGTGTTCCTTTGAACTTATCAAAAATCACCCATCAAAATTTCTGAATCCTTCATACCAGTCCCTTTTACAGTTTACAGTGAGTCAGCGAACCCTCCCTTTTTTTTTTTGTCCAATTCTTAAAAATATGTCAAGTTTATAATGTTAGTTAAATCTAAACAATTTTTAAATTAATTTGATACTTAACTAATTGCTAAAGGAGCAACATATGTGTTAGTTTTATTAAAGACGTGCATGTATCGTTTTATACAGGGCGGAACCAGACTTTTAAGTTATAGGAGTCAATCATATAAAAATTCCATGCTGTGTATGAGGATCAATTTTACACTACTTATAATATTTTTTTAATAATATAGAAAATAATATATAACTATATAAATTTTGGAAAATAAATAAGAGTGAATTGACCTCATTTTATGGTATTTTTTAATAATATAGAAAATAATATATAACTATATAAATTTTGAAAATAAATAAGAGTGAATTGACCTCATTGTATGATATTTTTTTAATAATATAGAAAATAATGTATAACTATATAAATTTTGAAAATAAATAAGAGTGAATTGACCTCATTACTTCAACATAGCTCCAACACTGGTTTTATGAACTTTTAATCACACTATATTGCTAACATTTATTTTTACAGAAATGTGCTCTAAACTAAATAAATTAAATACAAATGTTATTACCGCATTAGGAGACTATATTATTCAATAAATTATTTTTCTTATTAGATATAAAAATAACATAATATACTTATATAATTAGGATATTAAAAAATTATGGTGAACAAAATAGTTTTTCTCATGCTAACTTTATTATGTCATTACAAACAAAAAAAACATCTCGTTAATAAAAATATTTCACCAATATAATCATATTTTTAATCAAAAGATACCAACAAAAATATTATACTTCTCTCTAAACATATATAATTCTTAAATAATATTCATATTTGTATCCGAATTTACATAAATCATATCTGTATTTGCAAACTATCTGCAAAAATTCAAATACAGATCCGGATATGAATGAATAATATCCAATCTATTTGCACCCCTATTTATAAGATACAACAATTAATATCTGCTAAGTCGTGAAAGAGTTGAGAATCAACTTTTGGTCTAGTAGCAAAGGCAATATTTTCTGTGTAGGAGGTGGTAAATTCAAAATTCAATGAGAGAATTCTTTATGAATATTAAATAGTTGAGTGACTTGATCTACAATTTTTATTAAAAAAAAAAAAAAAACTCGTGAAAGAGTTGGATTTGTGGCATACCCTGTGTATGATCATGAAAAGTCATTTTTGTTGGTTTTCAGAGGTGGAGAGGTGAAAAAACCGTGTGAAAAACTAAATCGGATTTCTCGCACAAATATAATTTTTAAAACCATTTTGCAACTTGAATAGTGAGTTTGTTTATTTAGGATTTTTTTTCATAAAATTCTGCTTCATTTCTTCACACCTACAAATAAAATCCCAAACTACGGTAGTAACACGCTATTTAATACTAGATTAGAAAAAAAACAAAGTATTTAGTTTAAATGTTAACTGAAACTCTATCAAAAAATATGTTCAATCAGTTAACAGTATCTTGTTAATTATTAAGTGATATTAACTAATTAATTACTATAGGTATAACATATGTGTTAATTTTATAAAAGATGTATTTGCATGATTTTGTGAACCTAACACATGTCATATGTCTGTTAAGTGTTAACTATCTATATATTATATCAATTAGGATCCATTATTATCTAACCTTTAAAATTATAAACTTTTAATAACTATATCACTAACAAATATGTTGGTTTTTAAGTCAATATCTCATAACCAGTGTTATCATAACCGGACCGGACATATATCGCCCCGATAAGACTCCGGATCAACGGTTCACTGGTCGAACCGGTGAGTCAACCGATTTAATTGCTGATTTATTTAAATACTTACGTATATATGTGAGATATGAGGAATATTATATAATATATATATCCAAATAATACAATACAAACCGAATTTTTAGTTATATTTCAAAATTGACATCTAAATAAATGAAAATATTGATTTTATTAAAGAGGACTGAATATTTTCCTGTAAGGTTGAAGGATTTAATGTCCCAAATTTTTTATTTGTATTTGATAAGTATCAGGAGGTTATTTTGTAATAACAATAAATTATGTCCCTAATAAAAGATAGACTGTTTCAATAAAAAAATAACAAAATTTAAATAAATAATAAAATAGTAACAATCCTTATTTTTGAAAAGAAATAAATGTACACAAAATTCTTATACATACATAAATTTTAACCGGATTTCTGGGTCCTGAAATCTCCCTCCCTGTATCTATACAGGGAGGGAGATTTCAGGACCGCAGATTCCAATTCAGTGAACTTTTTATTTATCTATTTAATTATTAGAATAACACTAATTTATATTTTAATTATAAATTTAATACACGATGACTCATTTTAAAATACATGTGTCGAACAATTTTGATTATAAAATATTAAGCAAATATAAGATGGGGGAATGGACCTGAACACATACATCGATCTAGAACTGCATGCTTCAACAAATTAAATGCATTTATGTATTCAATTAAAGCTAAACTTCATAATGCATAACTGCCTAACCGCATGCATTTTTTTTGTTTTTTTTACAGGGATCCATTATCAGAAAATTACAAATTAACCCTACTCCTGTTTGATTTTACACCTGTAACAAACGCATGCATTTTTTAAATGCGGTCTTAATTAGTTAAAAATGTTAAATATTTACTCAGTTTTAGACATATAGTGTTATTAAAAAATTTAAATTCAACATGTTAGTGTTATTAGATTTTTTTTTTTTAATGCGGTCTAACAATACAGAAAAAGGTGACAGCAAGCTGATTTGAGTTTTAGCTCAAAAAAATTATATGGATATTTCTGCTCTTTAATATCCATATATTTCTTCAGCTTGTAGCCTTGTAGCATTAAAATAAGGTCTTTTCCAATGTACACAATCTGCTAGCTAGCTCTCCTTGTTACTGGGATTTTAACTTCTTTTATTAGGGTTAGGGTTATAATAAGGTATTGTCCAATGTACACAAATATATTGATAAAAAAAAATATTATTTATGAGTTCCTAATTTCTAATTCCTCGTCACATAAAGTTATATACATCACACTTAACAGTAACTACCAAAGGTTTAAATAGCGTTTATCGCGTTATAGCGGAACGGTTGAAAAAAAGGCGCTATGGCTATATAGCGACGCTATATGGCCATAGCGTCATAGCTTTTTTGGTCCAAAAACGCTATAGCGCCGCTATTTAGAACATTGGTAACTACATAAGCTCTTACCACTAGACTACAAGTGAACATGTGATAATTTATGAGAGAGGCTAGACTATATAAAATGTTCTAAAAAAAATAAAATTAAATTAAATTTCAGTATATATAACTAAACTTTTAAAATTATAGGGGTACTTAGCCACCTTTTGAATGACTTTAGATCCACCCCTGGCCAAAAGCGTGGCAAACGCATTGGCCTAATCAAGACCCCATTTTCCCCTCTATTCCTAACAAAATAACAACCAATTGTGTACATCGATCGAGAACCATGTCGTCATTTATAAGGCAATGCACCAGCTTGCTCTACTGAGAGAATGTCCACCTACTTCTTTCTCTCCAAATAGCCTATGCTGAGAGCAGAGGCGAAGCTACATAGGTGCAGGGCTAGGCACTTGCCTACCCCTAACTTTTTTTTTTTTATAGGACCGGGCTTATTTGACTGGTTGCCTACTCCTGTGATATTAGCTTGCCTACCCCAGCCAGAGCCCAAATTGTACTGGGCTTATATTATGAACTAAAAACAATCACGCCGCTAGCCCAAATTGGAAGTGGTTACCGAAGCCCATAACCCAAAGCCCAAGCCCCAGTCGCTACCCCTTTCTTCTCTACGCGACACTCGCATTGAATCAAAAAAAAAAAGTTACGCCAGAGCCAGGCGCCAACCAGAGGACAACACTTTGTGGAAAATCCTAGTCTCGAATCCGAATCCGAACCCGTTAATTTATTCAACCCCGAATTCGGTTTTTGCCTACCCTTAGCTCAAATTCTAGTCTTGAATCCGAACCCGAACCCGTTAATTTATTCAAACCCGAATCTGATTTTTGCTTACTCCTAACTCAAATTCTAGCCTCGCCACTAACTGAGAGAATATCCTCCTATTTCTTGCTCTACTGGAATTTTAACTTTACCGCCTTTGATTTGAAAACCTGACCTAGCTATCTATCCTATGAATTGTCTGATCAAATTTAGCAAATGCAAAGAAAGGAAACTATGTGTGTTAATTTAAGTGCCAAACAATAGAATCTATTGCAGATTTGCAGGTATAAAGCACCCAATTGCAACTCTAATTAGTAATAACATAGAATTCTACGTATAGAAATAATTAATAATTAAACCAATGGGAAGGGAATTAATTCCATCTCAGATTTCATTTCAGAAGGTAGGTGTTAATTAATGACCTTAATTATATTAGTGCCCATCGAAAGAGCTTCTAGGTACACCCACTATCATTAAAATATAGCATGTGTATATACGTAATTGATCAACTTGTAGAGACTAGAGAGTAACTTGGCAGAGCCTTGCAATGAAATCATCATTTTTTTAGGGTTTTCTTTCGCTAACATATGACACGAGTACTTCTCATTCTCTCTCGGTTGGATCCGTATATATATATATATATAGGAAATTGCTAATATGCTATGCATAGCATAGAGGGCCTCCGTGCTACGGCTCAATATTTGAGTTTTCAAAATTCTAACGGTCGACCGGAACCGTTCAACATGATCTCCATATGAATATGTACTTGCAAACCAAATTTTATATTTTTTTAGAATTTTTTTACTATTTTGTTATATAGGTAGAAAAACACTTGATCTAAATGGTACATAATTTTCAGATCAAGTGATTTTCTACCTATCTAAAAAAATAGTAAAAAAATTTTAAAAAATGTAAAATTTGGTTTGCAAGTACATATTCATATGGAGATCATGTTGAACGGTTCAGATCAAGTGTTTTTCTACCTATCTAAAAAAATAGTAAAAAAATTCTAAAAAAATGTAAATTTTGGTTTGCAAGTACATATTCATATGGAAATCATGTTGAACGGTTCAGATCGACCGTTAGGATTTTGAAAACTCAAATATTAAGCCGTAGCACAGAGGCCCTCTATGCTATGCATAGCACCGTAGCCAACTCCATATATATATATAGAATCTGGCTAATATGCTACGCGTATATAAGGGCCCCTCCGTGCTACGGCTCAATTTTTGAGTTTTCAAAATCCTAACGGTCGATCCAAACCATTCAACATAATCTCCATATGAATATGTACTTACAAACCAAATTTTACATTTTTTTGAATTTTTTTACTATTTATTAAGCCACTTTGAAAATCGCTGATCCAATGGTCTAGCAGATTTTACTGTTGTGTACAAATTAGTGTTTTTTCAAAGTGGCTTAATAAATAGTAAAAAAATTCAAAAAAATGTAAAATTTGGTTTGCAAGTACATATTCATATGGAGATCATGTTGAACGGTTCGGATCGACCGTTAGAATTTTGAAAACTCAAAAAGTGAGCCGTAGCACAGAGAGCCCTTATATATGCGTAGCACCGTAGCACTGTCCTATATATATATATATATATATATATATATATATATATATATATATATATATATATATATATATATATATGAGTAGGGTTAAAATGCACCATTGGTTTTGTGCTCCAATCATGCTCCACGTCTTTTTCTCCGTTTTCAAAGTTCGAACAATCGATCCGAACCGCTCAATATAATCTTCATATTAAAATGTGCTTGGAGACAAAAAAATTAACTATTTTTTTAGATAGGTACAAAATCACTGTTTTGGATGGTCCAGAATCTTCTGAAAACAGTGATTTTGTACCTATCTAAAAAAATTAGTAAAAAAATTCCAAAAAATATAAAATTTGGTCCCCAAGCACATTTTAATACAAAGATTATGGTGAACGGTTCGGATCGACTGTTCGGACTTTGAAAATGAAAATAAGAATGTGGAGCATGATTGGAGCACAAAACCAATGGTGCATTTTAACCCTACTCTATATATATATATATATATTAGATAAAATCTTTCTAATCGCCTTTAAGAAAAGTTCAATTAATAATTAATTCAAGTGATGAAGGAATTGTATATAAATACTTCGATATGTCAACTACGTAGATACTTGTATATTCCTTAATTTTAAGTGTATATCTTAGAGAAAAATATATTGTATAGGATTTATTCTTAATAACATTCGACTTTACAAGCACAATAACCTTTGATATATATTAAATTAAATAAATTCATTGCAATATTTCATAGCCTCACAATGTTTCCTTCCCTGTCCCTATCTACGCACCAAACATAGGACAGTACTGAGTACTGTTACCGCTTACCACAACAATAGTGTGAGGCATTTAACAGTTGATTTTCTGTTATCAATCAAATATAGAAATTAATGACTTCTAATTCAGAATTGAATCCAATTCTTTTTTTCCTCCGCTGAAAGCTATTCCACCTTTTGGTGAGGTTAGCAGAATAGCGCTATTCAATGCTGTTCCGAATAGCACCAGTCTTGTTTGGATTCACCCTATTCAGAATAGCATTGCTATTCTCAGAATAGTGCTATTCTTACGACACCCTAAGGTACGAAATGAACAAATCAAGCATAGACGCATGCATTGCAATTAATAACTATGGTTCTTCTATGTCCTTTCACCTTGAAGTTACATCGATATGATTATGAATATGTATATGTACTTAGCATCCATAAAGAGCAAGTTAATTAAACAAAGTTTTTACAAATGATGCAGTTTCAAGATCGTCCCTGTCTCTGTGTTCTGTACTGACAAATTATTGCACATAAATGATTTCTTTGACTAATTATCAAGTATATATATATATATGTTCTGCAAAGGTAGAAATATTCTGAGGTGACGCGCGCCGACAGTAACTTAAACACGTCACGTTTTTCTACTGAATAAGTCTAAAATTTTGAAACGGTAACACGAAAGCTGCATTTTTCTGGTAAATTCCACAGATTAAAAAAGTATCATTCGGAATATTTATATATCTCATGTGAAACTTGTTACAATAAGGGGCTCTATGTATGAATTCTATATCTGTATACGGCTCATTCAATGATTCAAAGGCATATATCTCATGATGCACACTACCTATCTTGATTGGCCATTTCTTTTGTTTAAAATGAATGGTAAAAGTGACTGACTGCCATAGTTTAAAATGTTAGACCAGTAGTCAACCTCATGACTAGTAGTCTAGTACCTCTTGGCCATGCAAAATAAATGACCAATTAAGGGGTTGCCTAGCTATAATCCTATATAATAGCATCAAGAGAACAAACCCTAATTGTCTCATGTAAGAACAAATTAAATGGCCTCCTTTTCAGGCTTTAGAGATAGAAACAGGCAAAGAAGCATCGCCTCTCAGCTTGAAGGGGCTCTTCTTATCTCTTCTGGCATCTTCCCATACTTTGTACTAGTTGCACTCGAGGCAGGCGGGCTCCTCAGAGCAAGTGCCCTTCTCTTGTTTTACCCCATTTTTTGGCTTCTGAACCTCACACATCATCGAACCGCAGCTCTTCATGCAATCATATTCATCTCCACTTTTGGCATAAAAATTCAAAATATAAAAGTGGTTGCAAAGGCAACTCTCCCAAAGTTCTTTTTGGAAGACCTTCGGGAGAGTGCATTCAAAGTTTTTTCGGGGTGTGGAGGGCAAAGATATGTTTTGACATGTCTCCCGAGGATCATGGCGGAACCTTTTTTAAGGGAGTATTTGGATGTCGATTGCGTGATCGGTACAGAGTTGAAAGCAATCGGTCGAATGTGCTCTGGCCTGGTCGTCCCAACAGGCGCCGACATGGTAGATATGGGTTGGTTTCAAGCACTGAAGGCAGCTCGTGAAGATGATCAGCTAATTGATGTTGGATTAGCTGCTAGGAGCAATGATCATTCTTTCTTGTTACTATGCAAGGTATTACTTTATATTTGTTTTCTTTTACATAACAATGTTTATTTCTTGCCCATGTTAATTATTAGACAATCATTTTTTTCCTTAACATTCAAGTGCCTAATAATTAACTATGTTATGTTGCAAATTAGGTCTTTCCAGATTTTTCTTTCAGATTGGGTATTTCTGTATACATCAATTCTCAAAACAAAATAAAAATACACGTCTAGTTGAGTTTTGTTAAGGCAATATTTTCCGTGTAGGAGACGTGGATGCACATTCAACATATGAGCGCTACAAGAATCCGTGAGGATATATAACTTTTTTTAACACGTATAGTTTAGAGTAAAATGCTACGGATAATGTAAAATTGACTCTCATACACAACATGAAAATTTTATATGATTGACACCCATACTTCTGTATCAACTAGACATAGGCATTAGCCCTTTTGTTAAACAAACAAACAAATAAATGCAGAGTACATGTTTAAAAAAATGGACCACACGAAAGTGATGCTTTGTGTGAAGATTATAACAGCAAAAAAGGAAAAAAAGAATAGAGGGCTCTGATGCAAATAATAATAATAATGATAATAATAATAACCATACAAAATAAGTTCTGATACTTGCCTTGGAGAATTAAAATCTGCAGTAGTAATAGCTTGACAGTGAAGAAAAAAGAGAAGGGCACCAAGTTGAAAACTGTCACTTGTTTTACTTTACAAGAAAGCAGCTGTCACAATCTACAAGACAAATTGCAATAATTAGAAACCTGTCTTTTTTTCTCGTCTGACTTGTTACTTTCAATCATTAATTAAGTAATATATCTAATATTAGCGATCCAAATAGCTCAATCACAAGAGGTGGTGTGTCTCTAGTCATTTATTTTACTGTTTTTCTCTCACTGTAATGAATGTATGTACCAAAAGTATATGCAAAATTTATTTATCAGCACCTAATCTATTTCTATTGTTTTTAGGAGCATTATCTAATTTCGCCACAAGAGGATGCATCACCCTTGGCAAGAAGAGACTACCCCAAACCTTTCATTTTTCATGACGGGCGGCTTGTAACCCGACCCGATCCATTAAGGCTCCTTGTTGTTCTCCTTTGGCTTCCCTTTGGTGTATTCTTAGCCACCACCCGCAGCGTCATAGGCATTGTGCTCCCATACAAACTAATCTTGATGTTCACAGCTCTTAATGGGTTCCGGATAAGAGTCCAACACTTAGAGACCAAACAACGGCCCGACCCGCAATCAGGAGTTGGCTCGGCAACAAATAAAGGCACATTGTATGTTTGCAACCATCAGACATTGCTTGACCCGGTGGTTTTGGCAACTGGTATTCTTCGAAGGGTCTCAGCTGTGACATACAGCCTAAGCAGCTTTTCAGAGGTGATATCTCCCCTTCCTACCGTCCGATTGACAAGAGACCGCTTAAAGGACCGTGCAATAATTCAATCAATGCTTGAGCGCGGGGACCTAGTTGTTTGCCCTGAGGGCACCACTTGCCGAGAGCCTTACCTGCTCCGGTTTAGCCCTTTGTTTGCCGAAATAGCTGAGAAAATTGTACCAGTGGCAGTCAGGGCCAGAACTAGCATGTTTTATGGTACAACCGCAAGGGGGTTTAAGTGGCTAGATCGCCATTTTTCCTGATGAATCCTTGCCCTTGGTATGAGTTGACCTTTCATGAGCCAGTGCCCGGCCGGCCAGATTCAAACGAGTTATGCTATGACATTGCGAATGGCATTCAAGCCCAGTTGGGTCAGACCCTGGGGTTTGAGTGCACCAATTTAACTCGCCGAGACAAATATAGAATGCTTGCTGGACATGATGGTATAGACCCAAGGAACTAAGTTGCCCTGAATTTTATTCTGTATTTTAGTTTTATATTACTCTCTGCTGAACATGTAAACTTCATAATTGCAAACTGAAAATATTATATCATGTTATCATCTGCTATCCAACTTGAGTTCATTTTAATTGCTAGGCTATCAGTGTGACTTGTGCTTCGATTTCTATGTATTTAATCTTTTAGAGTTACTTCAAGATGAATTGTGTACTATATTGTGCTTGATTTATAAGATGCTGGAATTTTTTTCAAACACCTTTCTTTGGCTAAAGAATAACTCTCATTGTCAAAAGGGAATTCTTCTTGAACTTCTATTGAGAAAAATTATGGCACCTTAATTGATCCAAGTTTACAAAAAAGCATATAGCAACTGTAACAATAAAAATGAGAATAACCAAATGATATATTAAATATAATTACACAAATGTAACGGGTAAACAAATAAAGGAATCATCATGATTCATCACAGAACATGCAATTGAAACTTCCATTCCAAAGCCAAACAGCACACAGTACTTTTACAGAGGCACCACTTAACTTGGGTGCTTGATCACACAAACAAGGGTGAAACAAATAATCAGTATGCATAAAAGGGCTTTATTACTGCAATGGCATCATTCACATTATCATACCTTTACACTTGATGTTCTCCAAAGATTAGCATAGTTGCTTATGACCCAATTTTTTTCCCAATTACATGACTACTGGCATCAACGTAATCGATCGATTCAGATCAAACATTCTCATCTCACATCAACTGGTGCCCATAAATTTAGGCAGACTTGGCGAAGGTAAGACTTCAGACCTAATCTACTCCATTGGATTAAAAACAGGATATTTAAGATCATGCCCAAATAGTCTTCAATGATCCAAAAGAAACTTCAAGAGCAAAGGCAAGAAAAATTTGAATGGGGCCACCAAAATAAAACCAAGAGAAACAAACATGTACACAACAAATTCTTCAAAGGAAAACCACAGTTTTGTTCAAAACCACCACTAAAATATGTACTTTCTCAGGGACAACTTTACAAGTACTTCAGGAGCATCCAGGCAATGGCTGCCAAAATTACAATGGCAAGGATTGACAGTAGGAGGCACATGCAAGAGCAACCAGCTTGGTTTCTTTTGTTCAAAATTGCGAGTCTCTTTTGCACCCTCTGTTCTCACAAAATTTTTCAAAGTATTTCATTTGTTAGAAAGGATAAATTGAAGTATGAATATCTTTCTTTCAAAAAAAAAATATATATATAAAAGAAAAACTGGCTAGAGTAATTCCAATATTTTCCTATGGTAATTCTTTCTACCTATAATGGAATTACAGGCCTATGTTGTACAAGACGAACCAGCTTCCCCGCAAATTTTGGTACAAGCATGCTTCAATAGTACAGGTACAATATTACTAGTAGTGCAAATAAAGAGGCATAGTATTATTGTTGGCAGATGCAGCTAACTTGATGGTATCGTAATACATACCACAAAACCCAATTACTATTTTGCATTTTTGGCTTGTCCCCCTCTTTATGTAGGTCTACATCACTTGTACAGTAGATTTGCTGTACCAGACTATTAATGCCCTATGGATGTATGACAAAACAGAACTAAAATGATAAACTAAATGAAAAGTAATACCTGAAGGCGTGAATCAGTAGCTTCCACACGCTGGTCCAAGGTATCCTGTACCAATTATAGCACACAATAAAATGTAGCCACATTACCAAATTAGATACACCAAACATTAATTAGTAATAAATCACATATAAAAGTAGAAAATTTGATATGGAGTGATTAAGCTTGTCAGGATGCTCAGTAAGGATCTAATTTCAATACATGCTAAGGAGGTTGTGTTTGGTTGCGTGGATTAAGAGATAAGAGGCTTAATATGGCAAAAGTGGCTGAGGAGCTAAGGAGGCTTAATCTATGGGTACAAGTACCTCAAGAATCCAGGCAAGGATTAAGAAATGGGGCAAAAGGAGACCCAAAGAGGTGATCTTAATCCATATTAATAAACCATTATTCGGGAGGATTTAGTGACTAAGGATGTTTAACGAAGGTTGAGGGTCTTATTTTCATTTATTACTTTCTATAGAAATACAACAACATGAAATTTAATTATTTCCTAATTGAATAAATTCTGTTGAAAATGGAGATACTAACAATCAATCTGGTATGCAAACTTAGTTCCTCATTAACTGCCAACGCAATATGCTTTGTGCTATGCACCGTCTCCTCCAGCTTCTCTAACCCCTCATCTTGCTCTGCACATATATTATTAACAATAAGCATCATATAACAGGTGAAAATAACAAAGCCTGTTGTTTTAATACAACACTTTAAAAAAAACATTTCTTATCCCACCAAGTAACACCCCATACCCAATAGAACAACAACAACAACAACCAAGCCTTTAGTCCCAAACAAGTTGGGGTAGGCTAGAAATGAAACCCAATCAAAAATGAAATCCAACTCAAACCCAAAGCAATCCACATGACACACAAGGTCTATCCTGATCTCAAATACAACTAACATAAAACCCAACTGACTTGAAGACCCACATTTAACATAACCTGACCTTGCCCAAAAATATAGAAACCAACCACATCATTATGGAATCGACTTTACAGGTTAATAACTTGAAATGACCTCAGAGAAGCCCAATGTCCAAGGTCTTACCTGAGACTCAAAATAATCAAAATTCAATCATTGAAAAGAGACTGAATAAAAATGGAACAGAGCCCAAATGACCCAACCGCCATTTGTTGCCTGTATCTCACCAAGTGGTCAATATAACAAAATGGTACCTCGCATAATTTGTCTCTGAAGACCGACAACACCTTGATTATCTAACCCAGCAGCTCTCTTTACTTCATCTTCAAACCCCTTGCTTGATCCCAGCAAATCCTCCCTTCATCATTCATTTATCGCACGTAATAGCATTTATTTAACTTTATAGGAAAAAAAAAAATTACAGCAAAGCCCTTTGTGGTGGTTGAGAAAACCAACCGGTAGTAGACCAGTCAGGTCAAGTACCAATAAGAAATATTTACCAGAGAGAATGATACTGTATTTGCCAAGTTACTAATTACTAGTGATAATAACTTTTAAGTGATGTCTAGCCAAGGCTCAAAGTAGAATCCACATGACATAGTGTGACCAGTACAGGTACGAAAGAAGAATAAAAACAGAGAGAACAAACCTGTTAGCTGCATAAGACATATTTAAAGAAGAAGCCATCTGTTTTTCTCTTGCTCTCAGATTTGAGAGCATTTCCTGCCTCTTGTGCATCTCTTTATCCGATCTATTAGATTAAAACCATCTGTAAATTAAGTGAAATTTTCTATGGTATGGCCCAAAAAGTATTGCAGCCCGTGATTTGGTATAATAAACAACCCATAGTAAATATCCTAATGTCCAGTCTGCCTGAAATAATACCGGTGCCCTGGTCTGCACCATATATGTTCTAGACCAGTAACTTGCTAGATCTAATTTAAACTTCTTTTGTCCCTTTTGGGCTCCTCTCTTCTTGTTGGGGTTAGATCTAGCAAGTTTGGGGCTAAAATGCAGCTCCTAAATTTGTATGCAAAGTTCCAAATTTCCATTACAATTACAGGAACTCTCAGTTTGTACCGTTACTGTTAGTCTGGTATAATCAAACACAAAATATGCAAACATATTACATGGATTTTCTTGGTAGACTGGAAAGATCCGCTTCCAGTTTTGCAAGTCGAGTGCCAAGAATGGTTATTTGTCTGCGCAAGCCTGCCAGATATCGCTGTGTCTCTGGGCCAGATGGCGGAAGGGACCCACGCTCTGACAGCATCTTGCTGACCTCATCTGCAAGCCTACTGGCCTCTCCGTACTCTTTCACCCATAGTTCTGCAGGATTTGCCATTTCTGAAAATAATAAATAAAGTAAATAAGAACATAATAATCGTCAAAAAAACACAAATATTCCTGCAAAAAAAAGTACAGAGCTGATAATCAATTGCACAAGGGAGGACTAGTTAAGACTTGGTTGGGTCCTAATTCCAAAGATCAAGGTTGCTATATTGTCAGGTACGAGTCTCAGTACCACTCAACTATAGCTAACGCACCCCCCCCTCCCCCCCACCCCCCCCCCCATTTCTACTGTTTGGTGAAGTACCTTACTTAAGGTAGGACCTTCTACCATAGCAAGCAATAGTCACTCCATTGCGTTGTGTTGCTACCATGGTTTGGAAAATCTATCTATCGGCAGCCCATGATTCGATCCGATCCGATAATTGGTGTTTAAACCGACTGGCCAAAAGCGGTTTTGGGCGAAAAAACGCTTGAATCGGGAGAGACTCACCTTATGCCCGACGATTTACGCCGATCTTGACTGATTCTTAAGATTTGATTTGGTTCCTGAATTACTAATGTATGAATGCATTAATTTTGTTGACTATAATCAATAATTAAGGTATAAATCGCAAACCTGATTTCTTGAGGAAGATGGACAAATACGAGTTGGGGTTGGGACGAATTGGTATCTCCCCCTTCTCTCTCTCTCTCTCTCTCTCTTTGTCGCCACGTGTGGCGTGAAGTCTCCGATGAGTCGACAACGGAGTAGGTCCGATGCCCATCGGACCTACTTTTAGGTTCAACGAGCATGATGACCGTCCGATCTAATTCAAGATTTGTGTGCACAAAACTTGAAACATATACGCACGAATTTTAAAGCATTACTAACGGATCTTAATCTAAATCGACGGTGATTAAACCCATCGAACCAAAGTAGGTCCAGTGCCCATGGACCTACTCTCAAGTGCGATGAGTCAATATGTGCCGACTAATTAATTAGTGACCCAAATATATGGGTCTATTTTGATGAATCAGGATTAGGGCCCATAATTAAATTTAAATTTTGTTACCAGCCTGCTTTGCAGTAATTGTAATTTATTAGTAAAAATACCATCATGGGCCTCTTTAAGAATGTCTCCTTTTAATAACACTAGTCAAGTGTCCGTGCTTTGCAACGGAGAATGAAATAAATAAAATGATTTTTGATAATAACTGGAGTTAGCTAAAAACAAAAAGCTGAAGTTCATAGTTGAAATACTGAAACACAAAATTAAAAATGTCCAAACTAACAAACAAAAGATATTCTACATCTCTCAATACCTACATGGATAAGTAATCTGCACATGATTCAAAATTGTCATATTCTCCATGTTCAGCCACACGAACGTCACTATGCAAAATGAGATCAATTGGTTCAGTTCTTTCTTAACCGTGGCTTCACTGATCACTGAAAATAATCAAACAAACAAGTATGTGGTTAGATATATGACTAAATAAATATTAAATATTTAGATAAATAAGAAAATATATTTACAACAATGTACATCTATCCCTTTACATTCAAAACATTATATTGAAATACACAACTCTGAAAAAAGGAAATGAAATTTTAGACCCTAGAAAGATGTAATGTCCTTTATACCCCTCCCTTCTACATTTTCTTCAAAAAAATTCCAAACTACACTCCACTTTTTTGTTCTACACAAGTTGTACATAAGTTGTGTACACCCTAAGGGCCTGTTCGGTAACATGGGAATTTTGTGACAATGGGAATTTTTAATATGGTAATGGGAATTTCAATTTGTCAAAACCAAAGTTATTTAACTCATGGAAAATTTTAGAATATAGGTGTTCAGCAAATACATGAAAAATTTGTTAGGATGTTAGTTTTTATAGAAGATGTAATACTACAATTAAACTATATTAAGTTTATTGATACTAATCACTGATTATAATCAATATAATTGTATATATCAGATTCTAAAAAAAATTAAATGAGTGAATTGACTATATATACATTGCAAAGTGATAACAGATAGGAACTTAACTTAAAAATTAATCTTGTGTTTTGTTCAATTAAAATTTATTGTACATTTTAAATTCTGTTTTGTTTAATTATTTTTAATTTCATAATTAATCAATTATTATTGTACTGTTGAAATGCAATTTGAAGTTATTATTAGCCTTGTGTTTCAATTTTGTATCTATGTATTTTAAACTATTTTAGCTTAATTACAATTTAATGATATAATTGGGTCATGTCATTGATAATCTCATGTGCAAGTTAAGTTTAGTTTAATTAATTTAGTAAGCACTGATAAGTATAATCCCTCTTTTAATTAATTAATAAGCAAGTTAACTATCTCTTATAAAATCATAAATCATGTAGTTTAATTATTGCATTAATTTATGATTGAACATTGATAGGTTCAGCTGAAAAATGTAACATATTCCTCTTATTGCAAGAGCTGCGCCATTTGGGAAAAAAAACAGAGCTCTCAGTAAATTATTTTTTCTCCTATAAAATTTGAAGCGGACAAGGGATATAAACCCATAGAAATTGTAAAATGGAAAATAAAACTTCAACACCGAACAGCTAAAAAGGAAGAATACCTATATACACAAAAAAAACCATGGTAATTGAGCCATGTTCACTCCCAAATGAGAGGTACAGAGTTTCACCACAGCCTAAGCTGTGGAGTTTAAACCCTATTCAATCTCTTGGACGAAGGTTGCAAGTGCACAACCCTGTCTTTGTAGATAGAACGGGTGTCGATCCTCAGGGACGGACTATTTACTGAATTTTAACTAATCCTAGCTAGGTACTAGAAGTTGAATGATTGGGTTTTGTTTAACTAATCCTAAGTTTTATGAACAAGTGAACAAATGAGACAAAAGAATGTATGAACAATTTCAATTATCAATGTATGAACAAGTATGAAAGAATCAAGTAAATGTTTGTATTTTGTACTGTGGTATAAAAGGGCGTTTCAAGGGTTTCAGATTTCATCTTCAACTTTGCTGCTCAAGACCTGTCACGCGACCCGCATGCTCTCGCATGCGACCCATATGACGCGACCCGCATGCTTTCGCATGCGACCCGCTTGGCCTTAAGCGCCCTGAACCTGGCACGTGACCCGCAAGCTGTGGCTTGCGACCCTCGTGATGCGACCCGCGTGATATGTCACGCGACCCGTATGGCCCTTGAGCTGAGTCTGCACATGTCAGAAACTTGTTGTTTTAAGTCGTGTAAGGCTAGACTGACCGTACCTAGTGTCACTGAACCTCAACTTTCGTGTGTTGGCTTAGCAGACCTGGTTTGGAATTGCAATTTCACCTTCTCAGGTCTAATCAAGCTGTTTGATCTAAACCTAAGTTCTCAATTCTGTTTACTAAAGGTATCTACAAGCTGAAGTAGAAACTTTCACCTTTCGGCTACTCATTGATCTACAAGCTGAATAGAAACTTTCACCTTTCGGCTACTCATTGACCTCACCTTTCGGTTCTCAGACCTACCTCAGGTACTTAACCTAATTTGCAAGAAATATCAAGCCTTTGGTACAAGAAGAAATGCCAAAGGCATTCAACAGTAAGCAATCAAGAATCAAACAATTCAGATCAAGCAATCTCAAATAATACTAGAATCAAAGAAACACGAAATAACAATAAGAATCAATCCATATGCATCATCAAACAAAGTATCAGACTACAAATCCAAACCCTCGAAACTACAAGTCTACTCAGACATGAATAAAATCAAAGTAAAAGAAAGAGAGAGGATGCAAATCATAGTGAGAGAAGGAGGAGGGAAGAGGATCGAGGCTTCTGGAATCTTCTTCTCCAAGTCGTGGCTCCAGATCAGCTCCAGATCGCCTCTCCCCTTCCCTGGCGCCAATCTCTCACTTCAAAACCTATTAGATCCCCTTTTTCGTGAAAGTGTCGGGGGTCCCTTTTCTCAATTCGCGTCAGGCCTTATATAGGCATCCTAACGGGCTTTAATCAGGCCCTGGCACAATCAACTCGACGCGGGTCGCGTGCCACCTCATGCGGATCGCATCGAGTGGAAGTGAGCAGTGAGGTTTGGCTCAGATTGTAGATCTTCTCGCAAGCTTTCCGAAAAGTGGTCATACGCTCAAAACGGAGTTACGAGTCAAAAGTTATGACTGTTTTAAGTTCGGTGCTGAAATTTCAGGATCTGATGCGACCCGCGTGAGATCTGACGCGGGTCCCGTGGGGGAAGTCAGAACTCTGCCTGCTTTGCCTGTTTTTGCCTATTTCCTGCAAATCAACCACAAAACTGCAGCAGTACCATATTCTATTGATTTTCAATGTAAACTATGCAATTTAGTGGTCGAAAACATAAGGTCTGGTCTGAAAATAGGTCGAAATAATAGATGAAATATAGACATATCAAGCCACCGACCAGACCCTAAGGGCCCGTTCGGCAACGGCACTGTTGCCGTGGGAAAAAAAAAATTAACTCTTGAGTGAATTTTTTTTTCCCACGGTGAACAGTAAAAAGTAGTTCAAAATTGTTGATTCCTATTCCCATTCCTATTCCTTAGCATGCCGCCGAACAGGGCCTAAAGGTATTAGAGTACATGGGATTGTTTCATACTCCTCCCTTTCTTCTATACTCTTCATGAGGTTTTTCTTCGCTTTTGATCCCATTGAATCACTAGTTGAAACCTTCAGTCACCGGAGCACAATCTTGTACTTCTCTGAAACTTCGCCTTCATATTGCTTTGGTAAAATCTTTGACAATAGCAAAGATGGGAATTTATTATTGGGTGTTTTTCTTAAGATTTCTTTGTTGACTAAAGAACTATTCACTATGCTATCAGCTGCAGTAGTTTCCAAACCGTAGTGTTGCTGCCACGCGATGAGCAGCACATCGCAGATAGGATGTAGGGAAATGCTGGAACTCAAAACTAAGTTGACCTTGTAAAGTTGTCACTCGTCGAACACAAAAGTTTTGCTCTCGTAGTATTTCATTTCACTTGCTTCCTCCTTTCCATTCCGTTTCTGCACACAATTTCATTTTAACTAATAAGATCCTAGATTAAAAAAGAACTGACACACCAAATAAGAAAGTTAAAATTCAATAGATTGTAATTGGAGATATAAAGCATGCAAAATCAGAAAGAGAGGTGTGTGTATATCACCTGATACCCAGAAAATACTGTACACTGCATACCAGATGTAAGAAGAAGCGTACGACTCTCATGTTTGTAAACATACCAGTTCACATTCAATATTTGATCTCCATAATATGCAAACTATTCTGCTCCGGATCATATAAGAGCATTTATATACCACTACATTAAAGAAAAAAAAAACAATAAGACAGGTACTTAAAAAAAATATACTAATGATATCAGTAAACAATGACAATACTGTTGGGAGTTTTTCGGAAAAGAGGAAAAACAGAAAATAGGGCAGCAGCCGAAATTTCTCATAACTCCATTTTTTTTTTCATTAATTAATTAATACAAACAGATCTACTATTTATAGTGGTGCATATCCATCCTTTCGCACCCCACTAACCCCACTAACTTTGCTATAACTAACCTATAACCAACCCACTACTTGACTACTTTTCTGCACATGTCTAAATAGACAACTTGCTGTCCAAGTTTACAATTAACTCTAATTAACTCTAAACAGAAAAATAAAAACTGCTCTAAACCGAAACTTCTAAAAACTGCATCTGATACGGTTCGTATTGGACAATACGGTCCGTATTCATTTCGGACTTGGATTATTTTCAACACCCCCCCTTAATCCAAAGTCCAGCACATTCATCATGTCTTGACACCAGTTGAACTTCTCACGTGGGAGTGATTTGGTCAGCACATCTGCAACTTGCTGATTCGTGTTCACATACTGCAACTCTATCATCTTTTGCTCAATCAGATCTCGTATGAAATGGAGCCGAGTGTCTATGTGCTTTGTTCTGTTGTGATGCACCGGGTTGTTACTAATTGCAATTGTCGACTGATTATCACAATAGAGTATTGTTGCACCTTTCTGCTCACAATCTAACTCTTCCAATAAGCGCCTTAACCATACACCTTGGCATGCTGCTGATGTTACTGCATTGTACTCAGCTTCTGCGGTTGATAGTGCGACTGTTGATTGTTTCTTCGAATTCCAACTTATTACACTGTTGCTGATCCCAAGGTTATGCAACTGTTGATCCTTCTTTGGCAACGTCTCTTCATAGTTTATGCCTTGCTTTTGTGCATATCCTTTTGCCACTAATCTTGCTTTGTATTTTAATACACTGCCATCTGGACCAAATTTAGTCTTGTAAACCCATTTAACTCCAATTGCATTGCGATCTTTTGGTAATTCCACCAACTTCCAGGTTTGGTTTTGCTCGATTGAACTCATTTCTTCTTTCATTGCTTGCACCCATTCCTTTCTTTCTACGGCTTCTTCATAGGACAATGGATCTGCTACATACATAACCTGAGTTGCTTCATACAATTCTTGTAAGGATCGTATCTTTCTTCCTTGTGTATCCGGATCAACCATCCGATGTGATGTGCTACTCGAGCTTGGACTGCTTTGCGCCTGCTCACTGCTGCCTTCTTCTTCTTCATCTTCTATTTCTGCTATTGGTGTGTTGTCTTTCTCCATAGACCAACTCCAACTAGCATTCTCATCAAACATGATATTTCTACTGACTATAATCTTCTTTGTCACCGGATTAAACAACCTATAACCTTTAGATTGTATGCAATACCCAATGAACACACACTTTTCAGATTTTGAGTCCAGTTTCTTTCGGTTTTGGGCACTTATGAGAGTGTAAGCAATACACCCAAAAACACGCAAATGCCCCACACTGGGCTTCCTTTCAAACCACGCTTCAAATGGTGTTTTGTTCATCACTGCCTTGGTCGGTGACAGATTTAGAACATATACCGCTGTTGCTACTGCTTCAGCCCAAAAATTATTCGGCATACCTTTAGATTTCAGCATACTTCTTGCTAGTTCTACTACCGTGCGGTTCTTGCGTTCAGCTACACCGTTTTGCTCAGGTGTGTATGGAGTGGTCAGCTGCTGTAGCACCCCTTCTTTCTCACAAAACTGCTTGAATTCTTTTGATTGAAACTCACCACCGCGATCTGATCTTAGAGCTTTCAGCCTAGCCCCTGTTTGCGTCTCTGCCATGGCTTTGAACCTTTTCAACAGCCCAAACGCTTCACTTTTATAGCTAAGAAAATATACCCAAGTCATCCTGTTGTAATCATCAATAAACAGCATAAAATACTTGCTTCCTCCCATTGATTCAACCTCCATGGGACCGCACAAATCAGTATGCACCAACTCAAGCACCTTGGTTGCACGCATCGACTGATCTTTTGGAAATGGCAGCTTCGATTGCTTGCCAAACACACATCCTTCACATAACCCGATTTCACCAATTTCGGGTAACCCATTCACCATTTTCTTTTGATTCAACAATCTCAAACCATTCATGTTTAGATGACCATACCTCAAATGCCATAACTCGCTGGAACTAATCTCCTTGGCTGCAAGTGCCTTGTCTTTCACCTTGGTTAGAGGGAACAGGTTGTTTTGTGTCTTCTTGATTGTTGCCATCGTCTGATACGTGGCTGCATCTACAATTCTGCAATTTTCGCCTTCAAACTTGATGGTACACCCGCTGCCCATCATCTGACCGATGCTGAGAAGGTTTTGGGACAGTTGAGGAATATAGTACACATCATGTAGCATCCGTGTTTTGTGACTGCTGGTCTGCACGGCTACTCTTCCTTTTCCTTCAACATGAATCTCTTTATCGTCACCAAGCTTTACTGCCTTCTTGTATGACTCATCTAATTCAACAAATAGATGTTTGAAACCCGTCATATGGTTTGAGCACCCGCTATCCAAAAACCAGATTTGACTCGCATCTGATTCTTCATAGGTTTTGGCCATGAACAACTGTGACTGATTGTTCTTGTCTTCAACAAAACTTGCCTGTCCTTCTTCTCTTTTCTTCTTGTAGCAGTCGGCCTGCACATGACCGGACTTGTGGCAGTAATAGCACTCCACATCTTGACCTTCTTCTCTCTGTTTCTTGTAGCAATCGGCTTGCATATGCCCTTTCTTGTGACAGTAGTAGCATTCTACATCTTTCTTTGGTTGATTAGAATGTGGTTGATTGTAACTCGGCTTGCCTTTGCCTCTGCCGCCTTGACTGCCTCTACCTCTGCTGTAACCTTGGCCTCTACCTCTGCCTTGCTGTTGGCTTCTTGAGGAATCGCCCTTAGAATAGAAAGCCTTGGTGTCATCCTTCACTTCTGATCTGTTGAGACGAACTTCATGGACCTGCAGTGATCCCATCAACTCATCAAACGTGTAAGTGGACAGATCTTTGGATTCTTCGATTGCCGCGACCACATGATCAAACTTGGTTGTTAGGCTGCGCAACACTTTCATCACAACCGTCTTTTCTGGAAGATCTTCTCCACAACTTCGGATTTGGTTGACTATTGTTGTAACTTGCGTAAAGAAGGATTGAACTGACTCGCCTTGTTTCATGTTCAATGTCTCAAACTCCCGTCTCAAGCCCTGCAACTTGATGGCTACCACCTTGGAACTTCCCTGAAATGCGGTTTTCAGAGTTGTCCATGCCTGGTTTGCTGTTTCTGCTGCTGTAATCTTTGCAAACACCGATTCGTGTACGGCTTGCTGAATGAAGAAGAGCGCCTTTGCATCTCGCTTCGCTGTGTCAATTGGTGTCGGATCAGGATTCGGTAATCCCTTGTCTGCTAGTTCCCATAAGCCATGAGATTTCAGCATAGTTCGTATCTTGATACTCCAGAATTCGTAATTCTCACCCTTGAACAAGGGTACCATCTGATTTGACATGCTAATGGTGGTGTTGTTGCCTGCGTCGGCCATGGTCGGATCTGCCTTGATCTCTCACCTTTGGCTTAGTCGGATCTGCCTTGATCTCTCACTCGGATCTGCCTTGATCTCTCACTCAGATCTGCCTTGATCTCTCACCCTCTCACCTTCGGCTTGGTCGGATCTGCCTTGATCTCTCACCTCGCTCTGATACCAATTTTGTTGGGAGTTTTTCGGAAAAGAGGAAAAACAGAAAATAGGGCAGCAGCCGAAATTTCTCATAACTCCATTTTTTTTTCATTAATTAATTAATACAAACAGATCTACTATTTATAGTGGTGCATATCCATCCTTTCGCACCCCACTAACCCCACTAACTTTGCTATAACTAACCTATAACCAACCCACTACTTGACTACTTTTCTGCACATGTCTAAATAGACAACTTGCTGTCCAAGTTTACAATTAACTCTAATTAACTCTAAACAGGAAAATAAAAACTGTTCTAAACCGAAACTTCTAAAAACTGCATCTGATACGGTTCGTATTGGACAATACGGTCCGTATTCATTTCGGACTTGGATTATTTTCAACAAATACATCATGAAAAAACAAACAGTTACTGAAATTGAAGCTTTTTGCAAATGACATCAAACAATTTGTGATATTTGCTCATAGCACCAAAACATTTCTTATATTATGCCGACTTGTGATGCAAAATACATTCTGTCAAATGTTGACTATTTTGCCCCTGATTCCAAAAATGCCATTTTTATTTTTAAAAATGGTCGACACTTGCCGGCGAAATGTCTCCGCAATTGAACCTTGAATCTACCATCAAAAGCATAATTTGGTACAGTAACTAAGCAAAAGAATTGATTTATTTTCTCAAAATTCTAAATATCTAAATATTCGACTAACCTATTCAGTCTAAATTTTATTTTTATTTTTTTTATTAAATGACACAATCAGAACTTCTCAGTTCTCACACAAATCGTCCTGGTACAAAATCACCTTCTGTCTTTTTTGAGAATGTGTGATCCAAAGCTTCTGTCAGTAACAATGGCAAGGAAAATTTGCAAGAGGCCCTTGTATTTTCAGATAATAACTCATCCAAACATTATATGATCAAAAACATTGTAATTGAAATAATGAAAAACATTGTAATTGAAAACAATTGTTCTCGTAATCCCATAACAATTACCAACAAAAGAGAGGCACATACATACTAACAAAAGAGGGACACACACATATCAGCAAAAGACATCAACAACCAAAAGAAACTAAACCCCTAACATAATCATTACTCTTAATTATAAAATAAAGCTATAATATCAACTATTTCCTTGACCGCCTTCTGTCTTTTATAGTAAGCCGCCTTATGCATACGGTTCCTTAAGAGCAAGATGTTGTCTTCTATTGGTTCTAAAGGAATTTTTTCAAACCTCCTCTTCTTATCTTCTATTTCACTAATGGTCAAGGACGATCCTTTCTCTTTCAAGAATCCATCTATTCCACATTCCTACAACACAACATAAAGACACGCTGAAAGTAAATGTAATATTGAAGTAATTAATTTAATTTGTCAGTCAAAGACAACAGAAAATTAAAGGTAGGTAAGACTTTTAATCATGTTTCTCAATATATAGTACCTGGATATTACTTAACATGTTGTCCATGCTGCTAATTAAGCGATAGGCCACCGCAGAATCTTATTACGCATGAACCAAACCTGGACCGTTGTCGGGCTCACTCTCAGTTCCTTGGCAGCTTCTTTTTGTGTTTTTTTAAACAATGAAGCGACCAACTGATATGATAACTCTTTTATTTTCCTCCTAAAAGTTATAAAAAATTTATAATCTTAGAAGTAATACAAGTGAGTTTACCGCAAACCTAAAACATTTTCAGCTACTAAGCATTAAATACTGAATATGAAATTCCTATTTTGAGGATATGGTAAAAACAATGGAAACAATTGGTTTCAGTATTGGTTGAATATGGTACAATAGATGAAACAATTGGTTTGAATATGGTAAAACAGATGACTCTAACGGATGGTAAAACATAAAACAGTGGTAATTGATGATGCTTACTTGGATCACTATGCAATTGATGATGCTTACTTGGCCCACTATGCAAGATATGAAAACAAAAAAGAAAACAAAATAACAAATCGCAAATGATTGAAGAGGTTTCAGCTATTCAACAAAATGCCCACTATTCAATAATTTATCTAATATAAATACGTACCCTCTAAATCTTGATTGAAGAGGTTTATGGCACCATGGGGTTTGAGTGAAGAGGGCGATTGTGCAAATGCAAATCGCAAATGAAAAATCAGATATGCAATTTGAGAGGAGCAAATTTGATTGATATATATAGGTAGAAGAGTTGGTTGAATTTGAATTGGCAATGCCGGGGACAATTACCTGTCAAATCCATTAAGGAGAGATCGAAGAACCAATGTCGTCGTTGATAGAAGAGCCCGCCCAATTTGAGTTGCGCAGAAATTAACCTGTGGCCCCGTTGCAGTGAGGAAGCGTCAAGAGATTGCGATTTGAGAGCTCCGAATTTGAGTTGTGCGGAAATTCACCTGTGGCCCCGCTGCACACTCGCGATTGAGATCGAAGGAAGGGTTTCAGTGAGGAAGCGTCAAGAGAAAAAGAAAAATGAGATCGTCAGGAGGTAAAAAAAAGTCAAAAACGTTTGGAGAAAAAAGAAAGAGATAGATTAATGAAACCATTATTATGTAGTTTTTTATGTGGCGGGTATGTTTCTAATTAAATTTAGATTTCTACACGCTTGACAACATGAAATAGATGCATTAAATCAAATTCTTTTCAAAGACTGAGATTGAGATGTGTTTTGATGAGTGGCTAAGATTTATCTAATGAACGGCTCAGAATTTTGTTTGGATAAATATATGGTTAGAACCTAAAATTTTTAACGTGATATTAGTAGTGAGGATATACAACCGCAATAAACAACATCGAACTGGAGAGGATCACGATACGTAGTAAATCAGAGACGTTGCCTTCTTTACTATTATTCGCAACCGTATTGTGTAAGGGCATTTTGGGAAAAAAAATTCATATTAATCAGACCATATTTTTCCAACACTGAATTTATTCAGTTCTTAGTTACATCAATTATACTACTATAGTATTGATTTTCATTTTTGTCAAACCAAATTAAAGATGCATGTTACATACCCATAAAAAAAACATTTGATTAATTTGGTATATTCAGTTTATTTAATTCTTAATTGTCAAAACTGAATCATAAATTGAAAACCGAACTACAACTGTATTAAATCCAATCCAATCGAATCAAATAAACTAAATATTTGTACCGTTTTGTCCTAAATGAATTTGAAAATTAAACAAGCTGAACCATTTGAACACCACTAAACAAAGGCATCAAAAAATTCATTGTGAAGCCAAGGTGATAGTGACAAACTCATAATTCGGCAATAATTTAGTGAAGTTTAGAAATTCGTAATTCAAATAAAATGTGAAAATATTTTTTTAATAATAAATATAAATATGTTAAAAATTTAAAGTATAAAGAAATAAATTTTTGGAATAATCCAAAAAGAATTTTGGTATAATTCAGAAATAATTCGTAAATAATTAATTGAGAAAATTTTGAAAATGATCATTTAATTTGTCTATTATTTTCAAAGGTACCGAAAGCAAATCATTCGCAAATTATTCACAAATCTTGTTACTATGCTTAGGCCTTAAATACTGTATTTAACCTGCTGCACAGTTCGAAACATGGTATGCTTGAATAAATGCAAATAGCACTAACATTAAAGTAATGTTATTATTTTTATTCATATGCAATTTAAATGTATTTCACTTTTCAAAATAGTATTATTAGTGTTATTTTATGTGCCCGGCTAGCACAATATTTAACATCAACTTTAAAACTTATCAAATTAACTTCAAATTGTGAATTCAAACCGTTCAAACTGATTTACTTCATTATTTATATGTTTACATGTAAGATTTATAATTTTTCGAATTTATATAGTATCAAGTCAAGCGGTCAAATATGAAAGTTCTTAAGTTAATTTCAATGCAATCATTTTTTAATATTTTTGACCGCTTGACTTAATACTAAAATAAATCGAAAAAATAATTTTTTTGCATGTAACGTATCACACTCATAAAATAAATCAGTTTGAACGGTTTGAATTAGTCGTTTGAACTATATCCAATAAGTTTGAGAATTAGTGTTATATAACGTATACCGATGTCATATACTAACCAGACTATCTCTCTTTGGCCATTAATATAGCTTGTATTATTAAGCTAAGAAGATAAGCAAAATCTTTGTATCTTATTTTATTTTATGCAGAATAAACTAGACAGCTAGTTTCTCCAATACATACATATATATATATATATATATATATATATATCTAATAATACATGCAAGCAGCTAGCTAGCTTTTCCATGTATATATGTTTTCATTTTTTTTTTTCCATTTCATCACTTTAATTAATTATACTAATGCCGCCTCAATTTATTCTTTCTCTTCCTTCTGACCTTGAGATCTCTTCTTGTAGTTTAAGGAATGCTGCATTCTCCAAAAAATTACCCACAATTAAAATCTTCATAATTAAGATCATAAAGAAGTTGGTACACATATCTGATGGATCAAGTTGTTTGGTACCACAAAATTCAAATTGTTTGGTACCCTGCATAACTTAAACGCGAGGCTAATTTATTCCAATAATTGTTTTTGCTACAGTGCATAACTTATCTGCCAGGCTAATTTGTTAGCCTCGCAGATACCTCTTTATCCTCAAGCGTGTTTTTCATTATTGCCGACCCAATTAAATTAGCCTCAGTAATAACTTATCCGCGAGGTTAATTCAACTTTCGTGGCAGATGCATATCATTAGCCTCGCAGAAGCCCGAATTTCTTGTTGTGAGTGTAATTAGTGTACACAAATTCACCTGTTACAGTTGAAGTCCGTGGTGATAGAGAAGGGCAATGGTGTGCCACAGGCAGCAGGGAGGTTCACAACAGCATCATCCTTAAGCCCCGATATTTGGCCTGCCGCCTGCTTCACGCAACTGCACGCAAAGCGACGCTCGGTTGTGTTTTTCGGCAATTTCCTCAGCTGCTTGACCCCAGCACAGCACGATCCAGATGGCGCCTTCTCTTCCCCAGTTAGGTATCCCACACAGGGCGCCACACAGAGGTCCACGTCACCGCATGACAAAGCGTTGGTTGGTGATGCAACCAAGTAGGCCACTGCAAGGACGACAAGCAGAGCTGCGGCGACACCCTTCATGGTAAATTGGTGTGTTTTGTAATTACTTTTTCTGATTAATTTGCTGGCTTGCTGTTATTTGAATGATGGTGGTCTGTTTATAAAGGTGAGGGGGGAGATGATGCCAAATAGAGTTTGTTTGTAAAATGGAACCATACCAGTTGCTTCTTAGCTTATTGTTCTGAAAACAGAAAGAAAGATATGGTGATATATATATATATATTCAAGATAATGTAAGTTCGTTACAAAAGCTGAAGAATCAATTTATATTTATCAGAGCTCGCTTTTTAATTGTGCTTGATTCTAATAAGCTTGCATACAAGTTAACCGATCCAATTATATGTTTATTATCCAAATTATGAGTGAGACTATATATGGTATCAGGCATAGCGCGGATTGGTTCATACTATGGATCAATATCTTTGTTTTCAAAGCTCGAATAATCGATATGAACTGTTTAACATGACTTTCTTATAAAAATATACTTGCTGACTAAATTTTACATTTTTTTTAGAATATTTTTACTATTTTGTTAGGTGGGTAGAAAATCACTATTTTTAAATAATCTAGAAGTTTTAGATCAAATGATTTTCTACCTATCTAAAAAATAGTAAAATATTTGTAAAAAAAAAAGTAAAATTTGATCTACAAGTACATTTTTATATTGAGATCATATTGAACGGTTCAGATCCACTATTTGGACTTTGAAAATAGAGATATTGATTCGTAGTACAAACCAATCTGCGCTATGCATAGTACCACAGCCTCAATCCCAAATTATTATTACTTGCTATATATTAATTAGTTCAAGGAAACTTATAATTTGTATTTAGTCCAATAAGCCTTCTTTTCAGGCAATGTTAACATCTTTTGTATTACTTGCTCCAAAGGTGATCAAAGGATCAAGCATTAATTGGCCATGTGTTGTGGTTAAATTTGATAAAAGAAGGCTCATTTTCCAAATTACAATTTTGTGGGATTCCGTATAAATTATTATTGTTGTGGTCCTAAAACATGTGAAATTATTTTGAAAGTCTATAGATCATTAAGCAAACCCCTTAAATTATTGTACATAGATCCATTAACAATACAAATTAGGTGACAGCCTTGGCTTAGCAACGGCTATGAGAGGCTGAGCTTTAGGCATAGTCATACCATACACCTCCTGTGTGTCTATCTCTTCTGGTCGCACTCCGCCTGGTGGTGACCAATCGAAGCAATGAAACAACCTCGCTAAAGCCATGAGCACCATCGTTGTACCAAGAGGTGCGCCAGGACACTTTCTTTTACCAGCCCCAAACGGTAAAATTTTGAAGTCGGGCCCGTGGCTTATCTCAACCCTCTTATCACCATCCTCCAAGTGTCTCTCCGGCCTAAATTCTTCAATGTTATTCCACACACGCGTATTTCGGCCTAATGCGTGTGTATTAATGAAAATGCGGGTCTTGGCCGGTATGTCATATCCTCTGATTTTGGTCGGTTTTAATGATTCATGAGGGATTAAAAAGGGACCAGCAGGGTGCATGCGGAATGTCTCTCGAACGATAGATCGTAGATAGGGTAGTTGAGCTAAGTCAGACTCTTGGACCATGCGGTTGGGTCCCACAACAGAATCAAGCTCGGATTGGACCCGTTTGAGCACATGAGGATTTCTGATCACCTCTGCCATGGCCCACTCATTCGTCACAGACGATGTATCAGTAGCAGCTGCAATCATGTCCTACATGAAAAATGTATATGGTTTTTACTATTAACTATTCATATTTATATGTAGCATGACCAAAAATGATTTTGATTAACTCTGATATAATGAGACAGTAAATAACATTATCTTTTAAAGTGAAAACCTTGTGCAAGATTTAGAAGTAGAAAATGGATGGCATCACCTACCTGCATGAGAGCTTTGATCTCGACATCATCCATGACCGCTTTGCCATTATCCCCTGGCAAAGAAAGAAGCACATCAACAAAATCCATCTCCACTTTGCTCCCATTATCATGATCATTAGCAGCATTATTATCATTGTCTCTCTTCCTCTTTCTTTCTCTTCTCTCCCTATGCTCATCAATTATCTTCTGGTGAAACTCGTCTATTTTTTTCTCCACCTCTCTCATCTTCTTTTCGCATCCATACAGGTCGATCCACCTCCAAGCAGGTATATAATCCCCCAAATAAATCAAACCCAACAACCAAAACAGTTCATGTGTTATATGCATGAATTCCATTGCCTCGTTGGGTCCCGCCGAGCCAGTACCAAAATATTGTTTCCCTAGTAGCATCCTAGTAACATTATTCATAGAAAAGGCGCCAAGAATCTCCCTTAAATTAACGGGCTGCCCTTTCTGGGCCTGGCCCCACACAGACCTGACCAAATGCTGTGCCTCCTCGGCCCGATGTGACGAGAAGGACTCCAGCCGCTTGGTTGTTAACAAATGCTCCATGCAAATCCGCCTCATGCGCTTCCAATGTGGTCCCAGGGGGGCCAATGCCACGTCACCGCAACGGTACGCCAGGTGCACAGCTGCGAGTGTACTTGGCCTGGAAGCGAAAACATCGTCTTGTTTGAGAAGGATTTCCCGGATTACATCTGGATCATCCGTTGTGATGGCATCAACGTTGCCTAGCTGGAGATAAACTAACGGGCCATATTCGGTGCAAAAATTTGCAAAGTCTCTATGAGGGAGGGGACCCAGGTGTAAGAGGTTACCAAAAATGGGCCACCGAGGCGGTCCCGGTGGTAGCCTTAGATTTGAGGTGTGAAACTTTCTTCTAAAAATGTTTGAGATAAGAATCAATGAAGAGAAAACTATGATCAAAAGGAGGATATCCATGTAGACTGGAATTAACTTCCTTTACTTGTTTCTCAATAAAGAAAACAGAAACACTCTTGGAGAGGATTTATTATTAGTGTAGAGGTTTGTCATGATTTATGTGTTTGTCAATGTAGTTAGTTCCCATGAGAAGGATGATACCTTTAGGACATAATCTTGGCATGGAGGGTACAACAATATTAAATCGAGGCTATTTTGTCATAACATGCATTATGTCAGTGTTTCTAAGTTGGGTTTGGTTTTAGTCAACCAGGGTCAAAATAAAAATCCAATAACATAACTATTACAAAAAAAATCGAAGTAGAACTAATTTAAGTTCAATCTGTATAATATTTATATCAATTGTAGTCACGATTGCTTGTTACACTGTTATACTACCTTTTTTTCTCTTTTTTTTTTCTAGTATCTATAGGATGTTGTCGTATATTCAAACAATTCCTTGCATTCATAGCTTGAGTAGAACTAGGGTGTTCCTAAGTTCACCAAACCCCTTTGTGAACTCAACTCTAAACCTATCGGATTGACTTCAAACGATGAATTCAAACTGTTAAAATTCTTCTATCTTACGAGTAATGCATCTACATGTGAAAATTTTAAAATTTTAAATTAATTTTGTATAGAGTTAAGTGATCAAAAGACGTTCAAAAAATGAATGCATTAAAATTAATTTATAAACCTTCTAATTTTGACCACTTGACTTTATACTAAATTAATTCGAAAGTTTAAAATTTTCACATGTAGACGCATCACCCGTAAGGTAGAAGGATTTCAACGGTTTAGATTCGTCGTTTGAAACCAATCCAATAGGTTTTAGAGTTGAGTTCACAAAGGAGCTTGGTGAACTTAGGAACACCCTAGTTCTACTCTTCATAGCTTATATATTTCCTGTAACTTTCTCCAATTCCTAGAGAAAAATATAGCAATTGGTCAGCAGTTTAACTTCCCAAAATGAAATTTGAAAATTGTTTTGTAAAGTCCTGTTTGAAACATGAAATTCTAGGCGTGTCGGTAGTTAATTACTGATGCATATAATTTTCTTAGTGAGGCAAACCAGCTAAAAATTAAAAATGGCACAGAGAAGGCCCCCAACAGAAATTTTTCCCCTCTTCCTAACTCTTAACTTTACAAAGTAAAAGTGTCCTTCTACCCCTTGGGGCAACTTGGGGAAAAAATAACAAGATAACAAGTAATGTTTGATTAAAATACTTAGAAAAGATTTTTCATACCACCAGAGCCTTTAACTTCAATTGTAGAATCTCCTCCACCTTAATAATAGAGAAATCTTGCAATTTCTCCAATTTGCAAAATTGAACCCAAAACAGACAATCTACACGCGTACAGGACCCCTCTTCAATAAAAGAGCAGAAGCCAGGAAAACCACTCTTTTATCTTTAGCTGACACAAATCCCGTTGCAATAACCATATTCCGGCTACTACACATTGATGGATTACATTCACAATTTCATATATCTACAGCAATTCAATGAACCAAAACAAGTAACCTAATGCGAGGTTTGAGGGGGGTTATCTGAAATTACAGCAGTGGGCCCGGCCACGAGACAATTTGTTCCATAGACAGAGCATCTGTCGAGGGGACTGGTAGTGTGCAGTCAAATAGTTCTCCAAGCAGCCATACTGACAGAATTTCCAGCTATGGGAGTACTGGACTGGATCAGTAGAGTTCAATTTCTCCACCCATAGACCCATGCTAACATCTTCCATTTTAAATAACTACATCACATACAGAAAAATGAAAAGATAAATTAATAAATAAATACATACTAAAACAAGAAATTTTCTGTTGTATCACACAAAATATGTTGCATAATATAGCATGGAATATGTCATCTTTGCCACCTCTCATAATTTTTCCAAAAGATTTGAACCATTATCCTCTTATCCTTTCAGAACAAATAACAAATAGAAACAAGATGCAGGAATTTGGCCATCTTTTCGAGAAATTGGAGAAGTTACAAGCACAGAGGATATCCTCAATGCTTGTGAGGGCATACATACTTTTGTGATGACCCTCTTTGCTTCGGATCTCCCCAAGGCCCCAATAAAATCCTCTTCCATATTTCTTTATTTTTATGAGGGCATTAGCCAACAAAAAAGAAGTTAACACTGTTTTCATGCCCAATTTGTCAGAAAAGAGAAATCAGTCAGGGTTACCCCCCCCCCCCCCCCCCCCCCCCCCCCCCCCCTCTCCTACATGCTCTCTCACGTAGATTGGGGGGCAACTTGGTCTTTCAATGTCCATGAACAATGTGGAAGGGATCGTTGGGGGATGTTCTCGATGCTTGTTGTCGGACAACTGAGATCTCTTGTTATGCCATGAGAGAGAGAGAGAGAGAGCCCCTGTCAAGTTTTCAAAAAAAAAAAAAGAGAGAGAGGGAGAGAGAGACTGACCCTTAGGCTCTGATTTGCATGCTGAGAAACTATAAATTGGGCTATATCGCGTGAAATAACATATCCAGGTCCATTTGCATATGGCGGATATATATTTTCTGGCCATTCCTACATTAAGCATTCAAAAAGATTAGTGTGCATGAGTTCCATTTTAACATGAAGAGATTGTTAGGTCGATTGAAGTGACAAGATAAAAAGAAACTCAAAATGCCAGACTTCGAATGACCAATTTCAGCTTTACTATGAACTCCTAAAACAGTTATTTGAATAAGTTGAAAAGTGACTGCACGGAGAGAGAGAGAGAGAGAGAGAGAGAGAGAGAGACGGATTCGTTGTTTATGTGTACGTGTTGGATGCTATGGAAACAGCGTAACAATCGAGTATTCTCTGGAACTTTAACACCACCGGAGATCATAGTGAATCGAATTGTTGAGGAAATGCTACTGTGGCTGAAAAGTTGTGCTTTAGGAAGGACAAAACGAGACCATACTCTCATTGCAGAACCTGATTAGACTGTAGGTTGACAGCTCAGGTGGTCACCGGTTCATGAAAGATAATCGGGACCAGAGTTTCTAGTTTGTGGTTTTTTTCGGTGCCCTAGATGGGGGTTGTAGATGTTAGATGTTTTACTTTTCATGCAAATCGGATGTAAAACAAAACTCTTTACTTGTTCAATAAAATCACCCTAGGCAGCCTCTGCCAGGATTTTAAAAAAAAAAGAGAGAGAGAGAGACTTGACAGGGAGCTTTTCCTTTATCCGACCCACCACATACTACCAAGAGTCAGATTAATATTAGTTGGGATCAGGCAAAATAATGCCAGTTCCTCTCATCACTCCAACCAAAACTGTAATATTTTTAATCAACCTGCTCTTTCTAGGAAGACTTTGAATGAGTTGTTCCAAGGACAGGTATAACTAGTGATAATAAATACAAAACATATTAAAAACAGAAAAAATATGTTAAATATTAAAAAAAAAATAATAATTCACAACAATGAAAAAGTAATTGTACCTCAAAAGAGACAGCCCATTTGCCGGATCGAAGGGGCCTATGCAAGAGATTGAGGTTACCCAAATAAAGGGGTCTTCTAGTAGAGATTAATTTTATTCTTCCCATAATGAAATTTACGCGAACAAATGTGTCATCGTCACACTTCATTATATATGCCGCAGAGATGTTTTTCACCTGCAAGTATTTGTTTCTGTAGGCTTAACAAGTTGTATGAGTCTTGGTGTTGTACAGATCAATTCACATCTATTTCGTTCTATAAGGAGGGACCTGGTAGCCCACAAGAGCTGATAATATCACCTCAACTGTGCATTACATATATTATGGCAACAGGCCTCCTAAAATATAATAACATCTCCTATTTCCTCGGTCTTTTCTATCTTGAGAAGATTACTCAAGAAACCCCTCCCACCTCACATCCTCCCCCAAGAAAAGATGAAGGAAAGAGCGGTTGCTTTGGATCATTTCAATAACCGAAAAAAAGAAGGCGCAAACGGTTTTTATTTCTCATATCTTATCCATCAGCACACAAGATACTTCCCCATTTTGCATAAATATATATTTTGTTTAAAGACCAAATACTAAGACGCATATAATTACTATTGTTGGTTTAATCTTGTATTAGTATATCATGTATGAATAACGAGTATTTAGACCAATCGATGTAGAAAAAGTAAAGAGAGATAGAGAGACCCCATATTCACAGATGGCTATGGTTTTAAGAACAACAAGCTCGTAGCGGTCTATAAATGGTAAAATCACAATATCTCCAAAGTACTCGGCCTCTTTCTTCAGTACTGCATTCACTTCTTTCCTCTGATTCTGCACAAAAATTGCAAACCAACAAATCAATACAAGGATATTACCCAAGATGTCATGATTTTGATTGGACCTTGTCTATGGTACCAGTATACAACTAAGTGATATAGAGACTGAACCAAATGACAGCAGTCAAGTTATGCACATTCAGCATTATTATGTACCAATCCATACTGGAATAAAGCACACAGTCCTTGTGGATAGCAGCATGTACAATAAGTACCACTAAATGCTTCCTTTATCTCCACTTAACAGTACAAAAGCCCCAAAAAGGTACATATCAGCAGCTCAACACCATACCAATTCCCTTACCAGAGCAATAAAAAATCTTGCAACCACATTAGAAGATTTGATATCCTTGTATTGCATCCATGTCTTTCTTATTGCCATCCTCTCAGCAAAGTGGTTTGAGGCTGAAAGAATACCAATAAACAAAAACACTGGACCCTTTGGCAGAGGCGGCGCCCGCCACTCATCTGACATTTCTATGACTTGCTTGAGAGAGAAGCTTGGATGAGTAGCAGGAAGTGCAGTTGCATACACCGAGTGTATGTCAACATCTCCCTGTATCGCCAATCCAGTTGCATCCTCTAGTGAGAAACCCTAGAAGTGATAGAAGAAACTATAAGTGGCAGTTCAAATGCATACTATTCTAGTCACGAAAAGCAGCCAAAATAAAAACAAAAGAATTACCGGATGATAGGGAAAAGAAGTGATGTGTCGGCCACCAACCAAAATGTGGTAACCCTCCACTCCAGCTTGTATGGTAAGTACAAACATTCTTCCCTCGACAAAAGGGAAAGGCCAAGTCATAGCTGGCTTCTTTGCTCGGCCAATAAATCTCTTTAACCATGAAGTTGACTTTGACTCCTTGGAATCCGTAACATCATCTTGGGCCCACTTCTCACATTTAATGAACCCATCCACTACACACATAAATTGTATTCTTTTAAAAATGCAATTAAAAGAGGATTTTTTTTTATCAAGGGTTAAAGGTCAAGCCACCCAACTATTTAATATCTACAAGAGATCCCCCATCCGGGTTCAAAAGAAAGGATTTAAAATAAGTTACATCATTAAAGAACCCAAAAATGGCCGTCCTGTCTATAACTGTACCTTTAATTTATAGTTATGATCGTGAATTGGCAAATAGTATGTGCCAGGAAAAGACCGTGAATTGGCAAATAGTAGTATCTGAATGATATGTATGATTTGTAGCAGCACCCAAGTGCAAATCTGGTACTGACTGGTGAAATACACACCAGTACCACAAACAAAGTACAGCTACCAAAAATCAACAAGTATGACTAGACCAAAATCAAGTACCAAAACAAGTGTCACCAGTACCACAGCAAAATTGCCATACAACACAAACCAAGTACCAGAATTGGTACAAGTACCATTGGCAGCATTAGTACCTCTGTCATCTTCGTCCTGTGAGGGGGAACCATTGCATCGCAATGCGTGTCCCCATTGCATCCTATAACACGTGTTGTGCTCAATCACAGGCCTCTTATTCCAATCCCCTCTTACTCTCGGGTTAAGATGGAGTATCTTCGGTGCATCCTCTCCATCAACAGCTCTCAGCCCTTGCAATTCCACAGCAAATTGAGATACCATCACTGTATCAGTACCAGTACCATATACAAATTCTTCATGGGCCACACGAGGTGTGCCGACCAGGGTTATGGCAGACCCAGCAGACAATCCACACGGAAGGAAGACCATTCGGTCAGTACCAATCTCTGTACCAGTTACTGAGACACCAGAAGGACAGCTTGGGTCATTTTGTCTACCCAAATTGGATAGTTGGTCGTCGAAGTTTGAACCATTTAGTTCGAAATTTCCTATTTCTAACCATGCCTTTTGACCAAGGATCCATGCCTCCTCGGTCATTTTCTCAAATTCAGTTAAATTTAAGCTTTCATTGTGTGTGTTTTTGTTATGGTGCCAAACAGGTCTAACAAGTAGGAGATCTCCTGTAGACAATTGATTGCGGTGTGTACCAAGGCTGAGTGTATCTTCTAGTATCCTATGGTGTAAAGTGTTACGGTGCATCGGTTCCGTGGAGATTGCAGGAGTGTCTAGGCCAGTGAAGGTATCATCACCACTGATCTGAACAGCAATCTCGAGGAATTTGTGAAATTGAAAGGAGAGAATGAGGAGATATAGAGATCCAACAAAAAGTAGAACATGGGATAATCTCCACCTTCTCATTGGAAAAATATGAATTAAAATGAGAACTAGACTAATCTTTTTGGGGCATCAGACCTAAACTAGTAGGAAGTCTGAATCATTCCACTTCTTCAGGAAACCCTAGAGGCATGATCTACTTTATCCAACAGCATTTCGTGAAGATTGAGAACTCGTTCCAAAATGCACAATTTTGATATTTTTATGAACAGTTTCAGTTATGAGAATCTGAAATGACATCAAAGATTGACGCTGGGGAAGTAGACATGAGAGAAAAATAAGCGAGCTTCAGGAATTTGAGCGGAGAAAAATAGAAAAGTGGGATCTTTCTCAGTTCAATAAATGAAGAAAGATCTACACTTGCGAGAATAAGGAGTTCATTAAGACTAAATTAGAGAATAAGAAGTTCATTAATTGAAGCAATTCGAAGAATTCCAAATGGGAAATTTAGATTTCTCATTTCTGAGAGAAACCTTTCCGGAATTTTAACAAGGAAAAGGAAAAGGAAAAGGAAAAGGAAAAGGCGACTGGACGAGTAAGTGACAATAGTGACAATGGAAAAGGAAACAGCGCAAAACACGGAGGCAAGGAAGTTGTACAATTTTACTTTATAGTCCAGTCCTTATACAAAATTACGACGAGAAAGAAAAATTGGTAATATCTTCATTTTCCATCCTCTTTTGTTTAGTTGAATAACAAAAATACTCTTGAAGAAAAATTGTTAACTCTGATTCTCTCTCCGGAGAGAACCTGATGCCCATCGGACCTACTTTTAGGTTCAACGAGCATAATGACCGTCCGATCTAATTTAAGATTTGCGCACGAATTGAAACAGACACGTACGAAGTTTAAAACATTTCACACGAATCTTAAAGCAAATCGATGGTGATTAAATCTATCAAATCCTCTTGGGAACGTAGTACGCCCCTTCTCTGTATATTCTTATTCCTATCTTGTATCACAAACAATTTTTTCTGTTTTAATAAAATAAACTTTCAAGTAAACATTTTTTTCTTGTATCACAATCTTATAGGAGAGAGGTGGACACAAATTCTTTGATGAGCATAACACAATCTAGCTTTGCTCGTTTCTACACTACTTTCGTATAGGACAGAGGTGGACCCACATGAGATTAGGACCTCCTGAATTTTGAGTTTTAATGGAGATGTATCGTTCCGACCGACTTCCCCTCTTTGAAATATTTTGGCCCCCTTCTGGATTTTCTGGCTTGTAAGAGTTGAATTTAGAGTTAAATTAAAATAAATTTATTGATAATGATTAGTAATTAGAATTATAAGTTATCGAGTATCATGAATTATAAATCAGAGTATTATAAAGTATAAGTTAAAACATTTTTTTTATAGAGTACCCAATAAGTTAATGAGTTTAAACCCAATTAGTTATTTAAATCTGATTCGCTATTTTTTTACCCCTGACAAAAATCCTAAATTCGCCCCTGACATAAGATATTATTTATTACAAATTTTTCAACAAAAAATTTGCTACGTTTAATGAATTTACTGTTCTAGATATGAAGCTCACCTTTGACATGCTAAAATAAGTATTTTTTCATGACAAATAAATAGGCAAAATATAGTACCCTCAAGTTGGCTACAGAATTATACTAGTAAATGCAGAGGCGGATTTATGTTGAATCAATGAGGGTCAATTCATTGTTTTTTTTTTGTTTTTTTGTGCTCTGTCGAGACTACACGAGCTGAAGAGGTTGCGCCACCAGGCGTTCTACGGTTGCGCCACCAGGCGGCGTCGCTCTTGCCTTTGGTTCCTGCCCCCCTTTTCCACTCTCCTCCCTAACTTCCTCCTCTAACCCCCCTCTAACCTTCGCTCCACATTCCCACTGCATTGTCATATCCCCCTACCTATTCCTTCCACGTCGATGGACCCTACTAACCTGTTCCAACTTCTACATCCCCGCCCTTGCTGCTTCCTGTCCCCTCTCCTTGAACACCACCATCTACTCCTCGATCTAAACAACTCAGTGGTCCTGCAACCTACTCAGCCATCCACCCTAACCACACAGGCCATCTCCGACATCCTATCTACCAGATACGGAGGGACACCGACAAATTAGTACTTATGGAGAGTCTCCAATGCCCATCTAGTCCGATTGCCCGAGTGGATTCCTCAGCACACTCTGTATCAGGACTCCGAATACTGGGCCCATTTCAACCTTCAGATCCTACCCTGGCAAACTCTGGATGGCTCCTCTCCCGCACCGCCCTTCTATCAAACGGTTATTACTATCCACGACTTCCCTTTGGATTTCTGTCACCCTATATATTACCGGCAAGCCACTTCTTCCATGGGGGTTCTACTAGGGTATGCAACACGAAACCCCCCGGTATCCAACCTCTCTTCGGTGGCCTTATTGTTGGAATGTCTGGACCTTACTTTCATCCCACCCTACATAGACATTTACCACAATGGTCGTGTCTCTCGCTGTCCCATAACACGCGAAACTCAGCTCATGGTGGACAGCCCACCCCACTCACCGCCTGCGCCGCCTGCAGACAATGACCTTGGAGTTCACCTCGAGCCGGAGCGGCCCCCCAACCCAGATCTGCCCCCACCCTACCTTCTGCCGTGGAGGCGGCAGGCGCATCACCTACGCCCTCCCCCACCTGACCCCAATAGAAGAGGCGCTCCGGCGGCGGCTGAAAAGGGGTTTCCTGACAGGTCCACAACACATTTTCCTATGTCGGGACTATGTGGGAACGTATCGAACCCGCCAAAAGGCCTGCACCAAAATGGTACACTGCCTACCCGAATTGGTACCTCTCTGATACAAAATAGGACACTGTCTTACCAGACCTGGGGACAAAAGAGGACACGTCCGCCTAAAATCACCACCAACGGACAAAACTGGACCCATCCATTTTCCAAATCAATCTCTACTGGGGATTCCCTCCTCTCTTCCCATGCCATCTACGGTCCGGATCAACTTGTCTATAGGGCCCTCCCGCAAATCCTAGGCATGAGAAATTACCCCCAAATTGGCCCCCTTGCTCATTTGGTCCAACCCACATTGTACCAACCCTCTAACCAAAGAAATCCCCTGCTCCCATCCGCTGGAGTGTGTCAGCTACGCGCCCACGTGTTTAACCCTACTAACCCGATCCCTAGAACATTCCTCTACCCCACAAATAAGCCAAGCCAATACTCAACACTCTCCACAGCCGCCAAAACCGCATCCATATTAGGACCTCCTCCTATTGCCCCCACTCATCTACTCTCTAACAATCACATTGCCACCAATCATTTCTCCTCGCATCATTCCTTTTTCCTATTCCCCTCCAAACAGAACCCACCTACGATGGACACCCTAACTGAGGAGGATGAACGGCTTATACAAAAGTTCATAGGATTGTCCACGGCTGAAAATAAGAGGCCCTTGATTGAGTTAACGGGTCGTGGAGCCTCAACCACCAAGTGGGAGTTCACGGTCCTGGCAAAGGTAATCACCAACAGGCTGGTTTTGGAGGACGGACTTCGTGCCACGCTCCTCCGGGCATGGGGGGCTGATCCGCTCAATTCCTTCAAACCACTGGGCCATAATGCTTTTCTTGTTGAGTTCTGTAATGAGGCAAACAGCTTACGAGCTTTGCTCAAAGGCCCATGGACCTACAAGGGGGATCTAGTGGCCATCAAAAAAGTTAGCTCTCCCCTCTCTATCGATCCGGCACAAGTGACAACTGCTGACATATGGGTTCAACTATTCAATGTCCCTTTAAATGTAACGGATGAAGGTGTCGCTCAAGCGGCAGGGGAGGTGGGGACCCCATTAACGCTACCAATGAAAGGCTACGTGGCGGGAAGAAGGTTTCTAAAGGTCAAAGTAACTATGCAGATCAACGAGCCGCTAAAGGACAGGGTCCGAATTACACACCCAGCCTTTGGGGAGGCCACCATTCACTGTGTATATGAGAAAATCTCCAGAATTTGTTCCTTCTGTTCCAAACTGAGTCATGAGTTACAGAGCTGTGACGATTATCTCGGGCCTTACCCAAATCGCACACAAACGAAGGCCAGATCACGCAATAAACATCACCAGCCTTCTCTCACCAAAAAATGGGGCTGGATCACCAATTCGGCCCTTGTGCCGCGGGCTGTGCTTGCTGGATCGTCTTCTCACACTAAAAGGCCTTATTCAGAAACTGGCCCCAAAGAGGACTTCCGGCCTTTTGCCTCTCAAACTGACTCTGCACCTCGGGGAGAAATTCATCTCTCTCTTCCATGCAACAGCTCTGACAGCCAGATACCTCTCCAACACCCCCTCTTACCCACAAACCCAATAAAAAGGCTGAGGCCGGCGGGCCGGGATTCGCCGGCCAATCATCAATGAGTATAGCATCGTGGAATTGTCGGGGTAGTGGAGGCACGATAATTGCCACGTTAAATAGATACCTCCATTGCACAAAGGCAGACATAGCTTTCATTTCAGAAACACGGTGTGGGAAGGAGAACTAGAAAAGTAGAATTCGAAAATTGTCTTTGTGCAATGCAGCTATTGTTCCTTCCGAAGGGCAATCGGGTGGTCTTTGGTTACTTTGGAGTAACAATGTTAGCATCTCTGTTATTGACAAATGTAAAAATTGGATCATATCTAGGGTACAACAGCAAGGGTCGGCTCCCTGGACC